>BGZK01000026.1:600000-1129989 GCA_005406025.1 Eumeta japonica
CATGTATATTTATGTATTCTTAAGTCTGTTGTGCTGCTAAGTGGCAAATATTAATTTTGGTTTTAAAAAGCTCTGTAAAATAGTCTTCGATCATAAGCAGAACTGCTATCAAGCCTGGACGAATTGTGTAGCAGCTTACGACTCTAATGCCAACCTACTCAAAAGGCTCCAGGTTCTATAAAAAGACAATAGGCCGATTTACATCCGACCACATTAACATTAGCACAATTCGTGGATGACTAGAGCGCTACCCCTTAGGATTCTTTGCATTTTGGTTTCTAGTTATTGAAGGTAATTTTCAACAACCGTCATTTCCACTCCTGTATATATCGAGAAAACAGTTCATTGGCCCACACTGCAAGAAAAAGTATTGGATACTCTTTTTACGCCAAACTTTACTCTGGATGACGGGAACACAGAACCGGTATGGAAACTTTATGGTGGAATTCATTTTATTCAGGTATCCATACGTAAAGTACTTTTTTTAACCCTTCACATCCTCAAGTCAGGTGGACCTGATAAAACTTTCCCATTGTGTTTAAAATGTGCGCTCCTGAGTTAGTACTGATTTTAACACACCTGTTTAGTCATACATATTATTTCAGAAACATCCCGAATTCTTGGAAGACCAATTTAATACATTCTATCCCAAACAAGATGAATGTTTAGAAACACCCAATTATAGACTAAAGTAATTACATTGTTATTCTCCAAAATAATAGAATCCCTTATTAACCCCGCCTTATGTGCTACTTAGAAAAACATCAGTTGATAAATGACCGCAAGTACAGTTTTTCTAGAGACTCCTCAGCTGATGATCTTACTTCATTGATTATTGTTGGGTGAAGGCAATCGAGAGCAAGGGGGTAAGTTTACGTATAGAGAAAGCTTTTGATAGGGTCTGGCACAAAGGGCTACTCTCGGAACTTCCTTCCTTCCCGAGAATCAAGCTCGAAATTGCGGGTCCATGCTCGGATTTCAAGCTCGTAAACGTCGTCCTCACTCATGATTGTGTACTGTCCCCTACTTCATTCATTTTCTTTGTCAATGATTTACTGAAAATCGGATCAGTCGTTACTATGCCGATAATAATACTAAGAAAGTATTATACTCTGAACACACTGATATCTCTCGGGATTATGTTGATAAATGTCGAAGCCAATTTGTGTCTCCTAAAGGGACCTCCTTAAAGCAATCTCGGAAAAGGGTAAAATTGACTTTATGAAATTTAACCCGACAATGGTATAAATTTAAGCGTTTAGCGTAAAAAAAATCTTTTTGTTCAATGTCTTCTCTCTAGAAACATTCCCCTTAGTGTCACACACACAGAGTATAGGGATTCTTGGAGAAAACATAACGAAAAGCGTGCCATTTTACGATCTTTTGGAGAACAAAATTAAACTAGCTTTTAAAAACTTAGGTATTCAATATAGTATTGAACTGTTTCCCACTGTTGCCAACCCCCAGCCGATCAATCACCTTATACTTTATAAGGAACAGTTCACACAGTGAATTGTGTTAAATTGTGTATTCTCTACGTGTAATTTCATTACTCTAAATGTACTGAATGCTTCTTAGTACTTCAGTACATGTAGAGTACGGTTTTCACCTTCGGGCTGGGCCATCTAAAGTATCAACTCTAGCTTGCATCCAATGCAGAGCAGTCTCGAAAAGTCGATGATAGTGTAATATGCGGCCAGCTCGATTCGTTGGCTTTGCGAAGAAATGTAGCCTCTTCGTATATGTTTTATCGTATATACTACGGCGTGTCCTTTAAAGAATTACTCAATTTTTTTTTCTGGCGCTGACTCCCATCACAGTTTCGCTTGCCACAAATTCCGTCATCATCATCTTAACGACTGACGTTCTACCGTACACTTCATGCGCAACTTTTCTGCCACATAAGGTAAAATTTTGGAATGATCTACCCTCAGCGGTATTTCCAATTAATTACAAAAGAACATATTCCTTTCTAAAAAGCCGGCAACGGACTAGTGACTCTTATGAGGTAACAGGTGTTTATGCGCAGCGATGTGATTCGCATACTTATTTATCTCATACTAGACTTATAAAAAATGTTCGTAAATTATTTCCAAAAGCGTAAAACTTTCGCTATATAAACGTCGCTATCAATTAGGTTAATTAGACATACCTTTGTTTTTCTTAAATGCCAGATTCATTATTTTTTGTCAAAATATAACGATATAGGTTATTTCTTTTTTAATATACACAATACTGATTGCATGGATTATATTCGAATCCATCCTCATTTATAATGTGTATATGTATAACAATAAAAGTCGCCCGCATTTTAAATGCTTCCAATA
Source organism: Eumeta japonica (assembly GCA_005406025.1). Classification (NCBI taxonomy): domain Eukaryota; kingdom Metazoa; phylum Arthropoda; class Insecta; order Lepidoptera; family Psychidae; genus Eumeta; species Eumeta japonica. Next base: position 602,328 of record BGZK01000026.1, read on the forward strand.
GATTTTTCACTTAACATTGTTTTATAAAAATTTCACACGCCCCGTTGCTGAATTACCGCGCCGCGAATGAATATACGGCTCACAACATTTAAATCCGTTAGCAAAATATTTACAATAGCTACAATCTCGATCAAGAAAAGATACACAAACAATGTAGATATAAGAAGCGACTAATGTGTCTGACAACGCGAAAATAGGCATAAATTCGAAACGAATAATTTGAATTGAAACGTTGTTATTATAAATGGTAACCATGTGTTTAAAAAATAAGATAGAGTATTGCTAAGCAACAACCGAAATACCGCCTGAGACGACCGAGTTTGTTTCAAATACCGGAGGACGTCCGTCTAAAGGGAATTGTATTAAACTTATTTTATAAAATAGAATGTCATTATTTCAATAAAATTTGGACAGTTGTCACTGCCGTCTGAAATCTAATTCGTGAATAATAGATAAACTTTTTACACAACGTGTCTAGAGAAAATGGCAAGATGATAATAATCCGTAAAAACATTTAGGGCGTTTTCAAATTTTTATTAGATTATCGGATATGATATCGAACACCGATAGCCGATATTTGACATCCCATACCATTTGATATGTTCGCATATTCTCGATAATATCCTTCGGAATGGGTCATTATTTGATAGCTTTGCGGGCGGTTGTTGCGTTATGACATATTAAAAAAAAACTTCATTTGAAGAATCAATTATACCTGAAACGCAAAAAAAAAATCTGACCACAGACAGTATTGACTATATGCCATATATAAATATATGGAGAGATCATTTTATATAAAAAATTTTTAGCGAGTGCATTTAAGAAATTACTATCAAGTCTTCTTTATTTCTGGCCATACGTTTCCTTACATTAGAGGTATTTAAATCAGACGGTACTGACGACGACGGCCGACATCAGCCCCGACCCGCCCCGGGCCGACGTGCACGTCTTGAGGTTCGAGCCTTTTATTTCGGAATATGTAAATAAATAATATTAAAACTACCGATGCGACCAAATTGAAGAAAAGATGAGGATATTTGGTTAAAAATGAGAGCAATAAGGAAAATATCTACAGAAATGGGAGGAACACGAAATGTCGCTTAACGAACATTAAGCCTTCGGTAACATTTTCACATCCATTACATAAAAATTGTATCCCTCGGCGAGCCGAGATGTGGAATTAGTCGTACCATATCCTGTACTCGTACGTTAATATAAATGATATTTTTTAGACTGGATTTTCATTCCAAAACAGAAACTTATCGAATGATCATCTCGAGGGAATCATACGTGTTGAGTCGGTTGTAATTCATAATTTATTACTAATTACATAAATAACAATAGGTAGGCCATATTACAGAATTTATAAATAAAAATATCTGACGTTAGGTATATGAACTAATAAGGATAGTGATACGGTTATATATATGTCGACACACAATCAAAGATAGAATAAAAAACTGAATTCAGTAACACAAATTGATTTCATTCGACGGAAAATTATTGAAATGCATAATATCATCACGCGAGTGATGTTACGTACAACATGGAATATTCATCGATTGTAAGTTCTTTTTCTTAAGGCAGAGACTCCATTAGGTAAATATGACCAATCAAAATCAAGCAAACGGCATCGGGGCGCTGGCCTGCCCGATGAGCGGCAGCGGGCTCACTCACCATAGACAGTCCAGCATGTGGTCGCGCGTCGCGCACCAGTGCACGACACTCACCTGAAACCAACACACATTATAGCATATTAGTGTTCACATCTTTATTTACATACAAGCTTAGATCAATCTCAATATGTCTATACTAGTGAAATATCGTTTGATGTATAGCACATTAACAATGAACGCCCGAATGTGCTATTGCAACTCTATGTTTAAAGAAAATACATTGAAAAAATAAAATTTAAGAACTTTCTTATAAATATGAATAATAAAAAAAAATACGCAGTGAAAATTATGACAAAAAAACATTAAGTACCTCTTAGGTTCTGTTGCCCAGTTGAAATAGGCGTAAAATCAGGTTATTAGCTACTGTGACTACTAGTCACTTTGAAATCTATCACATAATAATGTGAGTAACCAATGGCTAAGATACGTATAGTTTTTGAAAATATTTTCGTATATATTATTGCATCCATGTTAATACTGAAGTTTACACGTTCAGTGATAATTCTGAGGAAAGTTGTCATTTCTGAGTTATTTTTCCTCTTAACTACATCGTCGATGAACTATTAGTGAATATCAAATCCGACACCATTTTGAGACTTTCAGGCATATGCCTATAGTAAGGGAAATGGATAGATGAAGGAATTATTCCTTCTGTTTCAAAATTAAAAATATCATCTATTTTTGTAGCTATACAACTAAAAAAATAGACGATATTTTCCCGATCAACTTCACCAAACTAATTTGTTTTTACGTCAGATCGAGTTGATCGACTGGGATAATAGTAGAACTTTCGACGCAGACGAAACTAAAAAAATTCTTGTTCTGCTTTTTGATTAATGACCCACTGCGAATAGATATTTTTTTTTTTTCCAAAAATCTATGTAAACTCTAACCAGCACGGCTTGCCTCAGAGAACAGATGTCAATCCTATGATTTGCACAAAAAACTCAAAGTGCCATAAAAGGAATAAGAGTCAAAGAAGATGTCCACTTTGACCTAAGCTGTTCACAATTTTACTGGACGACGTTTTAAAAACTATAGAGAAACTAATCAGTGGAGTAAGACTGGACTAGAATGTAAAAAATAATCTCCCTATCATTCTATCAATCGGAAATGACATGATTATTATAGACGGCAAAGCCATAGTTCTGAGCAATATGAAGAAAAACTTAAAGGAACTTGTAATATCATTGGGTTTACAATTAAATCAAAAGGCTTAAAAATGAGACCAAAACCAAGATTTTAGTCAGAAATTGGAATGATAAGAACTAAGCCAAACAGGTACAAGGTCTTATAAAGTCTGCAGAAACGATTAAATACCTGGGCACGTATTTTGACAGTGGAGTTGAAACGGAGGGATACGATAAGGGCAAAATTAAAACAAGCAATTCTTAATGGTAAAATTCTGATTTAAGAAAAACAATCGCCAAGTTAATTTATACAAAGCTGATTTTTCTGTCCATTACGAATGGGCAAAATGAAATCCTCGAAGAGAAAACAAATACCAGGACGATCAATGTCGGAAGAATATTGTTAGCTAAACACCATCAACTTAAACCTGCTTTAAGGTTTACTACAACAGGAAGGAAGGTTGAATGCCCTATTTACAAGTCGAAAGACTTGTTCAGATAAGACATGAGCTATTGTAAAAGAGACCGAGAAGAATGGGCCACATTAACACACAGCATTGTGGACAAAAAAAATCTGGAGATGAACTTTACAAACTTCCAGATACGGAACTGAAAATTTTGCCCCAAATAAAGTAAAAATGAAACAATAGCAGAAGAAGTAAATTAGAAAAGGAAAATTTACCCTTTTTAAGGTAAAGTTGCACAATATCTGATGGTTCTACGTATTACGACTTATCCCTTTCAATAACTCGAACTAGCTGAAAGATCATTGAATGATGATAAATGCTAATGCGTGTATGTAAACATCTTCTATTGAATAGTTTTTTCTTTAGCGAAGTTGGACAGCGATGTCACTGTCAAAAATAGTGGAACCACGAGTGATTCGAGTGTAGATATCCTTTAGAAAATGCACTCAGGTGCATAAAACTGTCCATCACATTAAGTGTTGAGTCAGTGGCTTCATCATGCTTACATGGGCTGTTTTTTTCGTCATACAAATATAAGAACCATCATATTATGACTTTATTCTTTGAAACACCCGATGCATTTTGACAATTCATATAAAGACAAAATAGATAGGAAGTTAATTAGCGTTAATAGAATATAAAATTTTAATCTGTAAAGAATTTATAATATAAATAAAAAATAAACAATTAACATAAAGCAAGTCAAACTCTCACATTTAGAGGTTCATACTTCATACCTCATATTTTTGTATAAATACTCAATTAACCTAGATATGTCAACTTGTATTGATTTATATTTAAGGGTCGCGTCATTGCGTTACGCCACACGCAAGAAAATGTCGGCGTAAATTATTGAAGTTGTTAGTATATATTTTACATTTAAAACGACATAATAAATTTTTCAAATTTGAAATATTCTTACAATTTTTTTACATTATGAAGAACACTATTTTAACATAATAAAACATTTTTGTTAATGCATTGATGGACTCCGGCTAGCATGAATTTTAAGAAAATGACAAAAATCTTGAGCTTAAAAACCAAAATTTTGTGTATGCTGAGACAAGGCTACAATTTATTGTAGTTAACAATTTTTAAAGATATGGTATATTTAATGAAATATTCGATTATTAAGAACATAACAGAACTCGCGTTTATTTCCCAATAAGGCAGAGATCACAGATCTCCCTGGTATGAATTTTACATACTTCTCTTGCTTCACTGACGTGTAACAATTGTGAGATACGATCTCTTTGGTTTCGGATGCTTGAAATTTGGAACTTGTCAACCCTTACCTTACATATGTTCCTACTACAGACGTGTTTCGTAAATTATTTTCATTCACCTAGGTGGCCTAATCACTCGAAAACGTATTATTTTATATTTGTCTACACAATCTTCTTTCAAACCACACCGTATTCTCACGTTGCCATTTCTATACTTATCTTAGGTGGACAATCCCAATATAATGCGCAGCGATAGCATCTCTACTGCATCGATTCTACTTTAATTGTTCTCCTGTCATACCCAATTTTTAATGTCTTACATAAATTTAGGAACCACAACTCCGTCACTAATAGGTAAACACGCCCGAGGCGATATTTTTGCAATTCATAGCAACAAGCAAGGCCCCGTTCACTTCATTTCCCGCATTTACTTTACTTTCAACTCCGTCAATACTTACCGTCGCTCTTAAACAAATAATCTAGATAAATTTTTCACTTGTTAATATATGCTTTCATTTAAATTTTTGCTTCTTTCAAACATCACGACTTTGGTCTCACATTAATTATCGAACCTACTTCCTTTCGTCACAGAATAGATAAATAAATTAACTACTAAAGAAGTAAAGCCAAAAATTTTTAGTTAATAGCGCCAGGTGTTAATACAAGCCAGCGACGCCAGCTTTCGGTCACGGTGGAAACGAGCACTAAAGCCTTCATGCAACACCGCTCAGCTGTCACGGATGGTGCCGCGTCGCCGTCGGAGGCCGGCCGTCATCCGGCTAAGAGCCGCTAACTTGATCGCTATTCAATGTGACCACTTTATTTTTTTCGTACAGCTTAGGTGAAATTTTAATGAAACCCGATTGGTTTATTATGCTGTAAAAAATTATTGACTCGTTCGTACTGACAATACTTATTGTAGTAAAAATAGGATAAATAACTCTTTCTTAGGGTATGGAACCAAAAGGGCAACAACGGGACTTTATTACTATGCTGCCCGCTGGCTATCCGTTTGTACGGCCGTTCAATAAATTGGCCCTACAGTTAAAACGTAGTATATTTTACGTTTTGAGAATTAGTCACTCATAACAATAATACGAAGATGAGAAAATGAACCTAATTTTTGCCAAAATTAGATGTATTATTAAGCGCGCAAACTAAAAATACGCCATACAATCAATTTTTAAATACCTTAAAAAAAGATCGTTCCATTAGTTTCATTAACTCGGCACAACTGCGGGCCAATTTTTATTTTTTTTATTAATAAGATGCGTTTCAATTAAGCGCTTATTAAGTGTATGAGAGTAATGTAAAGAAAAAAACAATTAGGTTAAGGAACGCATGGGATGCAAAAAAATTCGGGCCTACGAAAAGCAAACAACTTGCGCACACAAGTCACCGTGCATTTTAACTTATCACAATTATTGAAATTAAATTATTTTGTTGTTTTAGAGTATATGAAAAATAATTTTATTCACATTTTTTAATCTAACAACGAGGGGTCTGCTAATATGCTTGTAGTTACATTCAGTAATAAAATATGCTAAATGTCAAATGCTCATAAAATGCAGGTGGCTGTTTTTAAAAAATTAATGGAGATAACCTATTCAACTACTTTTAGTAATTAATTTTTTTGCATTCTATATTTCGACAAAGATGGAAGTATACGTTACAACGAAAGAAATAGAAATAAAAAAGTTTAAAGTTGAAAAACATTATATTTGTTTTAATAAAAAATATTTTTAAAACAAATGCTTATGTAATAATATACACCCGTAATTTAAGAGTGTCGTATTTTCTTTTCAGCACTAAAAAGAAACAGGATAGTAGTTTATTTAGTTTGTGGTAGTTGAGTGATATCATCAACTGCAGATGGGAGTATTTGCTGTTGAAATGTATGTCAACTAGATATGACAACAAAAAAAAAGGATCAAAATTTAATCAACTAAAAACAAATGCATTGTATGTCATAAAAGATTTTTGTCATGTCTATCTTGCTTTCTCGTGTGTTTTATATTATTTTTTTTATTATAAACGCAATGAAAGTTGATCAACCATCTTTAAAAAGAATATTGTTTGAATTTCGCGGATCCCGTCCATGGATGACGGAGTGAAAAACTTAATTAATTTGAAGTGGAGCGTAGCGTCCCGCAACCCGCGTACACCACGGTACTGCATACTAAAATACGAGCGAGTTTGCTTATTTTTTAAAGATTATCTGCGACAAAATAGTTTTTTTTTTTAATTTAAAACAAAAGTTAGGATTCATTTCAAAATATCGAACTGACATTTTAAAAGAGAAATTTTTGATTTTTTTTTTTTATTAAAATTAATAAAATTAGTGAATTAAAAAAAAAACATTTATTTAGCACTTATAAATAGGTTTACTTTATTTAATTTAGCTCGATAAAGATGAAAAAAAAAATTAAAGGAAGGTTTGCGTATAAGAAACGTAATTTTTTTTCATTTTATTTTATTTTTGCTCTATCGTAAAAATGGTTTTTGGTTTTGATTCATTATATCGTAAATAAATGTATTTAGGCATCGACGTTGTGAGATTTTAGTGCAAAATATAAAGTGAAATAACAAATAATTAAATCGGTAGTGTGATTGGGCTTATGTTAAGGTTCCTCCACAGAATGAAAAAAATATATCAATTTTAACAATCACATGGTATAAATATTTTGTTTGGTTGCTCAGCATCCTTGGTGTGCTAGATCGACTCGTATTTAGACAGTTTTTACTACAGTATTTAAAATTTACTTTATCGAGGAAAGAGTGCAGTGGCATAATTTATTAGATAATTTTTAAAGTTTTCGATTTGTTAATTAGAGGGAAAGAGCATTAGGAAACCGTCATCTCATAATGTTTCAAAGCCATGTAAAATAATATTTTGCAAGAAAGATTCTGAAAGAATATTTCGCTTACAATTCATCATATTTTTAACCAATCTTAATTTATTATCGCAATTCATTTTTTATTATCGCATCTAGTCAACTTGGACACTTCATCGATAAATATAATATATATATAACCTAAATATATATAACCTAAAAAGAACGATATTCAGATATTTTGTTTCGTCTCTACCACCATTTTATATCTGACGGTCGCCATTTTGGTTGTATAAAAACAAAGCCTAGCCTATAGCTATCGCATGGTTTAGACGGATCGATACGCCCTCATATTCATCCAGCCATTGGAATGTTTTGAAGGTATGAAAAATCGTACATACATACATACCCAGAAATATACATGAAAAAAGCAGCTCTGTCTTTGTTGTCGCGCACTCGGGTAAAAAGACACTGTGAGCGGCCAAAGAAGACGAGGGAAAATTTATTAGAATAATGTGAGTCACCAAAGTGATCCTTAAAAAAATAATTTAGGTCTATTACTATTTGTCTTTTCAAATTACATCTAAACATGCAAGTTATGTATTTATTAGTGCTTTTTAAAACCCTTCATTTCGACGTCCCACTCGATATGTTTGGAAGAAAATTTTTTTCAAGATCCCTAAATTTGATGCCATAAAATCTGCGATTTTGATTTTTTATAATTTTAATGTACCCAGTGATACAAACCTCCAAAAGAAAATCTAACGACATATCGCTTACCGGAATTGGTTTACGAATTTATTAGGTACGAGAGATCATAGAAACGAACATATTTTATAGGAATATTATATATATACATATAATACTCCTTTTGGGCTTCGCCGCAGTCAGAAAGTGTACAAGTTACGTTTTTTTTTTGTCAAAATCAGTCAAAAATATTGTTCTCCGAGTTTAAATGTAGCATGTAGTTTTTAGGCTGGTCTACAGAGCCAGTCGTTATCCAGACCATATTTAACCGATATACCACGCCACGCCACTTTCCCATGCACGCTATACACTACTGCCACACGCCACTCCAGTTAAATGTCAATCCGACATTTGTATGAACCACGTAAAAATTGGAATTTGGCATTGAGAAAACCTAATTGCTCCATTGTTAACTTCAACTTATGTATTATTCTTAATGAACTGTATAGACGATGAGATGATATGTATTCTCTGATAACTATAATTTTCTTATGTTAGTCACCTGTCAATTCGTTGTTAACTGTAGACTATGTATGATAACCAACGTTTTACTGACAACAAATTGTCACTACAATAGTAGTTCATGTCTTTTTTGCTAGCTTTGGTTATCATTTCTTTATTGTTATGTGAACTGTACCTAGGTGACACTTAAATTTTTTATAACTAGCCACTTAGAAATCATAAAATAAAAAAATATATATTTTGATAAATAACTGCAAAATAAATTTTAAAAATAGAGGTCTGTCAATCTTATTACGTATATGTCATTCATTTGTCATTTGTTTTTACGAATTGGTGTCGTAAAGAAAATTATTTGTCTTACGTCAACATGAATTTAATGCGACAAAATTATCGTGCAATGATTTTGTATAACTTTCGTTGCCATTTAAGCCAACAAGAAAGTTATACCCGACTTCGGTAGCCCTTTAATGAAGAAGCTCCATCGCTTGTCACTGTTTATAACTGGTTTAACGAGTACAAAGTGGTCGCACTAATCTGACTGACAATTTACGTGAGGAATGTCCTTCTATGGTCCTTCGAAGACAACATCAGTGCTGTGCAGCTCATGATAGATACTGACAAGAGAATGATTTATAAGTACACTCGGACAAGCTTAGTCATCGGTATGAATCAAGTACACAAAATATTTCATGAACATTTAGTGGTCAGGAAGCTTTGTACTCGACGGACACCTCAAAATTTGACCGAAACTTAAAAACTCCATGGTGTTAATTGGTGTCGCTAAATGATGCAGATTTGCCGATGGTGACAAAACTGGATCTACTGTGAAAATTCCAAAACTAAAAGAGAGTCTGCTCAGTGGGTGTTTCCTTTAAAGGAATTACCTACTAAAGTAAATCGAAGGCGAAGCGGCGGAAAGGATGGTGGCCTCTTTTTTCGGAATGACAGGTCATTAGGCGAAAACTATTTTGGAAGATAAAAAAAAAAACAGTCACTACAGACTGGTACACTAACAATCGTGTACCTCTTGTTTTGGATAAAATTCGGGAAAAATGACCACGCAGTAAAATTCTCCTCCTTCATGACAACGCCTCACCATATACCGCCAGACAAACAACTAACTATTTGGGTGGGTTAGGTATATAAATATTGACTTACATTCCTTACAGCCCCAACCTCGCACCATGCAATTTTTATTTATTTCCTAAAATAAAAGAAGAACTTCAAGGAAAGTGATTTACGAACGCCGAGGAAGCAGTGGCTGCATATGAAAAGGCCGTCGAAACGACTCTTAAGTGGGAGTGGGCAAAGTATTTCTCTCAGTGGTTCCATCGAATGCAGCGATGTGTTAATCTTAACGGACACTATTTTGAAAAACAATAAAAATAACTTGCTAGTTTCTAAGGACTGATCCACGAATATATTAGTACCTAGTTTATTCATTCTGTTAACTAGAATTTTATTACGATAGTCGTTCAACACTTCTTTGTTAATGTGGACTTTATAATAAAGTCGTTACTTAGAGCTATTTACCGTTGCTTTGATAGTCTAGCGATAGACGTCTTACTATGTTAGTTACTGACTGCTGTCTTATTAACTATGAAGCTTTGTTTGGGTGCGCGAATTTCAGATCGTAAGGAGTCGTGTCGATGCTCTCACTACGAGTAAATAATTAGTCTTATGAAACCCCTCTGTATGTGATTTCGTCGTCGTTCACTATCGGCTTAGTTCAAATGAAAGAGTAACTTCAAGACAGGTTTTCTGTTTAAAAGTGAGAAAGAAAGAGATCGGAAAGTGTGACGAAGCACTAGGAAATTACGGCTGGTCCCGTTCCAAATATAACGAGTTGAATTTCTCGTCGCCCGGTACCAAGTACAAACAGAATGGATTCGTGTTTAAATACCTGCGTTTGATGATGCCCACGCATGTTTTGAAATCCACATTCATATACACGTTTTGAAAACCCTAAATGAGTGTATTTACAAGAGGCGTAGGGAACGAATTACATTGTTGAATTAGGTGTGTGCCGCGGCTCTATTTGTTTTTACGACGTTACGCGACCCCGCGGCTGTGAATTAAAAAAATAAATAGTTCGTCAATGCCGCAGTAGTCTTTCTTCTGCAGACAGTCGTTTAGGCTTTGTATATTTCTCCCTAAAGATTTTGAGTGCAGATATAATTAAATATTATAACAATAGTCTAAATAAATAAATAAAAAACCAGTTAAGAGCATGTCGGACCAATGCATAGTGTAGGGTTCCGTAGCCGTTACTGCAAAGAAACGCACTATAGATAAAAAAAAACTACGTTGTTACACTTTTTCATGTTTCCACGACAAAATAGGTAAGCACTTTAGTCGCCTATAACTATAGAAACAAATAGTTATGTCGACTATTAATCTCAAACTAGTGCAAATTAAAGTACATCAGCAAAAGAGCATATTTTCATGGCACTTACGTCCTTTTGTTTAAAAGCACAGTTTTTCGGCAATAACTCAAAAACGGTACTTATACCCAATCATGTTCAAAATGATTTTCATTGAAAGTATTTATTAAACGATATCATTGCAATTTTTTTCATATTTCTGGGCATACAGTTTAAAAACAAGGGGCCACAATTAATGCTACTATTGGAACGATTATTTCAGAAAACATTCACTCAATTAAAAAAAAAACTACTCGGAACCTTCAAATTTTATCAATACACATCTCTTGTAACTTTCGAGTAAAATGTCTGTGACATACGGATGAACGGACAGACACGACGAAACTACAAGGTTTCTGTTCTGTGCCATTTTGGCTCGGAGCTCTAAAAAAAGACAAGTGCGAATTGAAATTGTGTAGAGAGGGCTTCTTAGAGATTGTGCTATATTACGTTTTTTTAACCTGACTCAAATTTATCTGCGCAAACTAAAACAACTGCAAAAGTAAGATTATACGTAGCATATTGAATGATTTACCATTTAATTTCAAGACCATAGACTTCTTACAGATTTTCCTCTAATTTATAAATAAAGAACTATTTTCTGTATTTTTAAATGTTAGGCTCAGTAATTTCAGAAATAAAGGGGAAGTGGTTTATTTTCAGTTTCTTCTTAAATAAAACTATTTATTTTAAAAATACAAACACGTGTATCAACTTTTCGTCTTGATCGGTTCAGAAAGTTTGGGGTGCACTGGCCGTGACAGACAGACGAACAAACAAACGAGTGATAGTACAAGGGTTCCGTCTTTTTTATTCGGACTTACGGAATCATATCAATAATTACTTTTAATAAAATGGTGTTAAATGTAATATACTAATGTACAACGGTATTATACGAGATCATAACATTGTTGAAGCGAGATAGCCTAAGGATAACATAAAGGTTGAGCGTACTTAACGCTATGACTAAGTACATATGACATTGTAAACTAAACTGGTTACGAGGAGGAAATGTTCCGTGCAGAGCTGTGAACGTAACGTTCAAGTACAAGCGTAGGGCGCTATAAAATGCAATTTTCATTATCAGCAATGCTGTTGCTTCCTGTTGAAATTAATGCATAAGCCAGGGATTCTATTACGGCTTTTTTTATAATTTGATATTTATCAATACAATAAATAAAATTAAATAAGAAATCGGAATGTCAGTAAACAACAAGTACGTTTTCTTTCTAAGGATACCCGAATATGGGCTATGTGGCAGGCCAAAATTACCGGAACACGCATTCCCTATTTCTATCGGATTAGAACAGAATGGAGAGTATATCTATAAGGTTTTCTGCCGACGATAATTAAAACCCAACCTGGATACTTATTTGTTACGCATGTATCATGGAAACTAAATAACTAATGAGTCACGGAGTCACCTCACATCCACTCCCTCCATCAACCGAAAGGACATTCATTAATCACGCGAGCTTTTTCCGGGTTTTTTCGGCTACTTTTTCACCGCAATGATCTTTGATGAGCTTTTCCCTTATATTTTTATATAAAATATCATGGATATTTTTAGAATATACAAACGTCGTAAAAAAAATAGTGATTTGTTTAGAAACGAGTCGTATCGCTTTGCGGTAGTTTTATTATTTAAAATGGCATAAGACAAATAAGATAATAGCAGTGTTTTATTGGTGTTTTCTGTTGCAGGTGTTTTGAGCAAAACAACAAATACTGCGTTTTACGGCCTTGTTTATGGCTAAAATATATCTACCCTAATGTATCATAGACATGGTATATAATCTACAGTTACGACAAAGTTGAGAATTTGAGTGTTATCATAAGGTAAGTACTGTGCAATAATACCATATAATAATTTTTTAAATGCCTTAGGTTACCGCCCTAGCATCGAGTTTGCAAAGTTACTGACGAGCCCAAGAAAACTATTGATCTCGTACAAGGGACAGGCAACAATACTTTATTAAATGAAATTGATCACATTATTTTGTCTTTGGGCCATGGGTTTGTCTGTCGTTTTTCCCGTAGTACCTAAGAAAGGAAGGTACAGTACAACGTACGAAGCTCTGCCGCTGTGAAGTTAGTCATGAAAGCGTCGCAATAGCGTAAAATCAGCACGCGGAAGAGATAAGAGAACGGTCGGGGGCGTTAAACCTGCGCATTATACCATTCGCGGGCAATTCAGAGCGGCAGAGTTTCGTGCGAAGACCGCAGGGAGACCCGCTTCGAGGTACTCTCACTCGACGTCATCTTTCTCCCGCGTCACGCGGAGAACCGTCCCCCGTCCGGGACCCAGCGGCGGTGCTTTACGTTAGGACGCGCATGGGACGAACAAAGAACAAAATGTGGTACGAATAAATCCGCACTACGATCGCTCAGTTCCTTTGTTCGCTGGAAAATTACTTTATATGCTTAAAGAGTTTTTCGTAAAATATCACAACATTTGACTCACTTCTACGAAGTGGTATATTAACGAAGAAAATGGCCGAATGCACTGACCAGTGAAGCGATTTGTTTAAATTTCACGTGGTGTACGTAAAAATATGCGATAACTCGTTACATTTATACGAGATCGTTCGTGTTTTTCCGACCCCCTCGCCCCTATTTGAGCCTCTTACGATGAATACCGGACAATTAAAAGGAACAGAACGTGATGGTATATAACTGATAATAATTATTGTTTCAGTTTAGATCAGCGTTCTGAACGTTCTAGCGTTCTATTATAATTCATGTAATATTCTTTTTAATGCAAATTTAAACGATCACTTAGTACAACAAACGTCGCGTACGAAACTCTGTCGTTTGTTAATACAAACAAATCTTAATAACCACACAGATTATTATCGTAAGTACTTTTTGTTCATGTAAACTAATATTATCTCATTCGCATCTTTGGAAATATCCACGATGAAGTAATTCAGAGACACTCATAATACTCGAAGGTTACGCAAGGCGGGTCAAGCGCGAGTCGGCCGACCGCCTCGAGGACCGCGCACGTAATCCTGCATAAATAAGATAAACAGTTACGTAATTTTAGTGGCCATGTTTTTCGGAACATTCTGACCGTTATGATGCGTAAGTTTGTTTTTATTTAGAATGTGAACAAGTTCTTTTTATAATTTTGAGACATGTTTGTAAATAAAATATATTTAATTCGACTGTCACTCCTGTTTAAACAGCCATCCATTAAATAAATAGAGAATTCCATTTATACAAGGAATCCAGAAAACTTTATTAAAAACGTCACAAGAGTTTGAGCTTATATCTTATTTTGGAAAAAAAATGAGAAAGAATTCATCGAATTTAACCTAAGTACGTCAGTGGTTAAGTGGTGTAACGTAGTCAGGTAGGTTAAGGGCGTCGGTTTGAAACCGGAAGGGTTCGATCCCGACCACGGCGAAATGAACGATGAGTTTTAACTTGAGCTAATTTAAACAACCGTGCCTCAGAGCGTAGGGCATGCCGTCGTGCCTAGACGTCGACACCGCGCCGACGATGACGGCTGTTAGCAAACCCGACCGCATTGGACTGCCCCTCAAACTATTCATATAAATAAAATAGAAGTATCTGTCTGTGATTTCGATATAACTGCGTTTTTTTTTTAAGTCCATAGTATTATTATTTATTTATATATAACAAACATTCAAAGAACCCTCTTTAAGTTATTTTCTGTCTGTCTGTGTGTTCGTTCGGGTTAATCTACGGAACGACCGAACCGGTAGCGATACGACTTTCATCGAAAAGTAGAAATGCTTATTGATGTTCCTAGTAGCTTATTGGGGTTCCTACGTAATAGTCAAAAATCCTAGAAAATATAATTTGATCGAAATTAAATCAAAAATGGGACCGGGATCGACATCGGAACCAGAATCGGTATCTATTGCGAGAGGAAGATCGTGAACGCAAACGTGACGGATGCCGCGTTACCAATCGATATAAAAATTTAGAAGTTCATTCTAAGTGCACGCGGGCGGGGTGTTGGGCGAAAGTTAGTCTCAAATGAAAGTTTACATAACATATAAAAAGGGATATTTCGTTATTTACTTATATTCACAGAAAAACTTTTTCCAAAATAAAAATAACTGACGAATATTGTTGCATTGTGTGCAAAAAATGTACATTACATCATGTCACTTATTTACTTTTGAATAACGAGAACCGCCTCGATGCCAAAAACATGTTTAATTTTTGAAGTTCTTAGAAACGAACAGCAGAAATTTGTTTATACTTTGGTGTATGACATATTAACACTGGGACAGCACCTCATAAAAATTCTAGCCATTCTCCTGAATCGAATGTAGATTAACAATCCGAGTCTTTGTCGCACACTTCGTACCGAAGTTCAACAAACCGTCCCAAGTATGTCGATGTGTGCAATTCAAGCACACAATTGCGCAACGTAGTTGACAAACATCTTAACACCTATACTTACGTAGATGTTTATTAGCGATCGAATATTACGGTGGCAAATAAAAGCATGTGTGACTAGAAGTCAAGTGAAGCCAATGAGCGGCCGCCGCCGTCACCAATTAAATCCATTTGTGCGCTGGCGGACTGGAGACCAAGGTCTGGGCGGCGAGCCCGCCGGTGCTGTCGTTCGAGAATCCCAATCGGTTTGCGCGCTTGATAGAATTTAAAGTTTTTCATCCGACCCACCCAGCCGTTCTACCTCATTTGTCATGGAAGACAATGTGATTTATGGACTCTCGTCTTCTAAACTCGGGACATTACTTTTTTAATGTACTATCAGAGTTTTTATATCTTTGTCTAGAGTTATCAATTGATTCGTTTGAACAAAAATAATAAGCTCTGTTAAATGACACATTTAAGAATTTGTAAGCACGTGGAACTAGTTTCTACCCGCACTTATTGGATTTTAAATCTTATGAATGACATATTTTCCAAATTTTATTACACGCAGCATAATAATAAAAGACAACTATTTGATACGGTTTTTTTTAATAATAATAACACAAAGGAGAATCACTTAATAAATTTAGCAGCGTTAAAAAAGTTATATTACAATACATCCCTGCTCGATTAATCTGCAGACCATAAAGTCGTGTCGAGGTAACGCGCTACCGCACTCTGTGCCGAGAGCGGCCATACCACTCACAGGTGAGTCAGAGCGGCGAGGGGTGCGCGGGCGCGGGTGACGGCGCAACGGCCGCGTCACGCCACACAGGTGCCGAACCGGCACACAAACACAAACTCACACACATACATTCAGCTTCGCTGACCTGCAGAAACAAGAGACCGTATCGTCGAGGTCGATGGGCAGAGCGAGCTCATGCGCCGCTTCTACGCTGCGATATTTGACGTGAAGCACGCGCCGAGCGGCGCGCGCGCCGCTCCGCCGCAGGATCCCCACCGGCCACAAGCGCGAGCCTTCGCCGCCTTCGGTCATCTCGATCTCCGGCACGGCACTGCCCGCCCCCGATTGCAGTTTGCGAAAACTCCGCGCCCGACCGCGCACCAGCAACGACTGGCCGGCACACGCGCGCGGGCGCGGGCGTCGAGCGCCTTGCGAAATGACATCACGCCGTTATCAGTGCCGCTAGCGCCGCGCATCGCGAGATAACGTGCACACCTGAGCGAGTCAGACGTCCGCCGCTGTGGCTTTGGCCGCTACAGCGCTCAAGCCGTTCACAACGAGGATCTTGCTTCTCAAAATCACCGAGAACTGTATAACAAGCCTTTTATGTTTATCTATAGTTTATAAGTATTTAAAGTTGATAGTATGTTTATTTATAGATATTACGCGAAAAGATAACAAAATAATGGGAAAACGAAGGTAAGGCAGAACATTAAAGATTTTCAAGTTAAATTCGAAGTTACCAAACAAAAATAAACGTCTCTCTGTCTACAATATTCTTTAGGTACTGATTTCTTAAATCTTTCGTTTAGAAACAATGAGTTAAGTGATTGCCACTAAAATGTTGAGGAATCACTTAACAACAAAATAAATAGATGTAATGTCAATCCAATTAAATCAATCCTTGCAAATAAAAATGATACATCCTATTTTTAAAATAACATTTCTTGGATTTTCACTCTTGACCATATCATATATGTAGATTTTGCAATTAAGCATATACGCAAAAAAAAACAAATGAGGTAGCTTTGGGAAATCCGATTGGAACGAAGTTCCTACCGGTATATGTAAATACATTGTAAATGTAAATGAATTGAACAATAACAACTTAAAACGTCTGATAGTAATTAAATAAATAATAATATAATTTGTACATAAGGGCACTGCTATAAAAATAATGTTGTCGTTTTAGTAGATTTCATAAAAATCTACTTATTGTAATTGCCCTCATGACGCAACTTTTGAAAAATTTATATATATATATATATATATATAGATATGGCTCAAACATTCAAAGCGAGCAGGCTTTTTTTGGGCCTCATTAACCATAGCTTAGAGAGAGTAGGAATTTAAAACGCAACAGCCGAGGCAGTGAGTGACGCCGGACTACAAGGCTCCGAAACTGAAGTATATTTGGCATAACATCAATGTGAATCTGGCAAAATTGACCGTCGGTAGAGTTACTTGAAAGTAAATATGGGTTCATAGCTCACATATTTATCGCAAGACGACTTACTTGGAAAAACGTCACTCATTACTTAGCATTGCCCCTTTCGGAAAATTTAAAAATTTTATGGAATGTATAGGAAAATAAATGTCTGAATAACTCAATAAGTAATCAAAAGATACAAAAAAATATCAATGTATTCAAAATATTTATATTTCGTTAAAACTGTTAAAATTTCTATCATCATAATTGTCGTTTCTGAATTCTCTATTTCTAAGAGTTTTAAAGTAATTTTCTAATTTATTTATTTCATAAGGTACACAAACCAGATAACAATCATTGCATTGTTAGTGGACATAAGAATATGTGATAATTATTACATTATCAGATTATTGTAACATATAAAGTTTTGTGTCGTCAACCAAACAGATAAAAGGTAAAATAAAAATTATTTTTCGTTAAACAAACACAAAGAAAGTTATCACTTTACAAAAAAAAATAAAGGACGATTGGATAATTAAATTACTTATTTAGAGATACCTACTAAAAAAAATACAAAAATTTGGAGATTACAGATACGAATTTTCTAAATGTGCGATAATGAAACCTATAATTATAATAATTAAGGTCGAAACGAAGGTCTTTAAAAGTGAAACGAACTTTGTATATAGTATTTAGATAACGTTTATTGCTAATTTTTTTTGAATGCTTCCTCAACTAAATTAAAACGTTCATGAAATCGCGTGCACTGAGTTATCATAGAGTTTCGCGATTGAGAATATAGTCAGTCTTTATAGAGAGCGAGTATCGTGCAGGCTGTCCGCCCTACGCTTTGGTAAGCTATATAGATTAGGGCGACCCAAAAAAAAAGATTGTTTTTTTTTTCAAGTCTCGTGTGAAAATATGTTAGTTTACTATGTTTTAAGAGCCCCCTCCAAAGGACAGCTCAAAAAAAATTTTTTAAAAGGTCGCTCACAATTTTTTTAAATTTCCAAAATCCTCAAAAATCGAATTTTTTTTAAAATACTTTTTCTCGTGATTTCATTTCTTTTTACATGAAAAATCATGAAGATCCTGAAAATTTCAAGTCAAAATTTTAATATTTAGAGGTCGCTCCAATTTTTTTAAGTTTTCAAATCGAGTACTTTATATCTATTTGAGCAACTTCTAAACATGAATATTAACGAACTTAATATTTTTTTCCTCAAATTTGACATGCTAAAGAATGAAATTAAAGCACGAGAAACAAAAAAAAAAATAATGAAGCTATCCTTTGGAGAGGCTCTTAAAACAAAGTAAACTAACATATTTTCACACGAGACTTGAAAGAAAAAAAATCATTTTTTTTGGGTCGCCCTAATATATATATATATATACACGTTTGTGCATATCAGAGATGTGATGTGTGACAGAATAAAAACAACACTCATAAAACTCCTTTTCTTTTCGCCGTTATTCTGTGTATGCTGTTTCTGCTTGGCGTTTGAATTCAATGTTACCGAAAAAATCAACCATCAGGCAATGAATTTTTTTCTTATGTGAAATATATATGAAATTTCATCCACTGTAATACACAATTAAAGATTTTGAAATGTTTACTGTTAGTATAACTCAACAAAGTATATGCAGCTACGGTAAATTACAGTAGATTAAAATACGGTAATATTAGGGCTTGTGACGCCGTCATTGTAATAAGTAACGTAAGGCAATTTTTGTGAAATTTTTACATTCAAACATTTCAAACGATTATCGCCGTTCGGGTGATTTTAAGCTCAAATACAGATAAGAGTATTGTATTTACCTTATTCGATTTATTTGTCTAGTGAGACTTTAATAATGACTCATATATTTTAGCATTACCCTTTTATCAGGGGTTCCGGAGCCTAAATGGCATAAACGGAAACCTTATAGCTTCGTCATGTCCGTCCGTCCGTATGTTACGGGCATTTCACTCAAAAACTACAAGACGTGTAACGATGTAATTTGAAGTATATGTATCTTGTGTAAGCCGCTACTTAGTGTGGTAATTCAATAACAAAAATAACTACCTAGGGGAGCTGGGAAATGTCTCCACGCATCTAACAGAAACTGAAAAAAAATCATTTTTTCAGAAAATAACGTGTGGCAACATATTTCGGCAGTTCTTTTAAAAACACTGAGGTTTTTAAAGATTTTTTTATTAATTACATATTATCGTAAATAATCACTCCGTAAATAGCGTAGATTGTGCCCCCCCTTCACTTATAAAACCATATGCACAAAAAAAGTATGAAAAAAATACAAAGGCAACGGCTTAATAAATACTATCAAGGAAAATTATTTTGAATATGATCGGATATATCGTTTATGAGTTATTACCGTAAAAATGCGCATCTCAAAAAAAAGGATGTAAAAATACGCTCTTTTGCCGGTGCACTCTTTCATATGGTATTTGTACATTTTGAGACTGTAGTAAGTATTTTAATTGTATTGTAACGGATTTAAAATAACGCGACTAAATTGCTTACAACTACTCCGTGCAGAAAAGGTGAAAAAAAAGTGTAAGAACGTAGTTCTTTTCACATGTAGTGCATTTCTTAGTAGTAACGGCTACGGAACCCAACACCGAGCATGGTCCGGCATGCCCTTGGCGGCTTTTTCTTGTTGCGTATCCGATATATCACGGCCGCCACGTACTTTTAATAGTAAAACATTAGACGAAATTTTGAATTAATGAGCACAGGGAATACAAATAGAAAACCCCGATTGGACAATAAATCGAAGGAAAAATTTGTACCCGCCCTATAATTACGATTGAACTTTTATGTATATAATACATTCTAAAATATAGTAATGTATATATAATACCGTTTTGTTGTATAACAGAACGGTATTATAATCGACCAACATTTAGTTGAAGAAAACTGCGAGTTTGTGATTGTAGCCGTAAATCACGAGAGTGATCTGATTTGACTGTACCTGAGGTACACATTATATGTACATCTTTCACCAGGTAAGGGAATAAGAGATTCTTCGTGCACACATACACTCGTACGTAGTCATACATTCTGATTTTAAAAACTCCATAACTATTTTCTCGTTTTTTGCGTAGTTGGTTAAATATAATTTTTAAATGTTAATTTTCTGCTACTAATAGCAAACTAGTATCTAGTCGTGTATAAAAAAAAACCATTCTTTTAATTGTACATGACGATGTCAATATATTCCTTTACATACAAAGTAGACAAAACGAAACGGTTAAAAAAGTACTATAACAGCATTTCATATTTTCGTAGCTCCGTCACCCACACACATGAGCCCGACTGCACGACTGACAGACATAATAGTCCTCCTTGATTTAGAACATGATGTTGAAAAAAAAAACAATTTTCGTAATACTATTTTTATTTCAGTATTTTTATCTTGTTTGATGTGTCTGACACAATACATCAACAGGTGTATCCCCGAATATGACGAAGAGCGTAGATTATTGACAATAATAATATACGTACACACAAAATAACTTTACCTGTTCCAGTTATTACGAATTCAAGTGAGATCGCCATAATTGTATACCTATCACATGAATCGGGACGTAACGTGTAAAGGAGCCATCCACAAATCATGTAACCTATTTGGGGTATTAGATACGATCCGGCGTCACATAACGCAGATACATATTTTTTTTCTATTTTTATTGAAAACATCGCACCGGCTAGCGACGTGTGCCGTTCGACACTTGTCGCATACGAGCAGTCAAAACGTTTATTGCTCTAGTAATCCTACCGCCACAAAATAAATATACGCAGAAGGTCCGCTCCTGCATGTACTCGATTTTTAACCGACTTCAAAATTTAAAAAGGAGGAGGTTCTCAATTCGACTGTTTTTTTTTTTGTTTGTTACCTCAGAACTTTCGACTGGGTGAACCGATTTTGATTTCTTTTTTTATTTGAAAGCTGGTGCTTCCCGTGTGGTCCCATTTTAATTTGATTCAGTTCTAATAATGGCAGCCATGACAAAATCGTATAATTTCTCAAATTTTCATTCAGTATATGCTCGAGAAATGACGAATAACTCAATATTACGCTAACCGATTTGATTCGATGATTCTTTTTTTATTAGAAAGGATGTACTACAAGGGTACTTTGATGAGAGTTTGATTAGGTTCTGACTAGGGGGATCCATGACAAAGTATCGGAACTCTTCAATTGTTTGGAGCAAATTAACAATACTCGGCTGAATCTTCATAAGCTATCCGGATATTTGAGTTGTTTACCGTAAGGTTGTTATGGTCAAGTAATTGTTGTAGTCGAAAATGATGATCAATGGAACACCTTAACGGCTTACAGTAAGGATGCAATTTATGAGCAGCACGTTTAGTAGGTTTATCCATATTCAGACAAATTAGTTAGTGTTCTTCAGATTCACTAAAAATTAAAAAATGAACAAAAAATTTGACAAAAAAAAACGACTTCAAAACAAAACCTATTCCATAACAAATTAATATGCACTAAAAAGTAAAAAAAATAATTGTGTATTTTTCTACAACTTAATAATCAACGTACTTTTTCTACTCATCAATATGTAGGTACGATCTATGTGTTTACCACGCAAGAAGGTAGGTAGAAGACTCCAAAAATAACAATAGTTGTAATTACAATAAATTATCGTAATAATTTGATTGCCTTTCAAGTAGTCTAATATTTTTCATTTCAATTTAATCAGGACAACTCTAAAAATATTTTATCATTGTTTGTTATTCATAGGTATGTGTTGAGTTAAATTTTAAGTGGATGGGTTTAACCTACCTACCTTCTTGCGTGGTAAACACATAGATCGTACCTACATATTGATGAGTAGAAAAAGTAAGTTGATTATTAAGATGTAGAAGAATACGAAATTATTATATTACTGTTTAGTGCATATTAATTTGTTTCGAATAGGTTTTGTTTTGAAGTCCGTTTTTTTCTACTCTCGACCGTGAGACGAGAGCTGGTCGGTGGACTTTTATAGAATCGTATGTGTTTTTTTCATATAAAATATTATTTGACATCCTTAAAAGATGAATAAGATGATGTTGAATGTATACCTATTGATGAACTTTGTTATTTTATTTTTACATTAAATTAGAGTCATTTAAGGAAGCGTAATTAATTAAAATTACGCTTATTTATTCTAATGCCTCTGTTAATTTCATGGTATTAAAAGTTACGTAACATAAAATATTTACGACGTCGACAAAAAATTTACATGGCGTTTAAGGGAGATGTTAAAAAGTACGGTAAACGCGTTACGCCCAGCCTTACGGATAGCCTCAAAATAACTTCATATGTCAACAAATATCATCGCCACGTTGTGTTAAATACTGCTTGGGATTACATTATTAGTGTGATGTTACAGTGGACAAAGGCGAGACTAAACAAATTATATTTTTAACAGTATTATAAAAATTGTGTGTGTGTGTGTGTGTGTCGACTCTGACGCACGAATTTACTCCTTACGAACGATTATAAAATAAATAGATTAGTGAATGAGGGTAAATAAATACTTTTTTATATTACTCAAAGCATTAGATTAGATTAATTATATAATGAATTCGATAAAATACATAACAAAACCCTGAAAACATAAACAATGATAATTCTATGTAATAAAGTTTTAAACAAGATTGACTTTACTCACCATTTACGTCATCTTGGATTGTATTTATTCCAGGTACAATATCGACATCATTGAATACGGAAACAATTGTTTTGTGGCAAATAAGATATGATGCATCGACGTCGGAAGTATATGTGTATAGAAAATTTAACTTATTTGTAAAAATTAGTTATACACCTACCAAATTATCGCATCCACGTGTTTTTCAAATTCTGACTCACTATCACTCGAAGAGGTTATTTCCATATTTTATAATATTTTGTAAACTTTATCTATCTGTCAATTCTGTTCATTTACACATAAATAGCAATTTAATAGATATCCGGTGATATAAATATAGATAAAATTTATAATTTGAGATCAAAACTCCGCAAAATGACAGTTGGTATTTATTAACATTAAATGCATAAAGTATATACTGATACAGTTATGTCGGCGCTATACTTTACATACACTGCCAGGGGATGCGCGAGATAACTTGCGCATGGATATGGAGACTATACACCTGTGTAGTCTCCATACACATGAGACTGACCTGAATGTAACATAACGCCAAGTTTGATTTTACTTCACATGATTTTTCATATTTCGGGCTTATATATGAAAAAATCGATTCTTAAGAAGTAATTTCGATTAAAAAAATAAGGAGTATTGTGAAGATCACAGCGATGACAATAATATCCGAGACAATAAACTAGCAGTTTTAAGTTACCAATATTTACAATACGGAAAGCGAATCTGGGATATGTTGTATGCGAGTACGCATCTTGTGCGCCAGCCTACAGAGCTAGTTAAATTTCATATACGTAGTAATAAAACCAGAAGCCTGTATTCGAGTGTACACTCGTCGCGCTCACTAGAGCGAAGAAGCAATCATTGAAACCGTCTTCAAATCCCTGTATAATCCGTTTAAATGCCTATGCGCCGCCCTAGTTACGCAACGACGTGTGCATTGCAAGAGAGGTTGTGGCGCGTACGCTTCAACACAATAGGACAACCGTGAACAAAGTAATATATTGCCGAGAGTATGAACGCTATTAGCGACCCAAGAGCATTATGGAATAAAATAGAGCAAACGTAAAGTAAGCGTATGCGTAATGACGCACCGTCGCAATATATTTTATTTGGAGATTTGTTTATATCGACGATGACGGCCCACCGTTGGCCTCCTACGGCCGATGTTTACACGAATGCCACCGGATATCCTATATACGTCAGTCGTAGTTTAATAAGGAATCAATCGATACCCCATTTGCTGATATCGATTCACCAGTTTGTTGAGCTCTATTGCAGTATTCTAAGGAGCCATTCATAAATTGCGTAAAATAAATTTTCCGTGTAAGAATAAAATAAACAATGGCTGGCTGATCCCCATTATATATTACTATCCATTAAAATTGTTAATAAACACCTTTGTTTGCGATAACAAACTTCAATATTTTTGTAAGTCATTTCACTTAGATCTGGAATATTCTGAACAGTTCACGGGCTCGACAACTACTATGACACGTCTACTGCACGTCGGTCCAAGTGCCTCGTTTACGACGATAACGTGGCCACGTCGACGATGTTTAACCTCACAACAACGTCAACACTATTCTCGATGTGGCGTGTAACTTCTTGACCCCGTCTTCAACATACACCTGAATCTGCTCTTTTTCCATTTTGCGATCAAAGCCATGTAGTTTTTTTATGAGCTTTCGCAGCCTTTTCGATACGATGTATTTGCTGCATACTGAAGAAATTCTTCCGGGTGGCGTGGGAATGTTGCCATATACATCTGCTGCGCCGGGGACGACGCGTGCTTTTTAAAACTGTATTCGTGATTCAACTCATTTTTATAATCTTACCTAAGAAACATGAAAACTTCTTTCCTTTGTACGAAAAAAAAAAATAATACCTATTCTAATGCCCCCAAAATGCATTACCTGATTTAGGTTCACTACTAAAAGAATTTTTCTGTCAGAAAATTTTTGACGTCCGTCGGAAGGCATTTTGAGCTTACTTTTCATTCTAAATCCCGCATACAATCAGAATTCTGACGCACCATTCGTTCGCGTGTGATGCGCGCACATCGGACGTCAGAAATTTTTCTGATTAGAATGTCTGAGGGCGCGCTCCATACATTTTACATGAGACCCCACACACTATTAGAAATTTTCATCAATTAGGCATTAATGTCGAGTGGACGCCGTGTTGTAGGACGCGTGTTCACTCTGTACTCTGTCAAAATGGAAGACGTGGAACATTTTAGTACGGAGATTGAAAAATAACCCTGTATATGGAATCTGCGCGACGAGAATCATCACGATAAAATTTAACGGGGCCTGGCCTGGGAAGGAATTTGCAAAAAAGTAATAAGAAAGTGGAATTATTTAAATTATGAAGACAAAAAACTTATAAGTATTTAGATGATCTTCATCCATTCAACGATTTTTGTTCATAAATATAACAATAACGCTAACGAAAGTAAGTCATCGTCGTTGATTTGATTTTTGTGAGTGTGTTTTTGTTAAGGGATTATGTACAACGATGCTGACGACGGTCAGTCACAAACTAAATATCGACTCGCCGGATAGAAGTTTCTGAGAGGTGCTCTGGGTTGTGCCGGCGGAAGTCAGAAATTTTCTGGCAGAAAAATTCTTATAGTTTGCGGCCAGCCTTAAGAAAGAATACTAAATTGGGCTGTTCTCGCACGGGAAAGTCAAACACATTACCCTTCTCTTGTTGTTAACTAATACCGCGGTGATGAATTGACTTAGTTTACGTTCATCATTTGTATAGCAATTAATAAATTACATAAAACGACCGGTATTGAGCATCGAGCACGTTTGATGTCGTTGTGTCAGACTTCATTACCTAACTGCTCAAACCTCTCACAATATTTAAGCCCCCCGCGCGGGCCGGGGGTCGCTAACGACTGTCGTCGCCGAGGCGACGACAACGTCCGGGTCGACGAACCTGCGTGCTTTCCGAGATATGGAACAAGTGGTACTATTTATTTAATACCTTATTGAAAAAAAATCCAATCTTTTCACAAATATACAGTATTTCATCCTTTTTAGAATAATATTATGATTTAATTAAAATAAAACACCTTAAAAAATGCTCTGGCACTGACAATCTTGCGGAAGGACTTTTTCTTTAAAAAAGAAGAAAAGGAAAAAAAAGAGGAGAAAAATGTCAATAAGAAAAAAACGATCAAGAAATTAAATTTGAACTTTTGTAAAAACAATGCTATAAAAATTTTTCGATAACGATAACTCTAGAATTAATTATCCAGGTTTGCAACGCTCGAAGCTATTTTTAAACGCAAAAATATGATCGAAATGACAAAAATCTGTTAATCAATTAAAAGTTAACATACATTATATACAAACTAACACACGTAAACATCTACAGAAGTTATCTTGTAATAATTAGAATGGCTTATTGGGACTTTAAACTATCAACTTCCGGTTAAAACTCGATTTTCGAAAATCAAACTGAAAACAATATTTCCCTAATTCCATGATTTCATGTATTATTTACAATATAGGTCTCATTTACATTGTCGTTTTATCATAGATGTACAAAAAAGAGAAGGTGCACAATTGGGTACTATTTGGATGGCGAAAGTGGCTCAGTGTACATTTTGTCTCTGTCTCACATTTTATAATGCCATTTTGCAGTGTCGAATAAAAAGAAGGTAAGAAACATTATCATCTGACATTTCAAACAAAATGTCTTAATCTAAGGTTCATTTTTAAATGCAAAGAAAATAAATAACGATTATTTTGTTATTGGAAAACAATAGGTCATATTTTTTACAATTTACACGTGTTGTTCTAAAACAAGATATCGGTGGAGTGGATTAATATTACTTTAAATTTTTATTTTTGTTTTTTGGTTCAATTTATGTAAAGAATCATGATATATTTTTTTTCATAATAAAGTTTAATGTAGTAATCATTTAAGATTAAATTAATATGAATTTTCAATTCCATAATATCGGTGAAAATGTAGATACAAAGAACTTGATAATTTCTAAAGTGTAATATAAAACTTTCTTATTATTTATATAATAAAATAATACGACGATTAATTATACATTAGCATATTTTTGATGAACATAATGTTTTTATACAATTTGCTAAAAACAAATTGAAATATAATAAACGCAATTATTTTTGGAATAGGTTTAATCTATTGTATGATTTCCTTTTAGAGATAATTTTAAAATTTGTATAAATATAAAACAAATAGTAAATAAAAAAATGAAAAGGCGATTCCATTAGTATTAAGCGACCGAAAACGTGACAATGCAAGAAATACGAGACCGAATGCTTTGGTCTATTTCTTTTAAGTAGGTTTATATCTTGGCTTTTAATGCTACTTCAAATGAAGAAATACAAAATACTCATCGAATACTCATTATAATACGTAATTGAGCATCTATTATAAACAAACTAGATTTCGCTTTTCGAAAATAAGAAATACCGTCCTTCTTCATAGCTTTTTACGTGTTATTTTTGCATTTTTTTAACAAAACACTTCGACGTCGTAACGGAAGGTGTAACGAAACTACACTTAATGCAATGAGTGCTAAATTGTCTGTTTTAGCACTCATTTACTGCGGCTATTTTTGAGCGTGGGACTGCGCATCTTTTATAAATCAATGCATTTTACCAAATAAATTAATAGTAATTAAGTACAATAGCACATACACGTTACGCTTATAAGCAAAAGGTTTTGGATCACCACACAATCGTGCCGTGCTTAATGGCTAGAAATTTTATAGTCACACAAAATCATAATGGCTTAAAGATGATTAATAGCTATTTATTTTTTTTAATTTCAAACACCCTTCATCACACTTCTATTTACTTTCATAACCTACAACGCTCAACGAAGCGGGTGGGTGATCGTCAGTTCTAAATAACAAAGTTTATGGGGTCATGAGAGTACCTAATGGATAAGTTTTTGTGGGTTTTTTCTGCATGTTTACCTAACTTAAGACCTACTATTGGTCTTCTTTATTTATTTTAAGAATGTCCTTAATAAAATTCCCTATGGACGATCGGTATTTCAATATATATGGATATATATTTACGTTTATACCGGAAATACCGGTATTTCACAAATTTCGATCAAAAATATTACAATTACAGCGCATGTGCGTCACAAGTAAGCTCACACGTCTCGGCTCTAAGAGATTTTGGCACCAATCTCTTGTATATGGAGAGGATGAGTAAAAGCGCGATTATTAGTATACGCGCGTGTAAACCGCAACAGAGTGGGTCAACCGGTTTTGGAGCCATCATAATATGAACGCTCACGTAGTTATGCAAAACCCGTCCAGATGCGAAGCGACCTAGCGCAATGGGGTACTCGGTCGATACTCAAACGTTTTGTACTCTCGTTAATGGGAGATAAAAACATGTTAGGTAGACAAAAAATCTAACTTAACGTCGGATAAAAAACAATGAAAATAAAGCCATTAAATACGTTTTGCGATGACTTTATACGTAAATAGAGATTCGAGATGCATTTTATATGCTAATACTAAAGTTTGATATCACCATCAAATACTTCCCTCTGTATATCTACTTGAGCGAACTAAAACATTAATATCTTAATGAAATTCCAATTCGAAATATCTTTGTTTCAAGGCTATCCAAAAAAGGAGTGTAATGTTTCCAGGGTACCTATAGGTACGGGATTTTCTTTATTCCACCATAACTTTTAAATGCCTGAACAACTGTGAATCTATGGGATATCGTTAGAATCCTTACATCATTCCAAGTGACACTTGCTATGAATTTGTTGGAAAAAATCATTATGGCCGTAATATGGTCCCATTTTCAAATGTAAAAATAAACATTTTTTTCAATTATTACAATGTGGGTATCAAATTAAGGGCTCGATGATTCCAAAACTATATAACTTACATGCATGAATTTTACAAACGTTGCGTGTCTATCCAAAATAAACATTTCATCTTTGGCTGCAAATGATGTAAACAGACTTTAGTAAGACTGCGAATGTCTAAATGAGAGAATGATTGCGTAGATGATTGAGTTATCATTAGAATTTTTGCATCATTACGCGACTAACAAAGGCTCCTACGTTAAAAACTGTTTAGCGAACGAGTGGTACTTTCATTATGAAATAACGTATTTCATGTATTATGTATAATCAATGAAATAAAAAATATTAAAAACATAATAAAAATTATACACAAAAGGTCTGTTATTTACCAATTATATCACAATTTATATTTGAAACAGTTAATCTCCCACTATTAATAGTCTTTCTCGAGAAAATATTTTCGATGGAAGAAAATTTATTGGATAATCAAGACTATCAAATACAGAGTAATCTATTACATATATCTTCTGTATAGACAAGAGATTTTTTTTTTTAAATCTGAAGGAATGCTGATAAGGCTATTTATTTTATTTCAAGAATTATTTAAAAATTATATAGGAATAGTGTATATCTACGAACATAACCTCCTAATACCTAATCTATATATCGACAACAAAGTGCAATTACAAAACTCAGTCACATTATTTACAGAGAAATCAAGAAATAAGACCAAAAGGGATATAGAAAAGTTTACGTAAAGTATAATTGGGAAAACTTCGAGACCTCGAAGCTGAAGTTCTACGCGCCCTTGGGCCTGCGGATATTCCTAAAAAACAATATTTTCAATGTACCCACCCATCCAGAATACACATTGCGAAAACAGACGGTTCCAAAGCGTGTTTTTAATGATTAGGCGGACAAATGATTCAAAATACAGAATTTCCGACAAGTGAAATAATAACTCTAAAGTTAAATGAACACTACTAACTGAACTAAAAAAAAAAACACCTTTATTTTTAACAAAAAAATAAGTAAAAATAAAAAATTATTTTAAAATACATTTCAATAAAATAAATAGACAAAAATAATTTAAACAAAAAATGGAGAGTATAACTTCATTTGTCTAATTTTTATATCGTTAACTGTGTAAATTTAAAGTCATGAAATTGTAAGTAAGAATTACCCCAACCCATATCAAGCAGCCTAAAGAATAGGCTTCTTTTCAAAGTTAAATAAATAATATTTAATAAAATATTTTTCTTTTTAATTCATAATATAATATGCATTATTCTTATTTTGTTCTATACTTTTTGGATCAACAAAGCATGTTTCTTTTTTAAAATGTTTGATAAAAGATACATTTTACTCCTTAGCGTAAACTCGTAGTCTCGGTATTTGTGTAACAGTACTGGACTCGTCAAAAGAATCTAAATGAGCTCAAACTTGAAAGATTTACTAATAATCTATGAACATTTTTTAGTTTGCACCATCCGACTCAATCATCACACCAGCCCGATAGTATGATGATCATCATTACATCATTCCGAATTTCAAATTATTCGGCAGTCCGAATGTGAATGAAGACGAGTTGCAATATCCATTGCATTCATAAATTTACAAGTCATTGTAAATCTTGCTAAATTAAGGATATACATTTACATTGCCGGCCACGTGCGTGATATTTTAAATGGAGATCTGGTTACGTACGTTACATCGCCGGTCTGTGATCACCTTTAATGGTGGTGTTAATCTATCAATGAGTCCATACTAAGAGACTATTAAAATTCATAGTGTATTACCATCCCCGACCGATTCGTCGTTGTGGTCCGGTTACATATAATATTCATTGTATTGATGCATTAAAGACATTTCAATTATATAGGTCATTGTGGCATAGCTATATAGTAACATTAAAAGTACTTAGTGGATTATTCTAAAGTACTAAATAGATTACGAAGAGTATCATGTCCATAACTTCAATAATGATTATAGGCGCACATCTGTCCTAAGCTCAACTCATTTTTACCCGAGATCTGCTTATGAGTCTAAACGTAGGCGATTGCTAGAGTCAAACCTGTGGGCCTAGCATGACACTCTAGACAAGCGTTCCTCTATAGGGCTATCCTTGTCGTGACAATATAATGAGCGAAAGGGACAATACTACAGAGAGACTCTTGTCTAGGGCGTCTGCTAGGCTCGCTGGTGAATTCTAAATAATAATTTCGATCACTGTTGACGTACGACAGCAACCAATATTCCAAAATACAAGATAGCGGCAGTTTGACGGCACGTTGGGACTATGGAAAAAACCACTAAACACTACTCAATAATTTGATTGTGCTTGAGGTTTTTGTAAGACTGTTTTATTATATATTTCTTTACTTAAAAAAAAAAGATATTTATAGTCGATAAAGTTTTAAATTGAAATACGCTATGACCTCCTTGCTAACAACCGTATGTGTTAAAAATTAGAGAAATTAGGAACTGATATTAACAAACTTTATTATATTTAAAATTAATTTGATCGATTTCTGTTAAAATTTCTACAGGTATAATATGTAGTGTCCTATCAAGCCGCTTTTACGAATTTATATGGCATGCATCAACAGTGGGTTTTTTGAAGTACGCAAGTGACAGTGCTTATTTTACCGAAAATGTTTTTTATAGCAAGACTTGGCTGTGTAAAGGTTGTTTATACTCAGTCTGTGTATGGTATAACCTTCTAGAGTTGAAACGCGTCGTTCTACGATTGTTATAAAAATAGATTAAATTGGATTTTTCGTCCAACACATTAAGACTATGAGCTTTTGACTTAATACTTGTTATAGGATATCGATAAAGCTTCGCAACAACAAGTTCCTCATCGCGATGTGTTAGAGTACGAGGTCGTGGTTCGATGGTGACGTGCGACCCACCAACTCACAGATTACACGATGTACATTTCATCACACGATGATCCGGTGTTCTCCTGCTCGGATATCCGCTATGATATTCCCGAGCACTACCTCTAGTGTCGCCGTTACAAAATCCATACACGAAATGAATGCCAGCAATGTCCGAATTGGTGCAGCGCAATCGTGCATCTATTTCAAAACAAATATGAATTACAAGACAAGCTTCAGTACGTAAGACGCGTTGGCTTTAGCATAAAGTCAGGAACTAACTGATCGAACAAGAGTCATTTAATCTTGAAATGTGTAGTCCCGCTGTGACCTGCCTCTCGCGCCCCGACCCCTCTAATTATTGTGAAATTCATAGCTGCTGGCCGCCCGGCCACCTGCAGTCGAACGAACCAAAAGAAGCGACTTCCTAGAAGGCATTTTGCAGTACTTCGACGTAAAGCTAGAGTGTTATGATTTTCCCACGAGTTAATGACATAAACGTAGGCTTTCTAATAAAGGCATAATGATACGATTTTAGCGACTTAGTTTTCCTGAAGTGGGAACTTTGCCACCCGAAGTTGGAACATTGTACATAGGATAGCTTTAAGCCCGTTTTGCTGCTATTTTTTTGACATTTTGTATATTTTTAACAGAACCGAAATCTAGATCGAGACCAGAAACGAAATCAGATGCGGGGCCACGATTGGAATGGAAAGCAACAACATCATCACGATCATGGCTGACAGAGTGATTGGTCAATATAAAAAATGAAAAAAATTATTAGAAAAAAATATTTCAACGCGGGCGGAACCGAATGAAATAAAGTATTCATTGTTTACATCGTACTACCCATATCAAACACATAATGGTCTAGTGTTACTGAGTTAATGTATTCATACTGATATGGGTAAAATTTCAAATTTTATAGGTATTTGCAGAGAATCAAGGCAAATAAAAATAATACACGCTGATGACGTATTTCTACAGGCTCGTAGCTGACGTAATATAACAAATATGAAAAAAAGCAATAATTATAGAGCAATATATATTAAGACGGCTAGCAGTGACACTCCTTATATATATTTTCTTTACTTTTGTCATATATATTATGGAAGAAAAGGCGGAACGGTGGTACACTATTGAGAACGTTATCTTTGAATCTAAATATATGAGTTTAAATTTCTGACTATGACGAGAGAATTCACGAATAAGTTTTCAATTTAGTCCAGTTAGACTACTCGCTCCGTGCTTCAAAGAGCATGTTAAACCGTCGATACCGGATGTCGTCACCGTTATGGGTTGTCCTGACTGACGACAGCATTAGCAATCCCCCACGGAGTCAAGGCAAAAAATCTAAAATCCAAACCTTTCAATCTAAAATAAAAACATTGTAGGAAATCATATCATCGCGCAATGCCTGAAAAAAGGCGGATACTAGCCGCCATATTGAAACGATTGTGGCGCCATCTGTTTCAATTTTGTATTTCTACAAATTGATAAGGGTGTTGAGACAATTGTTACGTGGAAGACTGTGGATAGGGTAGTCCAAGAAAAATCAATTTCCTAAAGAATATGTTACATTATGTAATAATAATAATAATAAACAATAATCTATATTAAAAAAAAGTTGGTGAACTCCACAGGTAGTTCACCAACATCGATCCGAGAAAAACGTTTATATGAGGACTGCTATTTAAGTACCTGGAACAGGCACATACAAAACAATATTTTAAAAGTAATTAGAACATTTAAAAAATGGAACTACAGAATACAGTTTGTTTCATGTAACTGTTAATTGTTTTACCATTGTGATATCATTTTGAAAATCACCATGGATTTAATTCATGAAAATTTTTGGACGATGATTTATTACAATTATAGACGTGGGCTGACTCAAGGACAGTGCATCATCAACTCACTTCGACTTTGGGGATAAAGTACCATCGAAAACCACTGTGTATCACTGATTCAATGAGTTTAATCATGGGCGGTCTATACTCAAAAACGAATTTAAAGAAGAATTGATGCTGTACAGGAACTAATAATGCAAGATCGTTATGTAACATATCGCGAGATAAAGGCGTCCCTGGACATAATATGACGAGCATACAAAAGATATTACACAAAAATTTACCTGTAAAAAAGAATTGATCAAAATCAGGTTTATGTCAATTAGTGCAAAAAGAAAATATTATAAAAAAAATACAATCATGGTATATCAAAAGCTGTTTATGATATCTACATAAGTGATGAATCTTGGATCTATGCGTATGATCTCGAACCTAAATAACAATCAACAGTGTAGGTGTTCCAAGATGAGCTGAACCCAACAAAAGTGATTCGTACCAAAAGCACTTTAAAGAAAATGATTGTGTTTTTTTGTTATAAATGGTCATGTGATTACAGTGCCACTAGAGAATTGTAAAACATTTAGTTCAGAGTGATACACAAACGTTTTTTGCCAGAAGTCTTTGAAGAAATAAGAAAAAACAACTGACAACACATAATCGTTCTTCATCATGATAATGTTAGCTGTCACACTTTGGCTAAAACAACTCCGTTTTTGGAAGGTCAAAAGATTAAATTGACGAGTCATCAGCCATACAGACCCGATTTGGCACCTAACGATTTCTATTTATTCCCCAGTGTGAAGAATTAATTATGAAGTCAATGTGTTTTGAGATACAAAGTGGCCGTTTATAAATGTTTATTTCCTTTTGATATTCCGAAGACATAAATGGACAGTCTTCGTCTTATAAATCTGACATGATAATGGATTGTATTCAGCTGGTTTTTAATGGTGATACTGCGATTATAAAGTTACATCACCAACAATTTATATGGAGGTGATAGATCAGTTAACACAAAACCATCAATTCTTATGAAATCGAAGACAGTAAATATTGAATTTAAATGATAATGCACCTGTTCAGATGGTAGAACAAAATGAAGATTAGATAAAGTAAAAGAACATTTTCCACATATTAAAAAAAATATTAAGTATTACTCTTGATATTACTCTACCTGATAATAGATTGTTGCACTCAATACAGTACATCTTTAGGAATAATGATTACTAAATGTGCAAAGTTTAAATCTACTCCATATTAAAAGAATAGTAGATACACACCGTCAATTAACAAATTCGAAAGATTATTGAAAAATGGTAGGTACATGGCCCTAGTAATCAATGAAGTTAACTTGAACATGTTTTCAATTTTATTGTCATTTTGGTTTATTATATAAGTACTAAAAAGTGTCTTCTAATACTAAAAAGTGTCTCCTAATTAATATGAAAACATATAATACAATACATACAAAAGAGTTATGGGTTAACTAGCTTTTGCCCGAAAGTCTACCTATATGGACATAGAATGAATTCCTACATCTTTTAATATTGATTGTTGATGCTGAATTCTCATGATCTTCATTCCGGTCCTGCTCTTGGTGTGCTTGTATTTAAATACCAATTCCTTGCAAAGAAGACCCGGCATATAGTTGTGAAAAACATATTGTAATGTAAAAAAATTACACCGAAATGGGATAAAAACTATCCTATATATTGTTCTGAGGTATAAACTATTACTATACCAATTTTATCAAATTCTGTCCAGTAGTGTACCCCTCAAAGTATTTTTTCTCAAATATCAACCAAATCATTTATCTGATGGGGTGGACCCTTGACTTTAATGAAGTTAAGCACTTTAGAGCTTAATATTTCGCAAGGGAATCGCTAAACAAAAAAATGGTTTTTAAAGACCTACAATATTTTAGGATGACCCATGATACTCCAATGATACCCCACACCACGAGATAAATGATTACAAAAAATCATCTCCACTTATTCTGGAGGTATCCTAAAAAAATTCTAGATTTTATTCTACCATTTTGTCACCATGATTTATGTGTATACCCATACCAAATTTCAGCTTCCATTACTTTCAGTGCTAAGAGTCTCTAAGCTAAGCCACAGACAGATAGATAGACATAGCGAAATTACAACTCTATAAAAGAAGTATCTATAACATAATTGAAATAAACAAATGGGTTTCATTGTACTTTGTGTTCAATATATCATTCTATAGAAAAAATTTGAAAAAATAGTAACCTGACTATAATGAAAGCTAGAACAGTATAATTGTGAGGTTTAAATTAACAATTACATTATTTGTTTATTTGTATGTTACATTATAAATTATGGATATCTAAAAATAAATATGTATTAAAAAATATATTTCAATGATTTTGTTTGATAAAATATAAAATAAATCTTATAGATGTTGTCTTGTTTGACCTCTTGTCTACTATATCTACTATAAACTTTGCAATACAAATTCCATTAAATTCTCATTATTGGAGTAGGCTGATCTTTACCTTATGCCTTTAGTATAATGTCACATTATGTCATTAGTAAGCTGGTCTAATGATGGAGCAAGAAGGCAGTTATTATAGACAACTTTTAAATAAAAAAAGTTTCTTGAAACATATCAGTGATATTTTGATGAGAAATGCTGTCCAGTACCTCATTTGGGAGCCATAATATAGCAATAGCGATACCTGATAGGTCAATAGTGTATGATGTCGCTAATGTATAACAATCCAATGTTCAGTTGAATATATATAAAGGGCATGGATATTAAAGGATGGGAAAATATAATGTTTTTGTTTTCCATTTTATAATAATAATTCAGTTAGGCAGTAAGTATATGTGGAACAATGCCATAAAATTAAATTGTGACCTAGACAATCAATTTTTCAGTTGTATGAACTTAAAAACTTTAATATATTTGATGTGAACATCTTTAAGCATATCTGCTATTCACACTCTTTTAAGGTTTATGATTTTATATGACAATTTAAATATATTGTGAAATCTGATTCAATTGCTCAATTATTAAATGAATAAATAAATTGTACCTACATTTAAATGCAAAATAAAAAGTTAGCCAGGTACTTTATTGTGTAGGGTGCTAATTCGCAGACATTCGTAATTAAAGATGCTTGCCTGCGACAAGTGTTAACATGCAACATGGAACCCACCTCAAATATGTTTTCTCACTACAAATCCTTATCCAACGAATTGAATATTAATTCAGAAAATTGACAAATATAAGCAAATGTTGATATTTTATTTATCTTCGTCTGCTACATAATTACATTGTCATTTTTATGTATGCTTAATGACCCAGAGATGGCATGGTGGATGTGACTGTCTGCATTTTCCTGAGGATGTGCTAATCTGGCATAAAATGTATGTCTAAATAACAATATAACTATTTAGCGGACTAAGACTAACAAAATATTTATATAAATAACTTGTTTAGATGTTTGATATCTGTCAATCCTCTCGAATTGATATGCAGTACAATGGATAGGGATTTGTAGTGAAGGAATAGATTTGAGGATCAGCAGTGAGTTGCATACTGTATGTTAACACATGTTGGAGGCAAGCGTCTATTTAGTAAGATATTCGGAATGCCATATATCATAAAGAACAATAGTATTAAGCTGAAAATCAAATATTATTTTACATAACATGATGTATTCCATCATAGGCATCTAAGTATTGATTTAACACAAAATGATTGTGATTTTCTATTTAAGAATCAATTTCTGCTATAGATGACTATATGTTTAGATACTGTTAATAAGACTATTGTCCAAAACAATTCATTCAATACTTATATTTGGTACAACAAACACATTTTGCTTTTCATGTGTATTTAATATTTTGTGATGAGACAACCATTATGTATTAAGGTATTAAGATATCAATTTCCATTAGTCAATTTTACAGTTGTAGCTACAGTAATCAAAATATACTTATATATGTTTCTCTTGTTCAGGTATTATAAAGCACTATTACATGTACCAATAGAATTTTTTTATGTATATAATAAATATCATTATCTCTTTGTTGTGTGAAACTATATACAACAATAAATTCTGAAATGAGTGTCATCACCATCGCAGTTCCTAAATTGCCAATTTGTTGTTAAGTTTGCTGTTGATATAAAAGGATAAAAAACCTTTAGAAGAAAAGAGGTCACTCACCCCATGAACCAGTCGACGGTGTCGCGCAGATATTCCGGTAATCGCTCCAGTTTGGCGCCGTTCTATTTCCCAAATGCACAATAAAAACACCTTACTCCGACTGTCCTCTAGAGTCTTACACTTAATCACAGGCACTCCCTAACTACACCCTTCATATTGCGCAACAAGCACTACTATACTACATTAATTGTACTACGCCAGGAGACAGCACAGTACTGGGTATGTACTGTAACTAAACTCTACTTGCACTTATTAGCGTAGAGGTTGTATAATATTATTTATAGAGATCGTGCAAGAACAAAAGCAGACGGTGAAGAGAACGCCGCAACGGCGTTCGTGCCAAGCTCATAGTGTCGGGAAGAAGAGTAAATATTCTGCTGATTTTATGCGGCAAATGCTATTTAAGATTAACGCTAGCTTCTAGGGTTTTTATCCTCTTCTACAGGATAGTGCAAGAGCTTAGGCACCAGCTTGTGTCGAATTGCACTCATATAATTTTGAATAGGATGAACTATAATGAAATAAGAATTATGAGCGTAGTGCTACATATTACTACGCACTATCTTTATTAAATTTCAAGCTATCCACACCACTGCCTAGCATATTTATTTCAATGTCTATCTAAAGTCGATTACTTCATGGGTTAACATCAAAGAATTCAGAACTTTATAGAATAAATAAACAGATCAAATGTAATGACAATGGTAAGGCTGTACAAAGTTGTCCTTTATAAATTAATAAAACAAGTCATTTATACTGCCCAGATAAAACCTACATTTTTGGAAAAAGTTCAATTGTAAATTTATAAAGAAACGATATTGCCTATATTTGAGTGCCAGAGACCATGCATAGACCTCTGTGATGCTCTGTGGTATGTAAGCAATGTTATGTGCTCTATTAATAATCTATCAAAATCAATCAAAAATTGAATTAAAGTATGAAACTCAAACACAAGATGGTAGGTAAAATAAAGTATACCAAGACTCATAATCTGCTAATGTTATAATTAAACAAAAGCTAACTAAATATTTCTTAGATAGTGAATTGGACATACTTAGTCCCGAACAGGCTAGTTGCAAGCCAATTGTTGGTAAAGATGCTAATTGTTTAAATGTGCATTGGGATAATGTGGTGCTAATAAGCTATATTTATTTGGAATTGATAAAATGAATCATTTCAAATTGGTGTATTTTTAATTTATTATGAATTGCATGTCTCGAGAGTTTAAATCGGAAACATCAAATAAATTTGGAAACTATTAAGATTCCTGGAAATGTTTTCAACAATTCTAAAGACTTTGTAAAATATAAATTCTATCAGAAAAAAAAATGAAGATTGTATAAGAATATGTCCAATTCCTACTAGTATTATTATAGATATTAATGTTCATTCTTTTGTCTTAGTCAAAGAGAAAATATTAAATTTCACATTATTAAGCCCCTTACAGCTGAAATTTGAACTATTTTTGTTTTAGTTATCCAGAAAAGTAAATATTTACGAACAAAAGAAAGAGAGTGTATGACACACTATGATCACCATTTTCTACACACTGTCCAAGTCATAATCAATAAAACTATTTAAAAAATTATTCTGAAAATATGTTTGATTTTTGTCAACAATATAGAATACAAATCATAATTGTATGGTACTTCTGTAAAAAAATCAAAAACTTATCTTTTAAAACGAGAAAAAAACAATTTTAAAGATGAACATCGGGCCATTCATTCTTATGCTGAGTATTCACGCAGAGACATGCTCGAGATGAACGCACGCATGTTCAATGATTTTACGGTTACTCGAGCAAAATACAAAGTATATACGCTAAAACACGTTGTATTTTGCTTGTTGTATTTTGAATAACCGTAAGAACATCGAACATACTTGCATTCATCTCGTGCGTGTCTGTGTGAGTATCCAGCATTATATTATGTCTTAAATCTACACCAACATTATTACCTTTACGCCACCTATGTCAGAAGTACCATTTATAGGAGGCGGTACCTAACAAAATACCTTTTGATATATGAAAAATAACTTGAAGTCCCAACGACAACATACACAGAAGGCATTCGCGAAAGATAACTCGGGAGTTTTTTATGCTCAATGAATTTTAATGTTACTGAAAATTGATATTGAAACTGAGATTGGGATTAAGGTCAAAACTAGAATATGAAGTGGAAACGAACATTTACGCCTCAGCTTACGATGCCCATTTGGAACAAAAAAACAGATAATTTTGTAAGCTAGACTGAGAGTTGAAAGTCGAGTTTCTTACTATTACATTTTATCAATACAATAAAAATAATCTATATGAATAATAAAATTATATCAGGCCGATGTTTGTACATTATAGAAATTAAAAAGAAATTGATATTAGAGATTTAGAGGCCTTTCTTAGAGCAACATAAGCCAAAATAACAGTTTTAGAATT
The DNA here is from genome assembly GCA_005406025.1 of Eumeta japonica. Taxonomy (NCBI): domain Eukaryota; kingdom Metazoa; phylum Arthropoda; class Insecta; order Lepidoptera; family Psychidae; genus Eumeta; species Eumeta japonica. The sequence goes on from BGZK01000026.1 coordinate 642,705, forward strand.
TTTGTCTGTCTGTCTGTATGTTTGTTACTGCATCACGCAAAAACCACTGAACGGATTTTGATAAGATTTTTATAGTTTGGTTGTTTGGGGGTCAACTTAAAATCTAAGCTATGTTTCACTTAATTCGTTTGGTCAGAAACAGAGATACAGCTTGACCTCTCCGTAGTACTACCTTTCATACATTAGGGAGGTCATTTAAAATGGTCGTACGAAAAAATATGGATAAACTCCAAAAGTATAAAATAGTCTAAATAATGTAGTCCACGCAGCTAGAGTTGCGGGCAAAAGCTAGTGTATTAATACAAAAGGATACACTCCAACATGTGGCTAAAAGAAGGAAAAGGAGAAAATGATAGACTTTGAAGCTGTAGCTGTCGTATTTTACATCGTAGATTACGTCCATAATTTCAAATCTTAACAATTGGTTGAGATCTGAAATCGTGAACGTAAAAATGTACTGTGACATTAACGTTGACACCAGCCACATCCTACCTCGTGGTCTGTTGAATCATGGTTTTTTTATTTAGATTCTTTGATAGTTATATAGACTTTACAATATTGTCAGTGGAAGCATAAAGAAAGCCAGATGCACCCCCCGAAATCTCATTGTTTACAGGCGAATGTCGTGCAATTTTGGTAGCCGTTAAGTACGTTCTACTATTAAAATTGCACAGCACGCTCATACTGCTTGATTCCCATAGTTCCCTCAAATCCTTCCAATCAAACCTTTTCAAGTCCAAAACTCACAACCTCTTAATAATGAAAATAAAAAAAATCGACCGATGTTTACAGATTGCATTGGCCTGAGTTCTCGGCCATTCGGGTATTGCAGGAAAGGAGCACGTGGATCTGGTAGCGAAGGACGCAATCTCTTGTGGGTATAAAATCCCCTATATTAATTACTCCCATGATTTGGTTGCTCTATGTAAAAAATGTTTGCTTTCTTCGTGGACTCATCACCGGTCTATTTCCAAAAGGTCTAAAAAGGTCCATTATTTCCATATTCAACCCTCCACCCCTCTTAAGCCCTGGTTTTTAAAATTCAAATTTAGTAAACGAGCTACCAACCATCTGCAGGATTATACTTGGTCACTGTCCCATCCGAGTGCTTCTAGCTAAACTTCGCATCAGAGACTCATCGATATGCGAATGTGGTCTGGACGACGGGGACTTAACCACATCCTTCTTTCCTGTTCTTTGTATGATCACCACCATCTTTTAAACTTTCTTCTAGACTCTGGTGTCCCTCTCCCAACTGGCATTCCTTCTCTGCTATCCTATGTCTCTAAGTCAATCCTATGCTTCCTTATCTCATTCACTGGCCATAATAACATCAAGTTATAAATAGAAACACATATATAATATGTACTCTACGTATGTGTAATATTTACTTTATATGTCTGTGTTTATAGGTATATACACTGCCTTTTCTATCCTTTCTGCTTTTTTTTTCTTTTACCACTATCTTTATTTACTTTTCTTCCTTGTGTCCCTTTTGTATGTTTTAATAACTCTAAACGCTTAGTTTTTTTTTTTATTTCGTAACGAGGTATTACTTTTATTTCATATTTAAGTAAAGCTGACACAAATGTATAGAACTCTATATGATTACCATTATTAAAAAAGTGAATTGAAGTGTCGCTAATATAGTGTCACCGTTAGCAACATCATAAAAAAATTATCACTACAGACAGAACGAGTAATAGTACGGAAGTTTCTGGATGTGAATGTGAAAAATAAGTAGGCATGTAAAATGATTAAATAAAAGCGAGGGTGAAATTGACAGAATGAACATATGGAGCTTGAAAAATTGCAGTAGTTTACGAAATCTGAATTAAAATTCTAATTAAACAAAACAAAAAAGATTTGTAGAGTAAATAAAAGAATAAATGTTAGTACGAAATATAATGACAAATAATTTGAGGAATTTCTAACTAACAGAAGTGGATGAGAAAAAGAATGCATATATAGATTTATTGTCACAACTGAGTACTAAGAACAAATAATGTAAGAGTTAAGCTAAAGACAGAGCTAAGCAATATATGAAAATAATCAAATAAAAGATATCTGTGACAGGCAATATTCGAATAATTTCCCAGTAAATCGATTGCTAAATCAGTTTCATTTTGGAATATGGTGAAATAGATTTATAAAATTTCGAGACATAACTATTGCATAAATGTGATTGGAGATGATAATGAATGTCTATTCAAAGGTATTTTGTACGTGGGCGAAAAAATTTAAAATATGTGAATTGCACAATATTTTGGCTCTGTTTTACAAAGTGGCGAAAGAGTAACTGTCATAATGAATTTCTATGTAATGTGACCAAATAGTAAATTTCAACTGCATCTCTCGTATCATTTGATCATACCAAAGGATCAAAATGAGCTAAATGCATTTCAAAAAATTATGTAATATCTCATTATTCTAAATGTTGTTTCAACGTGAGAACGCCATCGCACATAGTAATGTTATTTCAAGGAAATATTTAAATGATGGTGAAAATGAAATCAGCATTGAAGCAATTAGGAAATTATTTATTAGTATGAAAACAAAATAGAGGCATAGGTATAGTAGTAAGCTTGTTATACAATAATATACAAATAATAAAGTGGTAGGTTATCAAGTGATCAATGCTTAGGTGGTTTTCTTCTATAAAGAGAAAAGCTTACGATAGGTTTAAGGAAATTATTACATACTTTATAAGTTTTCTATGCGTCATTGTCAAATTGTATGTAAAAATAATAATTAAAACTATTATCAATAAGACCAAAAGTAAGATAAATTGTTTTTCGAAGAGAGAGGCGATGTGTAAACCAAATTTTTGCCCTCGTGAAACATCACACAGAAATTTTTGGTCGTATATTAAAACGATTTCTGATTTTTTATAAATTTGAAAGAAGCTTATAAGAAAGGAAAGATAAATCTATAAAATGAAGCCGTCGCGGGACGCCTGGCAGATGTGAAACATTAAAACTGTTCTACATAGATTATACGCTTATGTATATATTTTTTAATGAAAATAAACTTAAATTACAAACGGAAAATATAAGGAACAAAACATTAATTTTAATGTAATTTATTTATTTATAGAAAACTATATATATATATATATATATATCTTCTGCATAGCATACTTACGTTTGCAATCTAACTGTCTTATTCAGAGTCGCTAGTCTAACTTTAAAACGTGCTTAAGCAACAGTATATCGCAAGTCAATGCAGAAATCTTGTTTAATTTATAAACACTGTTTAAACCTCGTTTAAAGTCGTTTATGGCAAAGGCTGAAAGGCTGTTTATCAGTGGTTTAGGATTGTTTTACTGAATATTTGACGTAGATTGTCAAAAGTGACATTTGATTATCGTGTTTTTGTCATGAAGTTGTAAATTGATTTCTATAAATTACGAATTATTAATTCGAAGCGCATTCATAATGGAAGAATTATCTGAAATTAAAGAATTTCACAAATGTTTCAATAAATATAAATATTATATATATATATATATATATATATATATATATATATATATATATATATATACATACACATATATGTGTGTGTAATTATATAAATACATTCTTTTATTACTTGGATGTCAGATAGTAAATATTTTTAAAACATTTTTTGACCAGAATGTTGCCATTATAACGCTGTTTTAGTTAAGACTGCAGTCTAAGTGACATTCTGAATTGCTTAATGCCTAAACAGCTGTTTAAGAAGTAATCAGTGCTTAGTTCAACTACCGTTGAACGATGATTTAAATGAGGATTCTGAATAAGGCAGCATATGTTTGCTTATGTCATGCGTTTCTGTTACGCTTCAGTGATCAACACGCATCAGCCACTCTACCGACCGTGCTGACGGCGCCTATAGATGCTTAATATCAAAAACCTTATTTAATATAAGACATGTGTACATAAAGTATAATCAAGAGCTAATTTTCTATTATAAAAGTTTACATCCGTAACTGAATCAAAATTAAATATGTATAGATCGATTATGACACTACATGTTCGATCGACATAAATTTATTATTTTAATAAAAGTTTAATTAAGTATTAATTTCACAGATATTATAGATTTTAAAAATATTGCAATAATGTCTATAATATTCATAAAGTCATAGATATTGTTAATAATTCTATGTACATATTTAAAAAAATAAATACAATGACTACATTCCGATATTTTTTAAACTTACGTTACATTCCAAGTTACATACATTGTTTAAAATACATAGGGTTCCAACTTACCTGTTATGTTGTAGATTGAGGACTTACTACTATTATTATTTTCTATTTACTATTGACCATCATTTTATTTAAATTTTATTATAAATATGTACAGAAATAATTAAAATTATCTAATGGAATAATTGATTTTACTCTATGATCATTGGATGTGTCACATGTGTCCATAACTTGTACTAATCTGTGGTCATTTCTGCAATGTAGCCGCAATCGAGGTCTTACCACTAAAACTGTTGGTTCCTATTAATGGGGGAAAAATGTTTCTGGTATCTGGTGGATTTTTAGTAGGTATCGAAAATAAAGAAAAGAATATTATTGCCATAGTATAACATTTCATTGAAAAACTTGCCGTCGGTGAGCTAAATGTTATTTATGAAATATAGGGCGAAATTTAAAATGGCATACTGGAAAATTAAATGATTCTACAAGTATAGTTCCATTATTAATGACTAAATGACTGAGAATGTCATATTTTAAATTTTTTTTTTATTTCAAAACAGATTTTAATTTTAAGTTAAAAAAACATTTGAATTGTACAAAAGGGCCGTTCAAGTATTATGTAAGGACTAAAGGAGACTAAAGGAGGTAACTTTACTTTGATAATTTTGGATGATAAGGGAGAGAAGTCTAAATGGTGATTACGTCATTAATACTTATTTATCTAACTTTCATTTTTGTAAAATTTAATAGGTTTTGATTTCAATATTTTTAGAAAATCACTTCTTTATGCTCGAAAGTGGAAATGATATTTAGGGTTTTCCAAAAAAATTATTGTTGTTAACTTGCTCTCATGTGGTGTTAATTATGGGTAAGTGAGAAAGAACTAAAGCATGAGGAGTGCCGTGCGTCTGAATTAGTGCAATCGAATATCATTGAATTTGACGTGTCCCAAATTGTTATTTCTTTATTTTTGACTGAACACAATATCAATTTATAAAATTCTTAAATACAACAAAATTAGTAAAAGAAAAAAATACAATGTGTGTCAGACATACGACGTAAAGAGAAACTTCGTTGGCAAAATGTGTAAAAATAGAGTTTAGGGTTAAAAAAAATTAAAAAGAAAGAAATTGTTGCGATTTTAATTTTTGGTTACAGGATTCTTTTCACAGCCAACTATTATTTATAACGAAAATTAAAATAAGAAAACAATTTAATTACTAAACCGGGACAATATTTTCTGGTTGTTTATAACACATATATTCCGTCTGTGTTACATACACATGACTTTATTTTTCCACGTGGGCAGGATAAAGTGAATTTTTATCACTATTCTGTATTTGAGATGAATTAGTGCCACTATCCAAAGGCAAATCTATTATCAGCTACAACAAAATTAGTTACAAGCATTGGGATCGATATTAGTAAAAAAATATTGCATAAAAGATTGCAGTAATATTTAGTCAAATTTTAATTATCAATTTACCGTTGACTAGTGATGCACCGTGTTTAATTAACTATTAGAAAATACTGATATAATTGACAGTTTCGCCACTATATTCCATTTATTGCATGTGTTTTCACATGCATTTTCCATTTTTATAATGAATAATAACCGCGCGTTTCTAAAATAGTCGCGTTCAGCTACAATCGGTTGTGTGAACGCGTGGAACATGTAAACTCGCTAAACTGAGTCGAAAAGAGTCGAGCGAACTGTACCGTGTCATCCAACCGTGTCACTTGAACGTTTCACTGTGACATCGTAGCACGAAATCATTCCAACGTGCCTAAGGAAGTTTTACTTCAAAAATCATTATTTTAATATTTAGATATAATGTTAATCATTTGCTTAATAAACATTACATGTGCATTAAATTTCTGAATCGTTAATAAATTTCTTGTTTCATTGTCAATATTTCAATAATTGTGATGGGCATTTGTTCATGAATAGCAATAAGAAAACTTGAATAGATTTCGTACAAAGTATTACACTCCAATATTTGTTTAAGCATGTTTTAAAAGATTTGATTATTTTTTCTGCCACAATGGGATTGTTAAAATGATTAACGTTCTGCTTAAGTAATCCTTGATCAACCCCAAATTTTCTTGGTTTTTTTACACAATTTTTCATTTTTTCTGAGAAAAATATATTTTTTTTTCAAATTTTATTAAGATTTAATTTAATACTTTAAAAATCGGTTTGTTTTCCGGTGGTTTACAAATTAGACGTCACCAATTAGTGGACTTGCACATATTGTTTTGACAACACTGCTGCCGTTAACATTAGACATAAATTTATTAGCGTTTAATACATTCACATGCTTTAAATTTTTAAATAAAATAAGAAAAGAGATTGACGTAAGTTAAAAAATGTGCTATCGTAACAAAGTTTAAATTTTTGTTGCTTGTAGTCTGATAACCAATTATGATGTAAATGCCTACTAATCCGTACGCAATTTTGTTTGTTTATTGGTAATTTTTCAGGTTAGAAGCATACAGTAAACAAGTTCAAAAAATGTTTCGGTTACCACTGGGAGAACGTGTGGATCCAGCTGAAGAGAGGAGACAAGCACGGGAAAATACCATAAGCAGTGTGGTTATGTTCTGTGTGTTATGTGCTTCAATAAGGATGGGTTAGTACATTAGTTGTTCCGTATTCCTTGATCCAATAAAAGTTGCTGTATTAGTAGTTCAGATTTTCTTGTAATGTGAATATGTGATATTTGGGAATGAATGTAAAATTTTGTGGTAAACAATTGACTATTATTAACTAGTTGCTGGACATCATTGCTGATAAATAACTAGGACCTAGGTCATTAGTATAAAACAATAGTTTGTTACCTTTACCAGACTGTCAGTCCACATAGTGGGTGACTGACCTATGCTGCAACATCTGGTTTTTTGGTCACCATTTACTATCAGTACAGAAAGGTTCTTTTCAGTCCTAACAATATCATTAATTCTGGTTCTAATTAGTTCTTTCAATAGAAATCATCAATAGTTTGGTAAATCATTGTTATGTATTCCATAAATAGATATGTCAGTGTTTTAAAACTTGAAATAATCATTTGGCAGAGGTGCTGGTTACAGAAACAGCGACAATTAACTTAGCTAGTTATGAAACTTGGGAGGGAAAAATGCATGTTAATTATTTTCATACAAATATTCCATTGTGTTGCATACACTGAGATTATTAAATACATATGATTTACATATACAATTTAATTTTTTTCTAAGATGATCTAAGTCAAAATTGAGAACACTGAAAATTTCCAATATCATTTTGAGCAGAGTATCAGGGTAATGGTACTGATTTTTAAAATTTTTATATAATTATATTTCAAAAATTTTTAAATCCTTAAAATGTTTATACTGATTTGAGAACTTGTTAAAAACTTTATCTATTATTTCATTAAATATACACTTGTACTGACTTAATGTTGTTTACATTTATTTTTTTTTAGGCTGAGCACAAGTGTTTACACTATTATTATAAAAATCTGAAAATTTTGATCTGTAATATTCTAAGAATATTTGAAACTTTTTAATTTTCTGCAAGTACTAATCTATATCAAAAGTTTCTTTCTTTTATAATATAACACAATCTGACTGAACTATCACTGAACCCTTCTACTAACATTCAATGTTTTGTCAATAATAATTGTAATAAAATAATTACACTTTATTTCTTTTTTAATTGTGCTCTGTATCAGAGAGGCAAAACTAGAAAGCAAATCTGAAAATCTATGGGACAAGTCTGTAAATGCATAATGGAAATTTGTAAGTGATTTCCAAAATACTATTATATTTTGACGTCAGGTCCACCATTTCAAAATGATTTTCTGTATCTAAAGAAGAAAGTTAATAAAATTCGGAATGTTACATGAATTCTATAATGACATATATATGTATTAATTGTAAAACGTCTTAAAAAAGCATAAAAGCATTCAGATTACAAAATTATTTAATTTTGTTAGTTACTTAACACAGTTAAAATTACTTCTTTGTGTAGTTACTGTGTATAAAATAAAGAATAATTACATTCCTGTTTACATGCTATAAATACTTTATGTAAATGAATAGCTTATTCCTACCGATGTGGAGAGGCATTGCATGGCTGATGTTAGACATGCTTTACCATAGCCACAGAGGGTGTTAATTTGATAGGGTTCCATACCCAAAGGATGCCAACAGGATCCTATTACTGTGACTCTGCTGTCTGTCCATCCGTCTGACACAGAGCTGTATCTTTCGATCCATAATAGCTAGACACTTGAAATTTTCACTGATTATGTATTATTGCGGCTTCTATAACAATAAGTACTATAAAATTAAAAAGGTTGTCATACAAGAAACATGTTTTTTCAGCATTTTTAACTCAATCTTTATACTGATATTAACTAGATACTGACAATTTTCCCCAATTATGTATTACTGTGGCTGCTATAACAACAAATACTAAAAATAAAATAAAGTTAAAAATCAAAGGGGTCGTGATACAAGAAACGCGTTTTTTACTCAACAATTTTAAAACATTATATGGAAGTACAGAACCCTTCATGTATGAGTCCGACTCGTACTTCACGTAATTTTTTTTTCTACTAGAAACAGCATAAAATAGTGAGAAAACTGCATTAAATTAAACATGTCTTTCCATTAAAATGGAGCTAAAGCCTACCCAATAATATTAATAAGCTCTTGAGTTTATGTGTGCTAGGCTGAAGGAGCAGATTATTTTATTGAAAACCACATGTGCATGTTAATTTTAGTAGATATTTACTAATAAAAATTATTATTTTTTTAAATCAATTAATGAATACCCTCTAACTTCCTTCCGACTCCCATATTTTCTGTGCCTTCAGTGCGAACGCTATCAATATGGAAATACACTCGCATTTTGTTTGGGAAAAATCTCATGATGAAACGTGAATGATGATTTTATTTACTGCCAGTGAGTGTATAGATATATTGTACGCACTGAGTGAATATGATGCCAGTGGTAAATAATATGAATTTTAATACCTAAGTTGCATTTTGGTTGTGATTTTATATTAAAGGTCATTGACACGTGTATAATTTAGTTACGCATTGTTGCCAAATTGCGTGCGCAATCAGGTGGTGCTGATAACTTAGTAATTGATTTATATTTCATACTAATTACTTATATTGTATTTTATGAACCAGACTATCTTTTCAGAAAGTAATAATTTTTTATGGCGTTTTCGAGAGGTAAACGATCTTGTGAGACACTAGAGAGTAGGTGATCATCGTCGTCTTTAACACTCATAACCTCCCAAGAGTCACTTGAGTGTTGGTGGCCTCTTGTATAGAAATAAGATGGATTTGAATTGGACCACCAAACTAACTCACTGGAGGAAAGACAACAGAGGAAGCTATTCACATCTGTCCTCCAGTGGCGTAGCTAGCATGGGTGGCACCTGGGGCGGTTATCATAGTGTCACCCCAAAAAGTACAAGTAGCAGTTATGCAATCTGCCACAGTTTTACGAATTTTTATAGACAGAAGAACTGATATATGATTAAGATTCTTTTGTGAATTAACAATTCCCAATTGAATGAACTCTGGTATCATCTCTGGGTGATACCAGAGTTGACACCCATGGGTGACACCCGGTGCGGGTCACCTCCACCGCCTCTCTTTAGCTACTCCACTGCTGTCCTCTGTGAAAGTGTGGTATCTCACTGGTCAAGCTGGTCCATTTTCGTGCTGTGGTCAAATTGACCACGGCATGGCTCTACCACTGACAAGTATACTGTAAAAGAATAAAGTTTAAATAGATATATTATGTTCTGTTATGGAAACAAGTGACATGGTGCTGGTCATTTACATACTGTAGTATAATAATAAGGGCAAATATATATTTCTATAGGTATAGTGTATATCTAATATTTTTATGGCATTATGTATATATAGTATATAATATATAGCATAGATAATAATAATAAATAGTTTTATTATTGTTTCAGCACCTATAATACTGGAAATAAGTGGATTTTCTTTGGAATAAGGAGTAGCATGTGAATCATAGACCAGGATTAAGGTGTCGATAAAGTGGAATCTGGTATAATAAATATGTTTTGTTAGGTTTTATGTCTTTTATTTCCTAAAACAATAATATATTTGTTATGTCCAAATATGAGCCTTGTTCTATGCAAGCAAAGTGCGGTGGGGAAAATAAAATTGGCTACAATGCATGCTGTGAAAGAAATGTGAAGAGTTGATGATCCATTGTAAAATATTGATAGAATGTATTGAATAAGTTTTGTACGACCTTCAGTATGATTGGTCAGAATATCAATTGATCTGAATAGGAGAATAATGCACACCAAATACATTGCTCGATAAAAGGTGACTAATTTATCAGAAAGTCAAATAGCAAAGCAAATTGGACCCATCTGAATGGTTTGATCTTCACAGAATCATAGCTTCAGGCATATTTTGCAAGTCTTACAAGACGTACTGTACTCCCAGGGATAAAAGTTCCTGTTTTCCAAAGTTTATTATGCCTCAATCCTTAGTTTTATTATGCCAATCACAATACTTAAGTTTTTTTTTTTCACTTTAAGCAACATATATACCCATGTTTGACATTTTTTATAAAGAATCTAGAATTGTTTTACTTTCAGCAATAATAGAAGTGATTATCTGTTACCGCCACTTCAAAAAGTATCTTAAGGCATAAATTCTTGTACAGAGTAATTCAGAATTTATTTCATTCAAGCCTGATGAAACAGCAGGTGAAATAAATGTTGAATGTCTATAAGTTATGGATTAGTTGATCATCTATCTGCCAGAGAATGTAAACAGATTAATTTACAAAATTAAAATAATAGTAAATGAAAGTGAAAATAACTAAACTGACGCTGTATTGAAAACAACAATAATTATTATTTTTGTTGAAAAATTAAAATAAATAAATAAATTCTTTGTTTATGTGATTATAAAAATAATTACTCAAATAAACGAATAATCAATAGTTTTATAATTATAAATACAGAAAATATGTAATTTTTATGTGTCTGTCAGTGGTATTGCACTTAATTTCCAGTGAAATGAAAAAGTATATGTCACTGTTTTTTGTATTAATAACATGCACAAATTATAGAATAGTAATATATGGTCAAATCAGAATAAAAATTAATTGAAAATGTAAAACAGAAATTTACAATTCACAATTACAGCTCAATTTATTTGCAACGACATCGAGTGTCTTATGAAATACAGAAAAAAAATTAAAGAAGAAGACGGTTAAGAATACTCGGACACTTTTGTCTAACACTTCATTTTTCTCAATAAGTTATATTTGTTGATTTTAAATTAGTTATAAAAAAAAATTGACAAACAGCTCATATTTCAATAGGTTTCTTCCATTCTTTAATATAGGCTTCGTTCATTCAAAAACATGGAAAATAAAATGTGATAAGAATTATTAACCTACATTAAAAATCGTTTTATCTAATATTAATAACAACCATAAATCCAAAAATGAATTTGGTAGCATCTTTAAATAGAATAATTTTATTGTAATTAAGTATTAAAATTGAATGTAATTGACAACAATAGAGAATATAACAAAAAACGACTGCAAAAGTAAAATTTCATTGAAATGATATCAGAATATATTTGGTCTAAAAATACATGTAAATGAGTAAATTAAAGCATATTTTCTCAGCTTTAAGATCAATTTATGTAAGATAATTTTATAGACATCATTTATCTAGATGCGTTCAAAAGTTATTTGAAGGATAAGAAGTGGAAGTATGTAATTTTCGGTTTTAAAATTTTTTTAAATACTATAATTTCTAAACTAGTTGACCGATTTTGTTCAAATTTGAACTAGACCTTTGCAATCGTCTATACAATATGTATGTTGAGTTTCATTAAGATCTCTAAAGAATTGTAGACGCTATCGTGCTGACAAGCCCCGAGTTATATTGTATATATGTATGTACTTTTGAACCATATGTATTTTCCGACTCAGCTCGTCGAGTTAAGTCGGAAAAAAAGCAAAATTTTTCAAAAGTTAAGTTATGATGACAAATACGATAGTTAGATTTTTATGAAATCTACCAAAAATATAATATGATATCATAGGCGAGTGATCCATAACTTTATTTACTAGTAATCAAAATAATCTAATAATAAAAAAATCGGTTAAGTGAGGTGGATCTTTAGGTGGAAAAATGGTTCTTATCTTTTATATATTTATTGTTTGTATGTCGGTATGGTTAATTTAGGAAACGATCATCATTTTTTTTTCTAGAATATAAATTCATTCATTGAAAAAATTAGTTTTGGAAAACATTTGGAACTTATTTAAAATCATAGTAGCTATTTTCGGTCCTTATATTTCAAAAAATTGCGATATTGTTAAGCTTTTCGTTGTGAATGAGATATAAAACTTCCCAAGATAAATATGAATAATAATATTGACGAAGAAAAACTGATATATCGTTACTTTACGTATAATAATTATTCCCTTATTTATAGTTTTCATGAGGGAATAACGAAAATCAAATATAATCTATAAAATGTGGTTATATATAATGTGAGTTTGATTTGTAATTGAAGGCTAATATTGTACCTCCTAAAGACTGCAACAAAATATTAAAATGATTAAAAAATAAAACAATTATCTTGTTCAAACTTAAAATGAGGGAATGATGTGTGAAAATGTAATATTAAAATAATTATTTTAAAAAATCACTGTATTACATTAAATCCTATCGCGTCGGACAACAATGATGATAAGGTCACACTGACAGAGTTTCCAAGTGTTAATAACTCAATAAAGTGGTAGCGAAAAGTCAAATATAAAAGTACTGTACAAGTGTTTATAAAATGTGAGGGAATGATTCTGTTTTGGTGGGACAAAAAATAAAAAGTAATTTTCGAATAATTTATTATTTTTCCCAATGAAAGTAATATTTATTCTTCATGATATCAATTTTTAAAGTAAAAATTGATATCATAATTAACATTACTGTAAAGCGAAATGAATTAGCAAAATAATATCGTAATATTGAGTGTGGGATATGATGAGGGAATGATTTTTGGGATATTCGATCAACTGATATTCTTCACCTAGGAGCGAGAACACTAAAATCGTGCATGATACATGTAATCATAGTTCTATAGTGTTCATAAAAGAATAACAAGCTGATGCCATACTATTAATAACACATGAAACTAATTAAGGACACGATATTCGATTTTTTTTGCAGAATCAACCATTAGTTTTTCCGGCGGCTCCCCCACATGGGTATATAATTAATTCCTCGTTTCCTATATTGAGTAATCCAGCTATCATTGATACCAAACTCCGTACTTTTTTCGATTTAAGTTCCGATTCGGTCACGTTCTCTACTCTAATCTTTCGTCCCTCTCTTTTTCATTCGCGCTATCGCTCGATTCAAATGACGATGCAGCTTTTAATATCCATCCCGGTTTCTTTTATGCTATTACACGGGGACGCATTATTTTGAAGAATAAAATATTATGCATATAATGCACAAAATAATTTATCTTTACATAAAAAGACGCCGTGAGACCTTTTTTATTTTTGAGCCATTTTTATTAATCATATAGTTACAATCGGATTGTTGACTCTGTCTCTGTTTATCGCTTTCGCTCTATCTCACCCTCACACAGTATTGACTTGTCCCTTTCCCTCTGAATCTTTATCGCCTAATTAACGTTGCTTCTTTTAGCAATGCAAACAATAGTTATGGTTGACAAAATAAAACTAATAGACTTTTAAATATTGTAGATGCAAGGATATATACAGATAAACATGAGTATAATAAAATAAATAGTAACCTAAGTATATTTTATGTGACAATAAGTTACATTAGTGTTTTAAAATTTCATTGCGATTGGTTAGTCTTTGTCCCGTTATGAATAGACACATACAGACAAACAGACAGAAAGATATACAGAAAAATAGACAGAAAGATACATAGACATGTATATTAAAAATTAGAGGGCTCTTAGTACACTAAGCTCCATTAATATCAGTTTTACTATTGTTGAATTATGAAAAAACGCACAAAGAAAAGTAGCATAGGTGTATTTCCTGGTATTAAACTGTTTCCGTGTCAAATTTCATCAAAATTTGTACAGCTATTTAGACGTGAATTTTAGGCGAATGAATATTAGGCGTGCTTATTCTAATATTATATATGCAAAAAAGACACTCGCATTTATAATACTCGAATAGATATATAATCAAAAATATAGAATCAAAAGTATTTAAGCTTTATTCCTGTCTCTTGCTTTGTCACTATTGTTTCAGTTACTGCGATAATATCCGTTTACAGTAATTTGTAGGAATAGGTATGTCCTAGAACGATTTGCTCTAATCTACGCAATGGGTAGATGAAAATCAGCATCGACTCTTAAGGCAGAACGAGAGAAACGATGGTTCTAGGCGTCTAGTGGCAAGCGGCGCCAAAATGCTAAATGCTAAAAGACAATTTTCAGTAATTTTTTTTTGACGCTTTTTAATTCAGTAAAAGTTGATTTTGGCAGCAAAAGTTGAATATTGTAAGAGTTCATAGTTATTATTCAATTAACGCAACTGAAATATAATTTATGTAATGTAAAAGTATACACCAAAAGGCGTCTAAACATTCATTCAACACTTACGGATGGCTAAGGTGGCACTGGATGGAATGGCGATTGCCGTGCAGAAGTTCCTGCACCTATAATGATTCTAAGTATGAATGTCGAGTTACACTAGGTTTACTTTTATAGCTCCCACACATATGAGAGTAACGAAAAGTTAAAAAAAAAGGTTGTTTGAGAGATTTTCCTCGGCCTGCCCTTGCCTATAAAAACTAGACTACAACTTTACGCCCAAACACACAGGTTGATGATTTCTTCCTTAATATTCAAAGATTTTAAAACATCAACGCCCGACTAATGGAACTTTCCAACTTTTCCAAAGTTTGTTCAGTAGAAAAGTAGTTCTACGTCACTCGTTGGAGACTGCTGGCAGAAGTGAAAACTTATAATTATGAAATTATATTAATAATTTTTTTAATTCCACATTGATAGTAGTACTAAAATTTAAAACTACATTATTTGTAAATTAAAATCATTAAAAATAAATATTGTGCTTTATTCCTATAATATTTTTAATCATACTGAAGTTTCACAGAAAACTTGTCCAAAATGCACTGAATTTCCCGATAATCTTCCCATTTCTTCCGCAGCGTGCGCTACGATCGACTTTGGATTACTCGAAATGTGCGGAAAATGATCAAACCCTAATATTGCTTTTCGTTACGTCAAGTTTAGTCTATGATTTTGAAAGACGCCCGGACGTCGGCCCTCAGACGGTCATTGCCGCCGCATATATTCATATTCATCTAGGGCCGCCGCGTGGCGCGGGCGGCGCGCGTCGCATTTTGCAAAATCTTAAAACTTAGTGCTGCTCATTTACTCTATGGTGGTGTCTACGATGAATTGACGGGCGTGTCACTATTTAAAGTTAGTGTCAAAAAGCACTAATAGATGGCGTGAAAAGTCAAAGTAATCTGAGCGACGAGATTAGCTATTTAACATTTAAGGGCATGTATGTATGGAACTATAGGGTAAAGATTAGCAAAGCTTATTTGCACGTGGGAAGCACGCCCGTATTTTCCTGTAGAATTAGATGCAAATGTTTCTTACTTTTTTCAACTTTTATAAAAAGTTCTATGATAAATTTTAGTGACTAAATCAATCCAGTTTTTTAAAAAGGAAAATTGCGACAGAAGTACTAAATAAAACCTGAAGTCTTATGAGTAAGAACGCTATTACTCAATTTCATATTTTCTAATCCATCCCTATCTATGAAGATTCTGAGTTATGATACATGTTACTCATATAACCGGGAGCGAATGTCATTGGGGTCATAAACCCTGCACTGGCTCTATCTTATTATTTTAATTCAATTATAGCATGTTCTGATTGGACTTTGATTATGTGTCCCTTCAATATGGAGAGAATATTGCTATAGATATCATAGACACATCTTAGGAGCTGGAATGCTCTCAACGAATATTGAGATTTCACCCGCTTTCCCCGCGTGTATTCTTCCAATCAGGTCAAAAGCGAAGATAAGTGTGCCGCGCCGCCGTTCGCTAGCTCAGCACACTCCATTATTGTACCTCACATTCTCTTATAAATAACGTCATCTCAAAGTGCACAGTATAAATTATCATTTACGAATGGTTTAATAGAACATTAACCACACATGAGTATTACTTTATTGTAATTACCCACTTTTTACTTGTAGGATGGGTAACAAACTGATTGCCCTAATAAAAAAAATAATTATCTTTAATAGTGGCAGAAGAGCCGCTAAGACTATGGCTAAAGTATCTAATTACTTTGTTAGATTCCTATAATAGAATTTGGATCATGAATAAGAAGATAACAGTGATCAGACACACAAGAAATTCTTCTCCAAATATGCTTGAGCATAATGGAAGATTGAAAAATCTTCCATTATGCGCAATAAAAAACAAAATAAAATGCAGTTTTGACTACTCATCGCAGCTTGTTCTCTTTTCGCTGCTCCTGTAATAACGGCAGACGATTTTCTACCATTCTTCAGAAAAGGCAGTATTTGATTTATTATAAAGACACTTGAATTCGTTACTGAGTAATGGCAGTCATAGCCCTTTTAAATTATCTATATATTTAATTTTAAACCTAACGGGCCTTTTGTCTGCAATTTCTGGCATAGAGTTTTGATTCTTATTGTTCATTTTTAATTATTCTCCATATAGTCGAATAGCATCAGATTTAAAAAATAAGTGATTTGGGTTCAGGTGTGAAGCTTGACCAGAGTAGGTATGGAAATTCTTTCAGATTCTGTAAAACAAGCTGTCCCATTAGCTGTTAGCAGGGCTACATCGGAAAGAAACAAATTCTCTACTTTTATAATGAAAGAATTTAATATTAGGAATTATTGAAAAAATGTAACAATTGCTACAAAGTTTAGGTATATAATTGTGTTTAAACATTAGGTACACAACCTAAAACAATATTTTTTGCCCATGATACGCAAATAGGCGATAAGCCAGAATGATTCAATTACCCAGACCAAGATAAAAAAAGCGATATAATTAATAAATATAAATTAATCTATGAACAAGTACTGTTTGCCCAAGAATCTTGCTATTTGTGATAAATGCAAAAAAAAATCTTATAAATGTATATTTACATTATATATTCTTTTTGATGAAAATATTTAAACCTATCATAAAGGCTGGGTGTTTTTGAAGAAATCAGTAGTGACATGCAGGCCCTACATAGCTGTTTCATTCCAACATTAGCTATTTTCCTACAAAACTAAGCACATATTTACGTCATTTCGGCTGATTATGTGCATCCCTATTAGAAATAAGACTATGTTGAAAGTATACCCAAAATATAAAAATTTCGAAGACTTCGTAAATGTGTGAAGGAAAGCCTTTATGTTATCAAAACTATGATTCAAGACATTTTTAGTATGAATTTAAGTTGCTTTGGGGCTGTTCAGTGGAAATGGAGTGTAGGATGTAAGACTAGAAATCAAAGTCTGCATTCGTAATAAATTACACTGGAGTTAGTGTTGTTTATTGGTCGCGGGCGTCGGCGTCGCCTCGCGGCTGCATTCGATTCGATTCACGCAACATACATATATTTTACATCTTATGCCCGAGAAAATCATCGGATTTTTCATTTAATATAATTCATTTCGAAATTTGATAATACAATGGAATTTATGAATTCTTACTGTTTATGACTAAGTCCATTTGACTTCTAATAAAATAAAATGTGAACGATCAATAAAACATAGGGAAGCTGGTCGCGGGGTACGGGGCGCGGGAACTGGCCGACCGGTGCATCCATTCGTCCAAACCGACACTATACATTGTATACACTTGTAAAAGTATCAAAATTGAATAAAAGGCCTACAAAAAATTATTTCGAGATACTAATATTTGTTTTAAGTTGTATAACCTAAAAATTGACCCGCGACCGGTAGCCGCCGGCGGGCGTCGGCGGGGCGCGGGGCGCGGGCGGACGGCCGCCGGCTATTGAACTATTTGGCTTAATTATATTTATAGAGGGAGACGAGCGACGAGCGAAAACAAAGCGAAGGTGCGTGTCGGGTGGAGGGCGCGATTCAATCCTCTGCCTCGTCCTCGTCCGATTCCTGCTGCTGCAGCCACGTCAGCCATGCGTTCACCTGGAATAGTGCCTCGCCTTTGCCAGGATAAGCATCCGTCACGTCTTCACGCCACCGCAGGAATGCCTCTTCCTCGCACACCTCCAGGTTGTACAAGTACATGAACCAGCGTAGCAATAGACCTTTGGGATAGCCATGCTCGTGTGCGTGAACTTGTACCGCGTACACCGCCGCCAGCTGCAGTTCAGCACGCCCCTCCACCAGTGCCGTCAACAGCGGAGCGTACGCCTCCACCATCGCTTTTTCGCGTTCTAAAGCGCCTTTATCTGCGTTTGCGCCTGCCCCTACCGTTAATGCTTCCGTCGTAATATGTTTAGCCAACAGCGCCACCAACGTCGATACAAATGCAGCGTTGTGACGCACAGTCGGTTCTACGTTGGCTTTGATCCAGCGATACAGGGCAGTGGGGGCGGGCTCGGCCGCCAACTGCCGTGCCAGTTCGGCTTGCACGCGTAGCTGCGGCACCAGCGCTGCGAGTCCACGCGCTTCCACCGCCTCGGCGAGGGATGTGCCCGCAGGTAAACACGCCGACAAATTCAGTTTGCTATCGTTGTAAATCGTTTGGAGTCGCTCCAACCCTACGAGCTCCTTGAGATGTTGTAGAGTCTCCAACAGCAGTGGGTAGTATTGTCCACCTTCCATCCAAGCACCTATTTCTGATAAGCTTACCAACTTCTGAAACATTAATAAAACAGAAACATTAATATAATGAAATATTAATAAAACAGAAACATATATAAAATGAATATTTCTACTTCAAGAATATTTTTGTTGATTCCATAAATGGGAAATATGGAAAAAAATAATCTTAAATTTAACTGCCAAATTCTAAAACATCACCAAAATGATAATTCATATTAATATTATAAATCACAGATACAGTTTTATGTTCATCTATTACAAAGTAAATACTAATTTCAAGTAATAGTTTCTTACTTGTCATAAATTGTGCATAGATTTGAATTGGGTATAGGAATCTATTCCTCAGGAGTTTTAGGCTAAATCTAGTAATAATTTACATTCTGCTTAAATTCTGTTCTGATATCATTTCATAACACAAAGAGTAATATCGACAAATTACACATAGAAAAATAATTCATACAAATTTCATGTCTCATAATAAAAATAGAGAATATATAAAAGGAATAGCAACTTGTTGATTTTGCTATTTATTAGTTATGGAAAGGATGACGTACTCAAAGGAGCGATATGAATCCACCTTATAATGCCATATTTTATGTTTAGCCATACATTAGCCTACCCTCGAGTCATACTATTCATCCATCATCAAGGTAAAACTAAACATGCTGTTTAACAAAATCTTGTGATATACCTGCAAAACCGAGTGTGCGAGCAGCGATGGCAATCGGTCGTGAGGGTGACGTGCGGAGAGAAGCGCACGCAGCGCGTCCAACGCGGGCGCGCGCTTTATGTCCCGCACGAGTGCGCAACACGCCCACACACTGGCGTCGGGCTCGGTGAGCGCGTGCTCCAACAGCGCAGCGACGGCGCGTCGTAGCAGCTTGTCAGGTAACTGCAGGTCGCGCAGCCGTGCGCTCTGCTCGCGTAGGGCTGCGGGCTCGTCCTCGGGCGGCGGCGGCGGGGCGTGTACGGTTTCGCCCAGCACAGCGGTTGCGGCGCGGGCCGCCTCCACGACGAGCCGACATGCTTCATCCTTAGTTATTCCTTTCTCCTTTTTAGGGCGGGCCGCCTTGTCGGGTGCCGGTTTGATGGTGATGGCGGCCTCTTTCACGATGGACGGCGCGCTCGCGAACGTTGGTGGCAGCACACCTATGCATTCGATGACGTAACGTTTTTAATACCAGCAAAAATATAAATATTTCAAATAAAAATTGTGTGTGTGTTAATGTGCCAGTTCCGAATTAAACTCGCCATATAAAATAAAAAAAAATTCTAAAGTAACTCACTCACACACGTTCTAAATGGGTAAACCCCAGCCTAACAAATAGAATTACCCATAAATATATTTAAAGTAATCAAATCTATGTGTACCTATATGTTTCTAATAAACACTTATGTGACTTTATATGATAACTCATAATATTGTGGTTGATATATATATATATATATATTTGAATTTAGTATATGGATTTGAAGTTTTTCTCTATTTAAGAAACTGCAATGCATTCACAACAAAATAACCAAATATTAAAGTAGCCAATAAGACAGTAAGAGTATTTGTAAACTGTGACATTGTTGCGTACCCTACAAAAAGTAGTGTGCATTTCCGTCCAACCCTTGGCAAGACTTAGTGAGTTGAGAATGGTGCCCCTCGCCCCTCACGTATGATGTAGGCATTCATTTTAACAAGTATCTTATTGCCATGTTCTTATTATAAAATATGTTTGGTACAGATAATAGAACAATATGTTACACTAGTATATTTCTTGATTCTCAAAGTTCATGTAAGATTTGCCATTAACTCTCCTCCTCCTAAATGAGGTTTGGTTAGAGTTTGTCAAACTCTTCTTCCTATTTTGAGCTCATGTAATTTAATATTTTATATACTAATACATTGAGCGCATTAACTTAACTAAAATTCATACTCTATGTGACAATAAACAATTTTTCTCACAATGCATTAGTACCACACTAACAATTACATTATAGGAATTATGTTTGCTCACTTTGGTGTGAAGGTGGTAATGGCGCCAACGGTAGAGGCGTAGGTTGCGGTTTACTCAGCTTGTTGGCAGTGAAAAGAAGAGAGTTAGCAGCAGGTCGCATCTGCACGTCGGAGAGCGCCGCTGCCCCCACCGCGATACGCGACTTGTTGAACCGCGGCGCCGTTTCTTTGCCGGTGGCTCCGCCTCCCCCACCGCCCGACCCTGCACCGCCGCCGCCAGATTTGAAGTTGTTCTGTCCGCGCTGGTAGCCTGGCGCGGAACGTTGCCGATAGGCATCGCGTGCCGTCGGCTGCCCGAAACCGTTGCCGCCGAACAACTTGTCGGTGGGCGTGGGCACGAGCGAGGTGGAAGTAGCGCTGAGACTGAGTCCGGAAAACATGTCGTCGAGGTGACGTGGGCGCAGTCCGTGTCGGAAAAGAGGATCCTGCGGCAGCGGGGGCTCGCGGTCTCGGCGTGGATCGTCATCGTCGCGAAGTTGGTGGATGGGCACGGGCCCCTCGCCGGTGAGCGCGGGGCGCGGTACCCATCCGCCGCGCCGCAGCTCGATCACGTCCCGCAACATGAAGCGGATGCGCGGCGCGAGATCGCGAGACTGCGACAAAGTGTCCATGCGCGCGAAGTATTGTTCCATGAGACCGCGACCGCGCTCCGAGTCGAGCACGCGGCCACACGTCTTGACGAGCTGCGCGAGGCACTCCAGGTCCTCGTGGTGATCGCTGGCAGCGCGTCGTGCCAGCAGGTTCTGGATACAACGGTGCAAGATGCTCTCGGACAGGATTTCGAGTTTGCCCAGCTCGCCGATAAATTTGATATTGCCGAGCATCTTGCATTTGGCGAGGTGGCGTTTCTCCTCTTCGTCGGGTGAGAGTTTGCCGCCATCGCGCTCCTCGTAGACGGCGAACGCCTGCGCACGATTCTCGAATTCGGTGCGGCACTTGTTGAGTAGTAGTAGCTTAAAGGTGCACGGCTGGCCGGGCGGCTCGAGGTTGGGAGCTTCTTCACTGAGCCGCTTGCATAGCTGCGCGTACATCGACGAGTACTTGGGCTCGTCGAGCGCCTTCTCGAATATCAAGAGAATGACACCTTTCAGCACTTTGTCGCTGTCCAACTCCAGGCCGAGCAGATCATCGCTCAGCTTTTGGAATTTTTCCGGTGTGAGTTTGTTGAGTATTCCGCGTACCTGCAAAGCGACGAAACGTCGTGAGCGTCGAACGAAAGTCATCAGTGGGACGAGGGAGAGGAAGGACGCGCAGACCTTGCGGAAGATGACGTCGAGTTTGGCATCTCCGTCGGATACATCGTGGTGTCGCAAGGAGGAGGGCGGGACCCAGCGTCGCCTGGCCGGGGGGACGGCGGCCGTCCTCCCCGAGGCACGAAGCACGGGCCCCGGCTGCCGCGCGCTCTCCGTCTTGGTGGCGGTGCGCACCCGCGCGCTGCCGCTCGCTTCGTCCGCCGTCCGTGCGGGCCGCTCTCCGAGCCCGCTAGCCGATCGTCGCTCGCCCGCACCTTCGGTTAAAATCGCTATACAATAATCCAATTACATGCGCATTATTACAGTGTACATACAATTTATGAACGATTACAAAATATACACTTTTTTATATCCCTTATCGATGAAGTAAAATGTATTCGATTTCATCGATAACTACTGTGATGATTTATACTATGAAATCTTCACGCGAGGTCAACTAACACTTGTTTAAATAAAAACATTCTCTTTGTTTCTTTCAAATTGCAAATCGGTTTGGGTCGGTTTTTAGGGTTCCGAGTCAAATTTAGCAAAAACAGAATCCTTATAGTTTCGTCATGTCCGTCCGCCCGTATGTCATAGGCATTTTACTCAAAAACTATAAGATGTATATTGATAAAATTTGGAGTATAGGTGCCATGTATAAGTCGCTACTTAGTTTAATAGTTAAATAACAAATATATATATTTCTACTTGGAACTACGTACGTTGATAGAATTCGAAAAATTTTTTTTTCAATTAACATCATGACACATATTTCGACAGTTCTTATAAAAACATTCTAAAGGTTTTTAGTTTTACTGAATAAATGAATATTTCCAGAAATAATAGCTCCGAAAGTAGCGGAACTTTTGTCCTCCCCTTTATTTTCTAAGCCGTATGTCCAAAAAATGTTAAAAAAAATTTACAAAGGTAACGCTTAATAAATACTTTAAATGAAAATTATTTTGAACATGATTGGCTATACAGTTTGTGAGTAATTGCCGAAGAAAATTTAATAACAGTTATAGATATACCTACTTTTTTCTAGTTATAGGCGACTAAAGTGCCTATAACTATTTTGTGTAGGAAATATGGAAAAAGTTTAACGACGTAATTTTTCATGGAATAAATTACACTACGGCATAGTAAAATTATTTTTGAACATGAGACCACTTTTGTGATCCTCTGATTACCAGTTTTGATAGTTGATTTAGTTCTCATGTTTGATGGCATAAATATAATCTAGACGTAAGACAATGCTATTCAGATAGTAGAACTAAACAAACTATTAAAAAATGATGAAATATTTTAGCAGGACACATTTAAGTTATTGTTATTTATCGTACATTTTTAAAAAATCTTTAAAGCAAGCCGACGAAATAAAACAACCTAGATAATTCCATGGACACGTTAAGGTTAAATTGAATGCTATTCAGACTTTGTTGATAAACAAATCTATGTTCTAATTGTAAATATCAGTTACAATTAATGGAACGAT
The DNA here is from genome assembly GCA_005406025.1 of Eumeta japonica. Lineage (NCBI taxonomy): Eukaryota > Metazoa > Arthropoda > Insecta > Lepidoptera > Psychidae > Eumeta > Eumeta japonica. The sequence continues at coordinate 666,526 of BGZK01000026.1, forward strand.
TAAAAGAATTAAACTTAATTTTTTTAAGTAGTATTAACATAATACACAGAATAAATCAATTTTGGTCAATTACAAGTCACGTTTTTATTATCCCACTGTTGAGGTTTACTCTCCCACAATCTTTTCTTTTTGTTTCAAATGACTTCTTGAGAGTGAGTGTAACTATATAATCTTCATTTTATTTATATTTATTAAGTATAACAAAAAATCGAAATTATAGTGGTCGCTCCCGCTGTAGATATAAAGATACGTCACTTATGCGAATTCTGAATCACTGGCCACTGTTCGTGCGCCCGGCGCGGAATAGCGTCTTCGTACAGTTTACCTATGAACCTGGCGAGACACGTGTCATCACAGACAAAAGAGCTGGGGTCCGCCGGAATCAATGAACCGCGCGCGTGGGGCGTGCGCCGGCCGCGGGTCGTCGGCCGCGCACCCCGCGAGGTCGACGCCCGCGCAAGGCCGCCCCCCTTACCGCTCGCGGACGCGCACTGAACGCGGGGTTGTTTACCGCTGAATATGTGCATTTTAAAATATACCCGACTAAGATTTATAACATAATTATATTATATAATATTTTTTTTAGAGGGAATCTTAACAAAATGAAAAAAGCTTAACAATAATTTTTGAATTTTGGAAAAGGAAAAAATCACATCAAATTAAACTATAATCTAATTATTTTCATTTCCATCGGTATCAATTTCTAAGTAAGATTACATAGTTAATCAGCCCGAATCTGATGTCTCCGACTACAAATATCTATATTTAATTAAATGATTCCTTAAATTATCCTGTTTCCTTTAGTTCGCATTTACGCAGTCGGATTTTTAAAATTTACGATATTAATCTTTTATTTACTATTTTTTACATTTGTTTTAATAATAAACTGTTTTTTCATCATTGGCGGTGTCAGCGTAGTCGCTTTTTGTAATAATCGCGATAAATTTCTTTAATGTATTTATATTAATTAATTACAAAGTTAAGCTGTATAATTCTTAAATAGAGGTTATTGCTGTAAAATGGCTTAGGAAACATGTCCTTGCTTTTGAAAGACCTACTCGATGATACGTCACTCAAAATGGTATAATTTTTTCGTCTCTACTGCTATTTTGTATTTTACGGCTGTCATTCTGGTTTTATAATAATAATTTTTCAAGTCAATAAAATCTAATATACGATTGTAAAAACATTAACACGACTTCATTATAAGTTTGAAAAAATTAAAAGAATAATGAAAAATTACTAGGGAAATCTGATGATTTTCAAAGACTATTCAATGATGCCCTTTCGTTATAGTGAGTGGGCTTACATTTTTTATTTTTCACAAAATGGCGCCTGATTGTCACCATATCGAATTTTAATTGCTCTCATGGCTTTAAAGCTATTCATAAAATTAAGACGATTAATTTTATGAATAGTATGATGAATAATATGATAAATCGATTAACGTAAGCATCATCAAAATCAGCTTACGCCATTGAGCGTAACAAAGAAACAACATATATAAGCTAATAAATGTATTATCTTTGCGTGGCGCGGTCGAGTAGTAAAAAGATTTTTTTTTATTAAAATTCCACACCTGCAGCTAGACTAAAAAATAAAGCAATACGTTTCGAAATTCGCGGGACGGATATTTCACCAGTATCGGCGTAAAAATAGACAATTACTTGTACGAAACCCTCAAGGTGCAAATTACACTTGCATTTGTCCAGTGTTATTTTTCAAAGATGGACGATTAAAGTAATTACGTTTAAATAATAAAAATGTTGAAAATAAAAGATAAATATAAAATTGCAGAATAAAAGGAATAAATATTATTGTTTTTATGTTTTAAGTAGATATGTGTTTAGAATTTCTTACGCATTAGGGATGGGACTTTATTACCACGGTCTCGCTGTCCGTCCGTTTGTCACGGTATGTATCTTAAATTGTATATATTACTATGACCGCTATAACAACAAATAATAAAGTCAAAAATTAAAAGGGGTCCCTGTACAAGAAATGTATTTTTTTCGACGTTTTCTGTTCTATCTTAATTTGTATTCTTGTTTTTGATTATTTTAAAAAAATATGTAGCGTTAAATATTGTACGGTGGTACGGAACTTTTCGGGTGCGGGTCAAAATCGCACTTGTTTACAGCACATATAAGGGGCAAACCAGCAGGTAAGCCATCAGAAAGTAGATGGTCACTACTATCCATGGACACTCGCGACCCCAGTCACCAGTGAATCGCTGGTCTCTGCGGAGAGAATAAGTTATTTAAAGAGGTAAAATAGAGAGGGGCTGCAGTTTGATGGAAGGGGGAGTGGGCCACCGGAACTCTCACTCACTGAACGAAAGGAAATTGCGAAAGCTGCTCCTTCATGTCCGTATTTTTTCGAGCATTTATTTAGACCGGTATTTCACCGCTCCAGCCGGCCCATTTTCGTGCTGCAGCCAAGTTGGACAGTATGAGTGTACCACAAATGGCCGGTTTTTATTACCCATTTATTATTGTTGCACAAAGAATGCAATACAATGATTTCTTTTCATGTCTATTACGTATTTATAGAAATCATTATCACTGCAGAAATATTAATATTATATTTTATATATTAGATTAGCTTCCGCCCACAGCTTCACCTGGGTGGACATAAAATGAATTGCTTCTTCTTTTTAGAGATGTATATCAATCGATCTGATTGTCATTACTATCCCCGGTCCCAATAGTGTTCCCGATTGCGATTACAATTTAAATCCCTGTCCTCATCTTGACCCTCATCATGATTCGGCTTTTTGTTGTGCTCCTCGTCCCGTTTCCAATTACAATATCGCTACTGGTTATGGTTCCGATTTTGAAAAAGGCATAGGCAAATGCTAGTATAGTATCCACTTAGACGTATCCACTGAAACAATACATGCAATCTGACATTCGACACATGATATTTGTGGTCATTATATCAAAGACTTAAAAAATTGCCTACAAATTTCTGTACAGGGCATAACTATATGACAAATTTTAAAAAAGTGTACACAGCAATATTTAAATGTCACATCATCTTGATCTATAGGCAAGTATGAAAAGTTAGCGTTATGAATTATCTTGTCTATCCTAGCCTCTTGTTGCAAGATGTAAGTGCCAAGTTTACAGTAGATTGCACTAAAAGAAAATAACCCAATTTGTAATTGTTAACCATAAAATATGACAAATTGTCCACACATTATCTTCAAATGATGTTTAATATTACAATTAGCATTTTCATTCTTTTTGTGTAACTAACTGCATTACTAAATATTGATAGGTAGCTTAAGGTATCGACTAAATGATCATTATGATGTAGTATAGTACACACTGGCCGCTGAAGGATTCATGATTACTGTGAGCATTATACTACAAACACATGCATTCAATTCACTTCTATGCATGTAACGAGTTCGCGTGTTAAATAATTTAAGGAATTCAAGTATTTAAATTATACAAAGAATAGGCATTCATCAAGACAATCTATCAAATACAAATGCAACCATAGCAAATAATAAACAGCTTTTTTAAGAAACGACAGTGAACTTTAAAAAATTTCAAAATTTCTTTACATATTTTTACATTACTAACCATTACTCACTGTTCAAATTATACAATATGATCAGTACAAATAAAGTCAAAAGTCCAAATGAAAAAACATCAAAAGTATTGGTCATTACATTTTTGTCTGCGGTACGCAGACATTGTGGTCAAAACACTTGCATGTGCACAGAAGCCAAAGCTTACTGCATCTTTTGTTCTTTTCTCAACATTTATTTTTCATTTTAACATTTTTTTACAAACAGGCATACAATAAAAAAAATTAGTTATCAACTACAAAAATAAACCTAACAATAGGTTTATAAGTACAATTGATTAGTTTGTCACACTTACATTTCTTTTAAATATGCAATATGCAGTGAGTTTTCAGTGACTGAGAATAGTTTCCCTGCAAACAAATATCAACTGAGATCCTGACCATGGGTGCATTCCCTAATGAGTTTTTTTTTTAAGTTAAATGGAACAACTTGGTCCATGCCTTGGAAACCATGCTAAGCCTTCTATCTCTGATGTCATAGTATTGTCATCATCGCACCCTGAACTCACACTGGGTCAGAATGGAGGGCTTACAGTAAAAGTACATCATTTCAGAATTAAAAGTTTATGGAAAGGTATACCTCAACAATGGGGTAATTAAAACTTGATAGAACAACAACAAATAAAATATCAGTATATGTGTTCGCGACGAAAAATTCCCTGCACACCCCAACATGCACATGGCAAGAACATATAAATTATCTTATTTCAATCCATGTAGTTTATATAAACAAGTTTCGAACTCGTAATTCGTGAATAGGAAAAATCGCTTTTTCGGCGCAATTTTATAGTGAATTACATAAATAGTAAGGTTTTTATAAAATTATAAAATTTTGTAAATAAAGATAAGTTTGTATGAGTTTTACTTCCGAAATGCATCAAGCACATATGCAGTTTAGACTCTGTAATCGTTCAAGGGGCTGACCACGTGACATACAAATCGGCTGCTCTCATGACGGTAGCCGTTCAGGATTGCCGAATAGCGGTACCCGTTAATTAAGACACGGCCCGGTATCGATGTTGCAAAATAGTATAGCTTTCTCGACGGTACGGCTTCCGATTGAGAGGACAATTTTCTAATCCGGGCCATCTCAATTTGATTGGTCTAAAATCGAACTACCTGATTGAGTCACTCTTTGAAGGACCAATCTGGAAATTGCAGAAAATAGTATATAAATGCAGCTGCATACTGCATTAAATCCTGCACTGCACAGCATTACAGTACTGTATTCCCTGCATCACAGTCTACAGTCTGCTATAGTACATTGCATACATGTTGGCACATAGGAGGTGAAACTCTGCGCTTCTATATACACATAGAGATATTATTTCGACGACCTAAGTGGGCGCGGCGCCGCTCCTGCAAATAGTCGGCCGATCAGCAAACAACAAAATGGGCCGTTAAGCATTCCATCACAATATGGTTTTAGACATTTTATCTTTAGTATTATCAAAAATCAATCATACATAATCTACATTTAATAAATGTATTTCATAGCTCAGTTACGGAAATTAAAAATCATACAATGCAAGATCAAGAAAGATGACATTATTTAAAGACCTAAAGTGTCAAATAACATAGTTGTTTATCAGTCACATAAATCAAATATAAACGAAAGAATAACCATTTTATTTTATATAAAATACTTATGAAACACATCATGTCGGTTTGTCACATCTATGAAACACATTATCTGCTTCCAAGTTCAAGCTGGAAAATAGGAATCAGTACATTAATTACTGTAGTGTTGTTTTTAAAATAAAATTTTAATTGAGAGATAGGTTTTAGGAAGGTTTTTTGGTTTTATATTTGTGAGTGGGATATCAAATGAGAATATAATGTGAACTCCCTTTCTTTCTTTTGGAGGTAATCTGCTGCTAAAATGCTTAACTTTATTTGGAGTTGTTGCTAGAAGTTGTGCTTAAGCTTTTTACACTTTTATTAACAATGACATACAATAAGTTTTATGGATAAATTCCAAACAGTTATTTTAATATAAGATTGTAACATTTGAAATCATAACACGTAAAATATCATACATCGTGATCCTTACATATTTTTTTCACTTCATTAACATCCATCGATCGTTTCCCACAAGGTCGCCTGGTGACATTCATTTTGTTTTCAGTATTTATTCTCTTTTTAATATTCTTAGCATATTTAGCATCATTCAGAAACAAATGAAATAAACAAACTATTTCATCTCATTCAATTACTACTCATACATTCAATTGCAAACTGCAGAAATTATTCAATGTTATTGATCAATGAAAATCTTGAATTTCACATTTCATCAGTTTTCGAAAGCCTTCCTTGTTTTTCAGTTTCACTCACAATTCTCTTATGTATAATTTTCGCATATAGTTTATTAATGACATTGAGGAAACTTCTGATGCCAATTTTCATAAACCTTTTCCATTTATAGAGAGAGGAGCATGATCAAAATATTAACGAATACATTTTTTTTTAAACTGTTCATATAACATTAGGACAAACTGAATAGATTAAAACATAGATGTAACTATAAGTTAGTGCAGCTACGGTACTCATAACTCCCTGGCCAGGTAGCAAAGCAATGATAAGTTATGTCCTACTAATCACAATATAAACTGAGACATGATTTTATAAACCATAACAATATTTTAATATAAATATTTACCAAAAAGGTGTTAAAACATATACAAGCCACACATTATATTTTAAAATTTTATTTTGTAAAAATGATATAGTTTTAATTTTCTCCCAATATAATCCACATTTGCTAATATTGGAGATTTGCTCAAAATTATTTATATAACCAGTTCTAAAAGAAATGAAGTTTAAGAGCAGAAATGCTATCAGATTATATTTATTATTAGCTTTAGGCTTGTGGCTTTGCCTGCATGGAGATAGAATCTATTTCCTTCATCAATCGATACTGTTATTAATTCAAAGCTTGGACCAAATTCCAACTCTGATTATTTAATTCATCCTGATTATGATTTGCGTGTCATGTCTTGTGAAAATTTCAAAACGATCGGTAAAGAACTTTAGGAGAATTTCGATTTTGAACAAATGGACATTAAATCCATATTGTTTCATTTGATGCCTCAGTCAATGAAATTTAGAAAAATCTCTCCACTAATCTTTTGGAATCATTCAATGACTATCATTAGTTAATTTAAATTGAAGAGTTTTCAACAATTGGTCTATTGGTAACATTACCATGCGACATAAAATTTATCTAATCCCTATATATTCTTGAATCATTTTCAGAAATTTTACTGGTGTCCTCATGGAGACAAGGTCATTCTGTAATTCCATCCAAAGGCCGATCCAGGAGAGGCATGAGAGTCATGACACCCCTTGGTTGGGACACTTTTTTTCATTTTATACTCAGATTGGAATACCAGCAATATTGTAACAAGTATCTCAGAATTTGGATATACGAATACACAATGTGACAATGCTAAATAGTCTGCAGCACTTCCCAGAATTCCCAATGAGATACCCTACTCTCACAAAATACAGGCATAAAGTAACAAGTCTCCTCTATTGCATTTCGTCTAGTGAGAGAAAAATCTGGTGGCCCACTCCCTCCTCCATCAACACACTTTCTTCTTCATCATATATCCTATTCTTACCCAAGAGGCCAACAACACACTAGTGATGCCCCTGGAGTTGCGATTGTATGTGAGCGGCGGTGATCACATACCATTGCTCGTTTGCTCCTCAACAATGCTAAAAAAATCATGCATCACAAATCACATACACAGAATCATAGACTTTTCGGTAATCCACGTAATAAATCTAAAGACTAATTACACTTCTGGGACTCTTGTTTAGGCGGAGGAAAGTTGTAAAAACCAAAAAACCTTTGAGAAAATAAAGAACACATTCCATTATAGTAAATTTTATAGCTGTGAGGAGGATTTATCAAATTTAAAAAACCTTGAATACATTCTTCTTAAATAAATTTTTCATGAATCACCAACTTTAATCATTATAATTTCAGCTTTCTACATTATGTAATTCTACATTATGTCATAGAAAAAGTTTTGACGTTAAAAAATGCAACATTCATTAGATCACTTTGATGTCGTATGTTGAACATTGCATATTTCTCTTGCTATACTGCATACATCAATTATTCTACGCAAGTTAACCACTTTTGATGCTTGAAATCGGACCCTTATTTAGTATATGATCCATTAGTCTGCGTAAGATTTTCTAGGACAATGCTTGGTGACTCTTTTTTCACACATGCACAAACTTAATTGATCTATTTTTTTATGAAACATAATTTAAGAGAAAATTAAAATGGATTGCTTTAGCAATGTAAAAAAACATTTTCATATATTGCATACTACAAAAATATGCATATTTTATTATAAAATTTTTATCCACCATAAAGAATTTTGTTTAAAACACAATTAATAAATGAAAAAAAAAAAAAGAGTGTGCAATAAATACATTTTATGGTATAAATACTTTGTTATTACTTATTTTATGTTTCTAAATTATTATGCCTCTGAATCATATTGACAGAAAATTTAATTTAAATAATTCTCTAAAATTACTTAGCATAGTTTTTATTTTACAAAGTTTGTATATAGACAGTTTACTATTTTATTTACATCACAATCACATCAATATCACAAGGTGTTTGTGATTGCTGCATGACAACAGCGTTAGATCATCGAGCGGATCAGTCTCTTTTGTATAAAAATGGAGTAACATTAGTCTTAAAGAGCCATATGTATATTTTTAAATTTCAATGACTATGTTACAATTCTCAGTAATACCTCATTCTTACACATACATTACATTGCACAATATATTACAGAGTATGTGTAGGTTTATATTTTAAATAAGTACTAAAATCTACATTACAAGTGAACATATCTAAAGCTTCATTCTTTTGTTAATCAAAACTTAACTATGTTACATGAATTTGAAAGATCTTAATATTTTGTTGTGTTGGACATTATATTACACTTATATGATAAAGGTGTTAAAAAATTTAGGTTTTTGTTGGTTAATTCAACTAAATCAATAATCTCTTACAAACTGATAAGGAAAATTTTATTTAAAGGAAATCAACTATTTCATGTAAGTAGTTCAAAGCTTGCAAGTTTCGTGGATAATATTTATAATATAAAAACATAGAAGACCAAGATTGCCTCATTTTTAAAATTTAGTGGATGAAAAGCTGATGAGAGGATCGTTTAATACGAGTGTAAGTAACGATTCGGGCATAATAGGGGCAAAGAGCGACGCCGCCATATAACGGGACAGGTTAGGAGGAAGAGCGTGCAACAATCATCCGCTTAGACTCCACTGCGCGACGCACGCAAACCGAGACACACGACAACCAGCCAGACCGTGGGCCAGATGACGCATCGACACGGTTCGATCGAACGGCGACGCGCTTGTCATTGGGCGTTTCCTTTCCTTCGGCATCCTTCACCAGATCGTATTGCATACCAGAGCACCCATTAGTAAATTAAATAACTGCACAAACTTACGAGACGACGATAGTCAATTGAAGAAAGCACACGCACGTCACGAAGAGACACGATACAAACGACTCACGTTCGTTCCGTTCTCACGCACACTACTATGAAAATTATTTCCTTCGTGTCACAAACAGCACACATATGTATTTATTAAATGTTACCATTATACCTTTACTGTGCGCAAGTCAAGCCTACACATTGCACCAATAATTGGCCAAACTTATTCTTCTGGGTGTTTTAGTTAGGGTATCGCTTTTTAGCACATAAATGAAAGATTTTCGGATTGACAAAACTAAAGTTTAAATTTCAACATAATGAAAGATGCTCGAAAAGCCTCTATCCTTTTTTTTAACGTTCTAATAATATATACCGGCTTGTATGTTACTATGAAGTATCTAATGAAATCTTAGAAACTAAATTTAACACACTTCTAATTATTAAAACTTTATAAAAGATGACAAATCTGTGTAATGATGACAATATAATAATGTTGTACAATTAAACTGATTTCTTGATGTAAACAGAAGGTAGGCATAGGAACTTCATAATGGAACAACATATAGTGGGCCTACTTGAGCTTGTTGTAATTGTCTTGAGATGCACATTGACTACGATTGAATTTCAAAGTTTGATGATGGAACCTGAAGGTCGGCATTGGAATTCCGTGGAAAAATCCTTTTCTTCGAAAATACTAGGTTTTGTATATTGTAATTGTATAAAAATATAGTTTTTATACTGCTTGGAAACTATTATCTGTTAGATAAAAAAATACAAGACCTATAAATATTGTCCTCTGTTTTTGAATTTGGCATATAATATTGAAATAGCCGTCAATCGAGACAAACTTTAAACGAGTAATAGTTTTATATGTCACTTTCAAAATTACTGTTGTACGTACTTGTCGTTTAAAATTAGGAGTCAAGCGATACATTTTATACAGCAGACGTCTATAGAGTTCGAAAAAACTTATGAAAATGCCATGACGGTGGTTATTAAAAATACAATGTTATCATAGTAAATTGTATTTGAAATTAAATCCGTTTTAAACATTTTATATAGAGATAAATTTCATAAATTATATTCAAAAGCGCAGCCAGGATATCATTTAGGAAAAACACACAAAGAAAAACTTAAAACACCTGGCTTCGTTTCCAGTTCGTTAAGGAATTCCCTTTACATTTCGGGTAATCTTTCTTATAAAAATTCTTTAAATGCTCTCTAAACAACTTATACTAAGGTTTTCCTCCTAAGATTTTCGAAACTGTAAGTTACATATGTGTTTTTCATTAGCATTTGCACAAGCGAATTTGACCAAAAAAAAAAAAGGTCAAATGTAGTTGGTTTTTCCTCGAAAATCAGCGTACATATTTGAAACGTCAAGTGGACCTCTTGGGTTTGTTTAGTATGTAGTTGAATTAAAAAGTTTATGTGTGTAGTAGTTACAGTTTCAGTATGACAATCATCAGTAAATTCTGCACGGTAACGGTTTTGATTTTTATCAATTTCTCGTAATTTCCTTGACGTTTACGCATTGATCTATAAAAAAAGAGAAGACACACAGTCCCGTGCTCAAAAAAGGTTGCAGTAAATGAGTGCTAAAATAGACAATTTTGCACTCATCGTGCACAGTGTAGTTACGTTGCACCTTCCGTTCTGACGTCGAAGTGTTCTGTTAAAAATGCAAAACTAACATGTAAAAAGCTATAAAAAAAGGTGGTATTTCTTATTTTCAATAAGCAAAATTTTATTCCTTTGTAATAGGTGGTCAATCATATATAATAATGAATATTCAATAAATATTTTATACTTCTTAATTTAAAGTAGCATCAAAAACCAAGATATAAATTGACTTACAAGAAATAGTAATCTTAAACAATACCGGTCTCGTATTTCTTGCGTTGTCACATTATTTAGTCGCTTAACATTAGAGACTCAGTTCTGATACAAATGGAGTTGCCTTTTTAATTTATTATTTGTTTTATATTTATATAAATCTTAAAATTATCTCTAAAGAGAAATCATACTACAGATTAAACCTATTCAAAAAATTAAAAATTGTTTTCTATATTGGAATTTCTTTTTTTGGCAAATTATCATAAGTATTATTTTCTTTAAAACATGTTAATGTTTAATGATCCGTCATTTTATTTTATTTTATAAATAATTGAAAAGTTTTTATATTACTATATTCTATACACTTTAGATATTATCAAGTTTTTCATGCATATTTTCACCAACATTATGAAATTAAAGGTCCCCATTCATTTTAATAGGTAATTCATCAAGCTTTATTACGAAGAAAAATATACTATAATTCTTTTCATATACTAAAATAAAAGACAATAATAAAGATTTAAAATAACATTAAACCATTCCACTGACGTCTTGTTTCAGAACAGCTCGTGGAAATTGTAAAAAAATAGGTGTTCCAATAATAAAATTATTGTTACTTATTCTCTTCGCATTTAAAAATGAACCTTATGTCATAACATTTCGGTCGAAATGTTAGATGATAAGTAATGTGACCTACCTTCTTTTTCTTTGGAACTGCAAAATGGTATCGTAAAATGTGAGACAGAGACATCATGTACACTTTTAAGCATTTTTCGTCATTGAAATAGTAAGCGAGTGTGCATCGTCTCTTTTATACATCTATTTGTTTACGATATACAATAAACTATGAAGTCCTCAAGACCCTCAAGATTTTGTGTTTTGTGTCAGGATGGACTTTTTATTCAGGACGGATGCAAAATGTTGTCGAAAAGAATGTCTTGGTACAATATATTTTTTATTTTACTTATTTTCAAATGAATTTTTGAGATACTGGTTAATGAATATTAAGCGAACATCGACCAGTTTGGTATAAGTGAATAAGAGAATTGACAAAATGTAATATTTCCGACCAAGAACTGTTCTATAAGACTAAAAGTAAACACGATCACTTAATAAGAGTACATACTTCTCACTTATGGAACTGATGAAAGTTGCACTATATCATTTTCTTATTGTCCTTAAAGTGTATTTTTTAATTTTAGTCCATGTATATGACTTTAGTAATTTCAAATTAAAAATGACATTATCCAAAAGTTGTTCTATGCAACAGATATTTTAGTCCAAGATCCAACACTTAAAAAATGTACCCTCATCTGTTAATTAAATCAAATAATGCTTTAAGGGCAGATAACAATATCATAAATTTATGAAAACAATGTCTGCGACCGAAGTCCTGCTGTTATTAACAGTAATTACTTAAAAAATGTTTCATATAGGCTGCAAATAATTTCACGGTAAATGTCAGATAAAAATATATTAGACTTTTGTAAAGTTTATATACATCTAAATATTTTTTTATTAGCAGATGAGAGGAATAAGATCGGTTTATCTACCTGTCCACATGTACGAGGGGCGGCCGATAAGTCCGCGGCCCAAGGTACTTAGCGATGACTCATTATTTCACAACTATTACCACTAATTGCGACACTTCTTGTTAGTATAAATATAGCTTCCTTTCGTAATTAAAGTCATTAACAAATTATCTGTCGAAGCACAAACGTCATCATGTCAGCCGAATCGTCAAATCTCAGTAATAATGAACATCGCGCCGTAATAAAGTACTTCGTAAAGAAAGGAAAAACGCCCAAAGAAATTTTTGAAGACATGGTATCAGTTCTTCAGGAATCTGCGCCTTCGTATACGATGGTCAAAAATGGGCTCGCTTATTTCAACAAGGACGAGAGAGCTGTGAAGATGATCCTCGCCCAGGGCGTCCTGTGACGGTAGTGACGGAGGAAAATGTTCGAAAAATCGAAAATTAGTACTGGCCGACTGAATTATAAAATTATGGCAGATAGCTGAAGAGTTGCAGATTAGTAAAGAACGAGTTGAGAAATTATACACGAGCATATGAATATGAGAAAAATCAGTGCGCGTTGGGTACCAAAATGCTAACGCCGTTTGACAAGCAGCGGCGACTTCAGACAAGTAAGGATTTTGGAGTTAGTCGGGGATAATATAGACGAAATTTACGACCGAATTGTAACCGTGGATGAAACCTGGGTTCGTCAATACGATCCGAATCTAAACAGGAGTCCATGCAATGGACGAAAAAGGAGAAAGGCCGCCGAAGAAATTCAAGGTTCAAAAGTCGGCATCGAAGCTTATGGCGACAATTTTTGAGATAGTGAAGGTGTTTTACTAATTGATTACTTGCCAAAGGGACTACTCTGAATGGCCAATATTACGCGAATTTATTGGCTCAGGCACGAGAGGCAGTCGTACAGAAGCGACGTGGGAAGTTATCGCGCGGAGTGCTGTTTTTACAAGACAATGCATCTGTCCACACGGCGCGGGTTTCGAGGCAGGCCCTGAAGGACACGGGCTTCTCGGAAATTGACCACCCACCCTACAGTCCAGATCTAGCTCCCAGCGACTATTTCCTTTTTTCTAATTTAAAAAAGGAGTTACGTGGTCGTAGATTTGTTGATGACAATGAAATGAAGATGGCTGTAGAAAGCCATTTTGACTGCAAAGAAAAGAAATATTTTTTGGGCGGTTTGAAGGCGTTATACACCAGATGTGAAAAATGTTTTTCACTTGAGGGAGACTATATTGAAAAATAAAAATAAAATATCGGTACTTTTCTTTCATTTAATGCCTTAGGCCGCGGACTTATCAGCCGCCCCTCGTAGCTGCAGGTAACTAGATCAGTCATAAAAGTATTTATGACTGATCTAGTTACCTGCAGCTACAGCAGCTATACTTAGCTGCTTATTATAACAACGTGTAAAACATTATATTCGAAAACTTTGTACTTGCGATGTGCAATGAATATAAGAATTAAAAAACGAATAATTAATTAATTAATAAGTTTACGTATATTTTATTTAAAAGTTTCTAATATTTGAAAGCATGTCGGAGATTAGCTCGAACAAACAGACAAACGTTTAATTTACATAAACTTTGTTCGTATTAACGTTGGATTCTTTATTTCATACAGAAACACATAAAAGTTTTTAAATTTTTTATATGAGTTCATGGTAAAATGCAAAGTGCAAAAATTATTGATAATAGTTTTGGTAAGGCTCATCATTAGTCTTTTTTCTATAAACATGGAAAAGTGTACAACCTTTATCAGGGGCGTGCTTGTCAAATAGATTACTATTCGTCTTTTTCACTAAGAGCTTCATTTGAAAAACAAGTGGAAAGGAAGTGTTGCTATTTTATCCCTCCATCTATGTTATCATAACACTTTTTATAAGCTTGGATTGTATGTATGTATTGCGCACGTCTCATTTAACGGTTTTATTCCACGCACTTTTTCTTATTCTTACGGTTTTACTATCACATTTTTTTCAGTTCGGTCGCGCAGCAAAATTCCTATCTCCTCCAAGCCCGCCGTAAGGAACTTCGTTCCAATAATCTTTAATATAAGCTCAAAGAAATAACGAACAATGACGAAAAATACTAGTACTATTGTGGAAAAAGCGTGGGTTGCTCTACACACGAAAAATGTGGCACAATGCGCCCCACGCTTTTTCCACAATAATACTAATATTTTTCATCATTGTTCTTTATTTTTTTCAGCTTATATTAAGAATTATTTTTTATTCTTTAGTTTGATGTGCATTAAAAGCGTGTTTTTTTTAAACTACATTTTTACTCCTGATCTTGAATATCTTACCTAACGCGGTGTAATACCTACGAGTCCATTCTAAGGCTGTCAGTACCGACATTTCTATATAGATGTTCTAAGCTATTTTTCTCAGAAACAGCTACCTCAATGACAGTTTTGAGGTCTTGAATATTTGCGAAAAGATGCATGATAAAATCCAGCTCTATATATTTGTAATAAAAATATTTAGTGTTGCTTTTATAGCATTAAATTTGGTTTGACAAAGGTTAAACTGTTCCATTTCGATATTTTAAGGAAGTAAAAAATACGTGGGCAGACAGATTTGATTTGCTAGATTGATTTTAGATTTGGTAAACAAAGACGGTGTGGATAAAAAATGGTCATTTGATTAAAATTTAACACATTTTTTTTTAAATTAAAACAAAAAGCTATTAAAACACTACTCACAAAATCAAATAACTAGGCCAATATTTATATGTATTTTCAAATATAAGAGAAATGAAACATCAGTGTATGGAAAATATACATATATTTGTAAATATTTAACAAGTCTAAAATTGCTGAAAACGTTAGTGAGCAAATGTCATAAAAATAACAGAAAGTTGGAGCGCCATATGGACGGAATCGTCTTGCCAGTCGAATCGTTACGTTTAACAACAACAATAAATCGCAAATAACAAGGCCGCTTATAGCGCATTATAGCAACTCATAACCAGTACACACCATGCCGCAGGTTTTAACAATAACCTAATTGAGTAATTCAACGATTGTCGGCTAGATGTAGAATAAGATGCTGCGCCCGCTATCCTGCCTAGTTCATCATAAAAGTTCTGATGGGACAAGTAAACAAATTACTATAAAATAACAAATATTAACAGAGTCCTTCTTTACACAATTGTAGAATTAGTGTTAGTGATAGAAGTTGAGCAATACACTATATGTATTGACAAATGACAATATGACAAACAGTTAGTTGTTAGTATCGAATGAATAATGCGCACAATGTAGAGGACTGAGGAAATCGTACCATTGTTACATAGTTTTCCACACTGTAACGGCACGCAATAATTATGTTAATGTAATCACAAATTTCATATTATATGAATACATTTTTGTATGAGATGAAAATAATTAAATATGAAAATTACATTACAGTCAAAAGTGAACTTTTTATAATAGACTTTAATAACCTTTTAACAGGGATTAAATAAAAGTTAAAATAACCTTTTTTATTGATTTTAACATCAAGACATATGTTATAGACAGAACATCTAAAATATTTTGTAACCCCACTTTAGATCGTTGAATTGAGACAACTGGCGCTAGTGAGAAACCGTTCGCCGTGGTGATTAGTTGTATTGTGTTGCAGTGTAACTAAGTACTGCAAACATTACAAGAATAAGTTCAGCAAAATTGATAGAATTACTCTCTATGAGTATTTGTCGAATTCGGAATATTTGATAAATAATGTCATTTTTCACATTTAAGAAATTATTGATTATTCTAAAAAAAATTGTAAATCATTTACACACAAACTGTTTTAACAGGGACCAACACATCAAGAATAGGAACACTTTAATTATTAGAAAGTTTCTATTCTGGAGACATTGGCAGACATTCATTCGCGAAGTTCTTAGAATAAAAGCACAAAGCATTCTTCAATTTTTGATATTTTGAAATCTATTTGTTAGTATTATTTAAGTATTTAAATCAGTTTATTCATAAATATTGATCCAAAAAATACACATTTTATAAAATTGTACTTTTCACACATCGCCACTTGTATTCCCTGTTAAGAGTAATTTGTACACGAGTGATACAAATTACATTATGTTTTACTTTCCAATGAACGGAATTTGTTATAGAATAGCAAAACAAAAAAGATGACACTGCATCATCTCACAGTTCACAAATAGATGTCAAAGAAATATTTTATTTGTAGGTATAATAAAGATATTCTATACATATATCTCGATGTATTCTAGTACATACTCAGTAATCATTTTTTTTTTCTGTGTTTTATTATCTTTTAGCTACCACATTTTTACATAAAAATATAGATCACACTACTTTATCATAAAAAACGACAATATGGAGATATAAAAATAAATATTATTACTTTTACTTGGTATGTATAGCTTTAGCTATATTTTAATAAAAGCTCATTATTTGTATTTACAAATTTTCATTCAATCCTTCTGTCTTAAGTCCTAATTTTATGAATTTTTAGCTTTCATGTTAGCTTTCTTTATCAATTATGACATAATACATTACTTTTAAGACTTATACATATAATAGAACATTACCATAGTTCATATATTTCAATTCAAAATTAAATGTTAAAAACCACTATAAAATATTTTTTTTACTGTTTAAGTACACTTCGGTCACCTTATGTTAAAAATATTTGTTCTTTTTATGCTCCACAATATCCCTAATTAAAATTAGTAAGAACCACAAAACCTTTGTGTATATATTTTTCTTAATAGTAAATCTGATAAATTTAATCTTATTTACTATTGAGATTCAATACCGACTATCGCTATATGTAACATGATGAATAGTCGTGCTGTCAGATTGCACTTTGTTTGCTCTTCCCATCGAATCTCATTGGATGAACCAAATTTATAGTCTATGACCAAAACAACTGTATAAAGTTTGTTAATTGTACATATATAAGTATATAACAAATGTAAAGAACGCTATAGGCGTATTGAAAACTTCGTAGAATTTAGTAAGGCACTGTATCACAGACGGGCGACGGCGGGACGGCGGGAGGCGGTAGCAGCTCACATGCCAGACTCCGCGATGCCCTCGTCGTCTTCGAAGGCCTGGTTAAGGTGATGGTGGTGCGGGAGTGGATGCGGCGGTGGCACGGCCAAGTCTTGACCTTCCAGTACGGCCACCAAGCATTGGTGAATGCATATGTACTGTTGTTCCGTTTGCACCATCCAGACACGCTCGCGCCTCATCGCGTACACCATCCCGAATACGTCGAGAGTGTCGGCGTGTGCGGCAAGTTGTTGTAGCGCGCGGTCCAACGTGATGAATGTGCCGGAGCGTCCGACACCCGCACTGCAATGCACTACCACAGGTCGTTGGTCGGGCGGACAGCGCTCGCGGAACGCGCGCACGAATCGCGCAAGCGCCGTGGGCGGAGACGGTACACCGAAGTCGGGCCATGTCGTGAAATGGAAATGTTTGAGCACACGCTGTTCGCTACCACGACACACCATCATCTCGGTGATGGTCCAGTCGGGATAGTGACTCTCGTTAAGCGTAGTGACGGCGATGTCGCCATAGTAAACAGGCCGCGTATCGTAAGGCCAGTAGTGGTCGCACTTCTCGCGACCCTTCTCTACGCATCGCGTAAGCATCACGATAGCGCGACTGCCAGATTCCCAGCACATGCGCCAAAAATCGTCCCGCGTGCAATGTAGCGGCCCTTGAGTGACGATGAACTCACGAGGCGAATTATGTCCCGGTACGAAGTTGGCGTTAATGTAGTCGGAGCCCTCCTCGTCGTCGACGGGTTGCAGTTTGAACCGCGAATGATCATAGGGTAGGATATTCGTGAAACGATTTTTGGGTCGATTACAGGGCAGATCAGCAGCGGTACAGGGTTGATCGCGGCCCACGAGTTTCAATTCTTCAAACTCTTCGCTAAACCTGTACAAAACAATATTGATAATTCCCATCACTGATAACCCAAAATCGTTCTAGAAATGTCGTCGTTTTACCGGAAGTCGGAGTCGGCAGACATGATACGGTAGTGTTCAACGAAGTCAGCGACGTGGACCGGTCGCGAAGATCGAATACAGTTTCCTGCGCCGTTGGACAGTGCGTGTGGGGACGCACGGGACGCTCGCCGTCGCCGGCGTATCACCAACGCGCCCACCACACCGCATAAGGCCAGAGCGCCGCATACGCTTGCACCGATTACCCACGCTGTGTTGTCTACCTCTGCGTATATAAAATGTGCCGACCACCATTATTTGTGGTAGTCATTAATGTCAATTCGAATTCACGCCATACTATCATGTCTAAACAGAAAGCTCGAGCGAGGAAAAACTCGAATTGATTAGAAGCATTAGCGGCGTCGATGGAGAAGGTGTCGACGGTACGAAGGTTAACGTAGCAAGATGCTTACGGTCGCCCATGACTTCAGGTACGACGTCATGGCGCGAATTTGAATAAGCTGAATGATCGCTGTAATTTAAACTAATAAAATTGAAGTTCCATAAAGGTGATCGTATTTTTTCATAGGTTTAAAATTGGATCATATTTCTGTCCTGAAGATGATTTATGTGGACGTAATCGTGTAATGCATGATAGAGGACATCTGAGTATCTATCGCACTGCAAAAAATTGAAGGCAGCGCACTCCACATTTCCCTTTCTTATTTGCCTCATCATTTGAACATTTTTATCACAATTCTACGAAAACTCTCAAAACTTTCTATTAAATGGTAAAGATTCTGATGACTTCATAGTCTTGGGAGATTTCAACACGGACATCACGTAGAGTTTGAACTCAAATAATAGAACCTTTTCTCATACAATCGCCAATGGTTTTGGATCTAAACTTCTAGTTGATTCTATATCGCTTTGCAAACTGTCACAGTTTAGCGGCATGCTAAACGCGAACAATTAAATCCTGGATCTGGTTTTCTCTACTCTCTGGGACATCTCTTTGCTAGAAGCCAATACGCTCAGTAAAGCGGATAGGCATCATTCTGTCCTCTTAATAAACTTATCACCAGCTTATCATCACCTTACTCAATGAAACTGCTGAGTGTACGTAAGCTCGACTTCATTAAGTGTAACTTTGCTGTTATTAGGTCGGAGACGCGGAATATTTACTGGTCCATGGTGCTATCATCCGAAGACGTGAACGAATGTGTTGAATCCTTCTATAGGATCGTTAAAGATATTATTGCAACTAATACACCCCTTACTACCAGACGTCCTACTTAATACCCGACTTGGTTCAGCAAACATTTATTACAGTCGTTGAGAGAGAAAAATAAATTTCATATACTATACAAAATATACTGTAACCCAAGTGATTATGATGTTTTCTTTTATCTATGCACTTTTATATATGCACTGTTTTCGATGTAGGAGATCAGATTGATGTAATTTATACAAACTTCTCCAAAGCATTTCACAGGGTCAACCATCAACATCTATCTCAAAAGCTGTACTCGCATGGAATTCACGGCAGTCTTTTTAGGTGGATTTGTACATATTTCAACAACAGAAGCCAGCTTGTTGAGCTTAAAGGTTACGCGTCATCTTGTGTTCACATAACTCCTGGAGTTCCACAAGGATCGCATTTGGGGCCTTTATTTTTTATGTATTTATCAACAATTTAATTGATCTACTCTTCTAACCTACTCTTCGCTATGTAGAAGATCTTGAAGTCTTTTGTCAAATAACCTCACACGAAGATTGTGATGGCCTTCAGAGAGACCTAAACGTAATATACAATTAGTGCATCAAAAATTCTATAACGCTAAATATATCGAAGTGTCTTGCCATAAGCTTTACGAACAAAATAATCAAAATTTGTTATGATTACAAAATTAAAAGTTCTGGACAGGAGTTCTAAGGGTAAAGACGTGGGGATTTTATTTGACGAGCAATTAACATTTAGTTCTCATTACGCGCATTTAATAGGCAAAAGTAATAGAATGTTGGGATTTGTCTTGCAAAGATCAACAAACTTCAAAAAAATTGGTAGCTTAATTGCGGTTTACCTTTGCCTTGTTCAAAGTATCTTGGAATATGCCAGTGTAATTAGCTCGCCATTTTACTCTGTCCACATATTGGATATCGAGACTCCAAAACAGATTTCTCAAATTTCTCTCATAAAGACTTAATCTTCACAGATCTCATAGATTATAAACAAAGATGTGATAGATTCAAATTACTAACTCGAGAAACCCATGCAAAACGATCTATTGTATCTCCACAAATTGATACACTACATAGTCGACTGGCCCTCACTTCTTCTCTCTATTAACATCAACACCGTACACAGATTTCGCCATCACAGAACATTCATCCTATGCGTATACAGTAATAACACCGTTTATTATAACCCAATTTCAAGACTGTTTCGCCTTTATAATAATCTGGCATTCAAGCACGATGATCTGGACATATTTGAAGCTAAGCCATACACAATCAAATGATCCATATAGGTGGTCCTCGGTTTTCGCTAAATCCACAAGCATTTTGTCTTTGCATCACTGCTCATAATCATTTCTGTGAAATTTGTCACTATAGTTATAATTTTTAAGCTATTGCATAGCTTCTATCGCGGGCCTTGAGTGTGGAGACCGAATCCAGAAATTCCGTAACGAAAATAACCTAACACCCCCCACTCCGACCAGCACAGCGGTGATACTTTTTACTTTGCCATCTATCGATGAATAGCAGAAGTTTTAATGACTTTTTTGAAATATCACGCTTGTCTCTTTAGTTCAGCAACGCGCCTCTAGGTGGCATTGGTTGTATCGGCGTTACTGCGCATGCGTAATCCCCCTCTTCGCCCCGAAATCTGGTGACTCATGTCTGCTTAGAGTTTCGGCGTTAGGGCACCTCCTCAAAAAAAAAATACTGCATAAATAAAATAAATAAATACTTATAATTGCATAAGTTGATAAAAAATACTATGCAATAGCTTTACCGCGGCAGTCCCCGAGTGCCACACGTGTTTTACATAAATAGTTCCTCATATAGCAATATTATGTATCAATCATAATTTTTGATTTATATTTTGCTTTTGTTTTAATTATTTCATACTTCCTTATACTCTTTCTGCATTGCATGCTGTGTGCACATAGTTAGGATTACAATCCTGTCATTAATACAAAATTTTTATGCCCACTAACAATTCAATGATTATTATATGTTTTGTGTTTTATAAAATAAATAAATATATAAATAGCTTAAATCGCAAAAGAATTGTATACTGGGAATGGATGAGAGTTTGACCTATAGAAAATAATAAATCTGTACTACAATTATATTAATAAGCAGTGAAAAAAATAAAGTAAGATTAATTATGCATTCATTTGATAAAAATTTAATACAATGAGTTATTGAGGTACTGACCCGTGTAAACGACAGTATAAGCCGTATCGGTAAATTTGTCCGGGGCTGTGAATGCGCGGAGTTTTACGTAGTAACGCGTTCCAGGCTTGAGTGGTCCATTGCAATAAGCTCGTTGTCCACGCGTATTCGTGTCGCACCGTTCGGAGCCGATGGTGAAGTCTTCGAGCGCTCTAGATTGAAATGGATAGTAGGGTTCCGTAACTTGATAGGGAGGCCAGACCGAATAGCGTTGAACATCACGCCATGAAGGTAATCGTGCGGTGGCACTGACATTGTCAGCCGGTCGCTCTGCCACAACGAGCGTGTATGCGGTCACGTTGCCGTTCGCCGCAGAAAAATAGTCGCTGCGAAAGCGTACCGCCACCGTACTTGGTGTGCGGCATACTTCAACCGGCAACGCTGCACCGTCAGGTTTGGGTGGTGCAGCGATCGCCATACGCTGCTTCCACGAACGCTCCGGGCCTGCAATAATGACATACAATAAAATGATTCACTACATTGTACAGTTTGTATGTGAAACCATGTCTAATTACCGGCTCCGGCATCTGTTTCGGCGTGGATACGAAACACATAAGTATCGCCGGGAATCAAGTCGGTTAGCGTTCCCTCCAGAGTGTCGGGGGAAAACTCCCGACGCGTCACATCGCCGTCGCCTTCTCGTTCCCACTCGATTACGAAGCGGCGTAACACTCCGTTGTGTTCCCTCTCGGGCAGCGACCAAGTGAAAGTCATTTCGTTGGGTTTCGAATCTTTTGGTTGAAAACTGTAGAACAATGTGCAGCATTAAATAAAATCATAGCGACTATCCATTTAACTATTTGAGCAATTTATTAATGTAAAATCTAAACGGCAAATGTAGAAACATAAACACAAAAACATACTTATAATAAGAAAATCTTAGATATCAATAATTCTTATAAGACTTAAGAAAAATTAGAATAAGTGAATTTATCTGTTGACGTTTTTTAAAGTTTAGATCTTGTAATAAGCAACAATGTTGAGTTGTGTATTACATTTTGCAAACAGCAGTAGCAGTACTTACTCAGGAAGTGGGCCGGGTGCGGCTTCAAGCGTTCGGAAGTTAGTCGAGGTGCCCGTGGAAAGTGTGAGCAATGTGGCGGGCGTGCCAGCACGTACCTCCACCGTGAACGTGTAATTCGTGTAAGGCCGTAATCCATCAACTTTGAGACGTCGTTCAGAGGTACTACGCGATCGCAACTCGTTTTCGTCGAGAATGTATTGCACTTGGAAATCGGTATAAACGCCACGTGGTCGATCCCAAGTTAGTGTAACGAAGCGTGAGCTCAACTCGGCGGCCTCGAGGCGGGTGATGGGGCGCGGGTTGAGGCGCGCTTGTCGCTGTACAGGATGTGAGCTCACATTATGGCTGACAGTCCACATCGTCACGTTGTAAAGTCGACCAGGTACAAGACCATGGAATACGAGCCGTCGAGTTTCGTCACGTGCGTCTTTTTCAACTGTTTGCGGATCCGTATCTTCTGCGCTACCATCAATATCACCTTCTCCGAGTTGTTCACCCTCCAGTGCGAAGCGGTACGTGTCGAAGCGTGAAGCTTCGGCGGGCGTGGGTGTGTATACCACCTTGAGCCAGGCACCCTTTTCATTACTGTTGCCCTCATCACTACGTTCTGTGACTATAGTCATTTCGGATTGTATCAATGGTCTAGTTCTAGCGTGCATCGTAAATAATTCAGAAGCGAGTTCATTGGAGTGTGTCGCGATGGTAAGCCGATATTGAGTACCAGGCTCCAAACCATCGATGAGTGCTCGCACAGTGCGCGGACCTACAGTCGCACCCTCAGCCGTTAGATTAGCGCGGTGTGGTGTTGAACGTTCATCGCCTTGCTCGTCTCGCCACCACTCCAATGAATACCATTCGACACGACCCTCAGGTCGTGGCCATTCTAGTGTCATGTTGCGTGCGTCCACTAAAGGCGCAACATTCGATACCGGATTGGGACGCACGGTGTGATCAGCACTAAGTGGTTGACCACTCTCAACCACGTCCCCAAGTGCGTTGTCTGCACCACGTACTGTCGCACTACCCGTATCCAATTGGATAGTGTATCGTTCACCGTGCGTCATGTCTACTATTTCAGCTTCGGTGGTATTAGGTAAAAGAGGTGGCAGCTTAATCCACTTGGGGTCTTGGCGCGTGCGGTACCGCAAAACATACTCGCCGACGGCAGAGTCAGCGGGATCGGGACCTCGCCATCGTACCAGGACAGAATTGCTCGTTTCACGTTCAACCCACATTCTAATAGCAGGCAAGGGAAGCACGGGTTTATAGAGGGTGTAGCGTTCGCTGAGTAAACCATGACTAAGGGCGGCCACTTGCAGTTCATACACGGCGCCGGGAAAAAGACCCTCTAGTACGGCGCCTGTTTCCACAGTCTCCAGCGTAATGTATTCTGTGGAATGTGCAGAATCATTATGGTCGGCACGACGATAGCGCAATTGGTAGCTGTCTTGTTTCGAGTTTACATCTGAGCGCCATGAGAGTCGCAACCCCCGAGTCGTAGGCACCAGCTCCTTGACAACAGGCGCCAGAGGTCGAGTTGCCACCGCTACACTGGACTCATTTGATTCTACACCATGCGAAACGGCTTGCACAGATATTGAGTAGTTGCGACCGGGTAGTAATGCCTCCAATGTGACGTTTGTGTGTGGTGTAACCAAGGAATTACTGTCGTCACGTGACGGGCCCACCTCGTGATAAGAGACTTTATACTCTTCTTGTGTACTACCGTCGACGGATGCCCACCATAGACGTACACCTTGTGCTGATCCAGCGTCACCTACTTCTATATGCTGCCATCGAAGATCGCGCACAGGCAACGGTTTAAGAGTGAGCTCGGCAGTAGACGGCCATGAAGTGACTTTGCCCGACATTGTCTTTACTGTAACTGTATATGAAGCGCCCGGATCAAGTCCATCAAAGCTATAAAGCGTAGGTTCGTCACGCGTGCGAACTATAGCAGGTAGGCGACGTGCGCCACTTAATGTCACCTGGTACCGTTCGAACTCGCTGCGATCCGAGGGGGGCGACCACGACACGCGGAAAGAAGTTTCCGCAAGCGCGGTCGGATCAACAGTGACGTTGAGCGGTCGCAGTGGCACAGTGCGGTACTGAGCAGTAGTTGGCGCTGAAATCTCATCTTCAGAGATAGTTTGCACGGAGATATTGTAAGCGCGACCAGGAACGAGCCCTTTGAATGCGGCCTGCGCAGGTCCCGGTGGCTCACCCTCCTTTTCCACGAACAGCTCGGGCTCGCGTGCATCGGGCGGTCGAATAGATACCTTGTAATGGCTATAAGCGCCCGGTGGGTACGGTGGTTGCCACAAAACTAGTAATGTCGTCTCATTACGGAACCAAACGATGAATTTGCCCGGTGTATTGGGTTTAGTGGTAAAATTCCGTGAGGCGTAGGCTGCGCTTTCCTTATCATGAAGGACAGTAAATGCATGTAACTGATAGGTCGCCCCTGGGAATAGATCGCGGAGCGTGTAAGACCAGCCGCCGCCCGCCTCTACGCTGACGTTGCGGGCGCCGCCTTCCACTCGTGCAGTTAGTGGGACCACCCGGAATCGGAAGCCGGTGTATTCACCGTGCGCCGGCGGCCGCCAAGATATAGTTGCCTGTTTGCTCTTGTTGGCTGTCACTGTCAGATTGGTGGGCGGTTCAGGAGCCGTAATGATAGTTTGATTCCATGTAAGCAAATCAGCAAAAGTAGCATTGGAGTAGTAGAGCATAAAATGATACTTGGTGCCAGGCAGCCCTTGAAAGTTGATGGTAGAAGCCCGCGCTGGTACAGTAAAATTAGGTGCAGGCGAGCCCTCTGGGGGCCTATAATCGAGACGGTAGCGAGCACCCTCTGCCTCACCACCTCCACCGCCCGGGATCTCGATCACTAAATCTGCTGCGCCAACGCCAACAACAAGGATGGTGAGTACACCCAAGAAGGCGAGGAAGGCCACACTATAGTTCGCTTGCACAATCTGTTTCTTCCACATCACCGTCTTATTAGACGGCGCTTGCGCACCTTCCATTTTACACGACACTTTCCTACATTGATTCGAGTCTTTCAGGCATTGCTCTAACTGATGCACTACGTTTAAACTATTAAGAGAATCCATTTGTGCAAACTAAAAGCCTTTCGAAAACAACACATAACTAATTGTGAAACTTTTGTTGACTACTTAATTTTTTGACGACCATCGAAAAATACTACCAACATTCCCCTAAGCACTGTCATGCACTACTGTCAAAAAATAGATTCTTTATTGTTTTGTATTTCCATACCTAAAGAATACAATAATGATTATAATTTAAACGAAATTTAAAATATGAACATATAATAACACTTGTAAGTACATATAAATCTTAAATTGATCTTTGAATTATTATTAATCCATTCATTACGCATTTTAATAAATATTGTGCCGTTAGTAGTAATGGTCTCCTGACTTAAGTGATATGGGAAAAATCTAAAATTAGCAATATTTAACTTAAGAGGATTTCTAATGTTCTATTGTACGAAATAATGAATTTCATATTAAAATATCAGCTGAATTGGTTATTTCTAAAAAGTACTTCTTCTGTTTATAATTACAAAACTTAAATATAAGGTATTTTGTAAAATTTGCAGAATTTCGGATTTTTTACATACATATTTACATTTTTATAATAGGTCAAAACAAAGACATAAAATGGTAGGTTTTAGGAGTAGGCAAATTACAAAACATAAACCACAAAATACAAAAGATAGGAAAGACGGTCCTTTTGGACGCTTTTATAATTTTTACCGTGACGATATCACCGTGGACGTCCATGGTATAATGACAATACAGGGAAGTCAAATATATGAAAATAAATGAAAACGCTTTTAAATTTCCATCGACGGTAACGTTATGCCGTGGACGTATTGCTATAATAATTCATATTGATGTGTATGTGTCATGAATGTCTCCTCCACTTCCCGTCTACTTTCGCGGTCCTATCCACTCGTTATTATTATTACTATTGACGTGTTAACGTCTTATAAATCGATAAACGCTAGCTGCATCTACGAAAAAGCATGACTCATTGTCGCGTTCAGCCTGAGCTGAGCGTGCGAGCGAGAGCGCAGAACAATAGAAAGGCACGATCGGCCTAAGCGTTCGGCTTGTGATGCATCTATCTGTTCAATATATAATTTAAGTAGAAAAATATTTGAATTAACTAGTGCAAATAAATGTTACTTTATCGAAAACATTGTCATTTTCAATTAACTCCTTCTTCATATTAAGCAAAATAATGATAATTCAGTGATAATAATTCAATTCAATTCATAAAAGAATGCAATTTTTCATCAATGTTTTCGTATGACATTATCACGTAAAATTATCATCCGTAAACCGACTTTACAGACAACCAATTTGTTTATATTTAAAAGATAAAAATAGCATTTAAATATAATATTATTATATTAATTGAATGAGTAGAAATGATACTTTTTTAGTGGGATAATAATTAGAAATCGTGATTAAATCATCTTTCTGTTTTTCAAATATGACATAGAATGTTCCTTTTAGTAATATTTCATAAAATATTTAATTTTTAGCAACAAATGCTGCCAAAATCTTCTAATTTAGCTCTTATTGAGTTTAAAATACAGTAAATATGGAAGAATAAGCCGAAGTCAGTTACTGGCCAGAGCGTCTGCACTCTTCCAATATACTAAATAAATGTTTTTGAACATCCACGGCATGAAATTATAAAAATGATTTTACCGTGAATGTCGTCGGCCACGATGACGTAACGTCCAGGATTATAAAAGCGACGTTTGCCTTTGAATTTTAAAAGAAAACCACAAAATTTATTTATGCATCTAAAAAAATTAAAGTTGTATTTTTCGTACACACGAATGTAATATATTAAACATAAAATAATTTTGTAATATAGACGAATTTTTGAATAATTTTTGTTTGTGTTGTATAGGTATATTTTAATCTTAGAATTTAGAAAATAATTAGATATCCTTATTTATGCATCTATTTATAAATGATTGTGTATGCGTCTAATTTGAAACCAAAATAAATGGTGCATTAATTATAGCTTATATATTAATTTCTAAAATTTAAATATATGCTTTAAAAGTTTCAAAACTGCTTTATTATAAATGTTATTAGTATAAAAAAGTTTTCATATTACCCATTTAAAGTAAATACAGTTTTTAATTGAATGAAAGGTTAAAGATATGTGTATATTTCTATAAAATTTAATTTCATATTAATGAAACTTTTTTTTTTAATTTTTCTTTGACGCATTTGCTTCAAATGAAATCAAGCGGAATAAATAATATTTATTGAAAATAAATAATTTCTTAGTCGGTGTGATAAAACCTTCTGTGGTCAATTTAAACCATAAGCCGGCTTGACCAGTGAAATACCATAGTCTCACGGACTATAGATGTGAAACAACAGCTTTCGAATACGAATTGCACATCATTAGAACCTTTCTCTATAACCTAATAAATAATAATTTTAATTAAAGCAAATTATAATTTTGAATAAAATGAAGTAATTTACTTTTTTTTTTATAAGAAATTATCCGCACATAATTGTAATATTAAAAAAGTAATCACTATTATTTTATTGAGAGCATTGTTAATATAAATAGTTATTCCTATTTTTTTATTTTTGAAACATATATATTTGATGAGATTTTTCATCTGTCCTGAATGAAAGTTGCCTTCTGACTTTGAGACATCATAATGAAGTTCCTGAAAGCTTAGCATATATTATAAACACAATGGAAAACACGAAACATTGATAAAATTAAAACCATCAGTGCAAAAAATACACTGCATTGCCTTATTTTCACATGCAACTGAATTAAATGTAATAGCAACATAAAACTGTAAGTCAATGCAACATATTTTTTTTAATTAAACCGCATACTAAGCAAGTCCAATAGGTCCACTTGACAGTTCAAATATGTACGCTGATATACGAATATAGAACAAAGTACGTTTTTCTCTTTTTGTCATATACACTTGTGCAGCTGCTAGTAAGAAACATACGCATGGCCTCTATAAGGAGAAGTGTTCTATATATTCATATTCACCTATGGAGAAGTGTGTGCACATGTGAATTCAATTGCTTGTGTTATTTGTGGTTCAATTGTCCCGTGTCTATGGTCTGTTCAAATCGTTTATATTGTGGCTTAAACCTATTTTTGTTATATTAATTACTTACAAAAACAAAGTGTTATTGTACATATGAAAAGTTGAGAAAATTACCATTAGATTATTATTGCATGTTTACTTGTTATTAATGCGTACGATTTCCAATATTTGTAAATAAAAATTACACTAGCAGATAAACAATTTTGGGCTTTATTATTTTTATCAGTTTGAAAATAGCATTTGATTAATAAGTCATTAATAAGATTCTAGTAGTTGTGACATTGTGTGAACTATTTTAATATACTCTTCATAAGTTCATTGATAATTTTTTGAAAATGAAGACAGCAGTATCTGTGTTGCAGGAATTAGCCGTTAAACTTGGCAAAGTTCCTGAATATGAGTGTGTTGGCCAGGTTTGAAACTTGTATATTTATTTAAACAAAAAGTAATCTACCTACTTTGGAATAACTTTTTTATGCACAGCACTTCCTTAGTTGTTTTTAGCATTAAAGCATTAGTAACATTTCACTTTGAATGTTAAAGGTCTAGTCTTATGCAGTTATTTTCAATTGTAGGTTGTTTTAAAAAGATATCAAATAAAAGTCTAACTTTTAAGATTCAAATGTCAAGGATAAGAATATAGAGTAATTGAAGTAAAGTACGAGTGAAATTGATGCAATATGATGTTAGGGTTTGGTTAATTGAGAAAGTTAATGAATTTTGTATTAAAAGATGAAGTTAATTAAGTTTTTTTTTAATAAAAATAAATAAATGCAATTTGTTTCAAAATTAATGAAAAAATATTTTTTTAGGCTTTTATACTCTTTTCACCAGTAACTACTCGCATGGAGTCAAAGCATATTTGCATGTAAAAAAAAAGTTCTTGCTGCATTTTTAATTTCCTTATGCTCAAAGTTTACATTTTAGTAGTGATCACATCATGGGTGTGGAAGGATGTATCGCTGCTCTCTTGAGCCGTGATCCCATGCAGCTAATTATGAAACATTTTGGATACCAGTAAGTAAAATTAGTCATTGATTCAAGAGATGAGTGTATTCTTTAATGATTTGGAGAAACTTCTGATGAAGAACAGCAAATCGGAGACTCAAAATCGGAGTCTGAGCCAGATGAGATAATTGAAAGTAATCAGAATAGTGTTAATAAAATAAACAAATCTGTTTGATAATTGAAGTGACATGGTGGCCGAAACTGTCTGAAAAATGGCTCTCCTCCAACGAACGCTATAAGAATACAAAGTCATAACATAATTTATACTTACCAGGTGTCAAGAGAGAAGTAGAGCAAAAACTTCACTGGATTGTTTTACCTTTTTTTTGTTTTTGATGGCATTTTGAACTTTCTTGTTACAAACATGAACAAATACATTGAAGAAGTCAGAAAGAATTTCAAAGGGAACAAGATGCAAAAGATACAGATATTGAAGAAATAAAGCATTATTGGGTATATTGATTATGTCTGAAGTGTTGTTTATTGTTTATGTCATATATTAATTTCATAATTCTTTGGACCATTGATGAAAGTGGTGTATAAATGTTTCGTCTAATAATGAGATATTAACATTTTCTTTTGTTGGTGCAAATTTGACGATAAAATAACCCGAACTGAACATCAACAAATTGATGATACCTTGATAGCCATATGCGAACCCTCTGACATGTTGCAAGGAAAATTTCAAGAAGCGTATTCGCTAGGTGAAAATGTGACCATTGATGATCAGTGATTTGGTTTTGTGGTTATTTCAAAGGAAAGGTTCACATGCCAAAAAAACACATGCAAGCTAAATGCGGCATTTAGTTGGTGGTTTCTGAAATTTATTCTCGTAAATAGCCCAAGGGGCCGTACCGGGTCACAAATGATCCTAATGACATAGTAAAAAGTCTTGTACAATCATTGGAAGAAAGTTCATAAAATTTTACCACATATAACTGGTATATTGATTCAAATTAGTAAATGAATTACTGGACCCACCCTACAAACTTACATTGGTTGGAACATTAAAGAAAAACCAACAACAGACATCCCTCAGTTTTTTATACCAATCAGAATAAGAACTCAATCCTACTCGCCTTTTGGTTTTCAAAACAAAATGACCATGGTTTTGTTTTAAAACCAAAGAAAGTTGTTCTGTTGTTATCTTCTATGCACCACAGAACCAGTATATATCCAACTTCAGGTCATCAGAAGCCTGAAATAATCACATAATAACACAAAATGAGGAGTGGATGCTAACAACCAGTTGTGTGGAACATGCAATGTAGGAAAAAGAACCAAACAGTAACCACTAGCTATATTATTTAATTTTATAAATGTTACGTGCATAAATGCACTTGTGCACCAAGCAAATACATACAATTTATGCACTCACATGAAGCATAATTTTTGGCAACAATTGTCTGTCGAACTAGTATAAAATCACCAGAAATGACAACTCAAAATCAATGCAATCTACGATTATAAAATCGTCTTATGAAAATATATAAACGGCAAAATGTATAAAATTTTTATGCAACAAACACTCTCAGACATATCGTCAACAGTGTGATGGTAATGATTCTGAGACTACTTAAAAATATTATAGTTTTAAACTTTGATCTTACCGTGTATATACAATGTTAATTTTTGCTACTTATTTTATTAATATTATTTATTTTTTATGTTGAAGTAGATTCATATTCTTTCTTAAAATTTTAATAATACAAATAAAGCACTTATAGTATCAAAATTTTATTTACATTTTATTTAATAATTTTTAAAGATAATCCCTACAATTCAGGGTCACTCGAGACCCCATGTGACCAGTTTTGTAATTTTCTTCATATGTATTATTAAAGGTTAACATATAACTTGAATACAGTACATATTTATATTCTTTATTTTTTTTTCTAAATTAAAAACAATTTAAATCAAATATAGGTAGTTAGATATATATACTAATTAATAAACTAATAAGATTATGTAAGTAATAATTAAAAAAAAATTGGAAAATCAAAATTAGTGCACCTCATGATGTTTGTTTAATTTTTAATACGAATATAAAAAAATGAATGGTGCCATCTAGAGTACATTATTTTTACTATTACAACCCAATCTCTTCAAAACAGATAAGTAAGAGATAGATTTGTTTACTTCTGGAGGACGTAAGCAAAAATTGCAATACCGTATTTGTGAAACGGAAACTCATTTTTAATGTTATATTTTAATATTATACTTTAATGACACCAAATTAGACAGTCATTTTCGATTGAAAGTATTTGCATTGATTTTAAAGCTATAAAAAAAAAAGGCTAAATTAATGGATTTTTTCAAAGCAATCATGTTTCCAAGTTCTTTTTCAGTTGATTGACAGGAAAGTTTTTCTAAACTATTTTTATGTATTTTTTTTTCATTTCTATTACATTAAATAATTTTTGAAGCTGACATAATCAATCCTAATTGGAATGGACTTAGCCAGGAATTTATGAAGCTGTGGGTTTGATCATTTTATTCATCACGTGTTTTTATCAAAAAGTCAAAATGTTACTAGCTGTTTTTTTTATTGTTTCTTTTCCTTTTTCAAATGATAAAATGTAATAGTTGTAAACAATGAATTTAGCAGGTTTGCACTCTGAGCTGATGATTTGTGGAATTGTATGTATTGTATGAAAGTAGTAGGGGAGAAGAATAAAACATGGATAGATTTACTGTCTGCTAAAGCTCACCACAGAGTACAAAGAATAAGCAATTTCAAATATATGGTAAAAAAGTTAAAAGTTCACACTTAATTTATAGTATGCTAATGTAAAATAATAGTATATTTGATTAATATTTCAAGTTGTGAGACACTATTAAAATTAGTTGTATTTTACAATCTACGATAAATCATAAATTGCATTGTTATTTTACAAAACAGCTTGCCAATTTTAAATTAAAAACATTTCAGATTTAAGGGTCCATTCCCCCCTCTATCATCCCCTTTTTCCTCCTTCAGCCTACTTTCCCTTCCATCAAATATCTTATTCTTACCCAAGTCAGAGGTCAGCAATGCACTGGTGACTATTGGGGTTGCAAATGTCCATGGGCGGAGGTGACCACCTGCTTTATTGTGGCGCGTTAGTTCAGTTATCTCTCAATCTACTATAAAAAGATAACATAGTTTTCACATGATTTTATTTGTTACAATTTAGTCTAAAATAACAAAGAATTTTTAAATGTTTATATTATGTTTACAGTCTTTATTGTAAAATTAAACTTACAAAACATTCATTGAAATTGAAAAAAGTTTGGATTTATAAAAAAATTCATTTGGCTATATTATAGTGTTACATTAAGAAAAGTACAAATTTTCATTCTTTTCTTATGACTTCCATAGAATTATTTAATGGATTAGAATTTTGTTTTGATGTTTTATTCAACGAGACAAAGAGAGAAAATAAAATCTGTATTGTATAAGTAGAATTTCAAAAGTGGATGTAGTGAGACTGCACCAAGATTATTCCCAATGAAACTGTGCAGAACTTGTTTATAAATTTGGGAAATATCATTAGCACCGTATGATGACTGACATTCACCACTGTATGCTTTATGCATAAATTTCTGCCATGTATAATGGAGATTTGGAATGATTTTCTATCAACGGTTTTCTCAATAAACTTCTATATGGAGTGTCCCTAAGAAAAGAGCGTAGTCTTTTTTAAAAGAATGGCATCACACTAGTGACTGCCCTAAGGTTGCTGTTGTCCATGGGTGCTGGTGACAA
Organism: Eumeta japonica; assembly: GCA_005406025.1. Classification (NCBI taxonomy): domain Eukaryota; kingdom Metazoa; phylum Arthropoda; class Insecta; order Lepidoptera; family Psychidae; genus Eumeta; species Eumeta japonica. The sequence goes on from BGZK01000026.1 coordinate 700,326, forward strand.
TGTTCTTTCCAACAAACCTCTTACTTATTTGTCCCTCAAAAACACTACAAAAAAAAATAGGGGAAAGAAAAGCAATCAATTATAATAATTTTAGATAAGACTCTCAAATCTTTATAATTGTGATATGATTTGTACTTGGTATAAAAAGTTTGGCTTTTAAATAGTGCATCTTGAAATGAATAGGGTTACCTTACAGTTATCAAACTTCTATACACATAAACCCAAAATGTCTGTTTCTCTAAATCTTTCACATAATCACCACATATCAGATTTACATACAATTTTTTTAATTCATAGCTATGATATCTAGCCAGGTGATAGGGTGTATTTTGTTACAAAAGTAACATGTGAAATAAGCTGTGACAATGGTGAATCAAGTTAGAAAAATATGCTTTTGTGGCATTTAAGTGGTTCATGCTGAGTAACTCATAAAAGATATTAAAATAATGCACTATATAATGGTAGATCTTAAAATGGCCTACAAAAAAGTCTGTGATGTATGTATATCTTCAAAGGACGATTCACAATAAGCATTTTAATCATTAAAATAACACCCAGCGATCGATGGTAGGTGAGCGTCGAGGTTGATGGGGATGATGGCACGATTCTTAAGTTTCTTATTTGTAAAATAAATAATAAAAATTCTGTAGTCCACAAGAGTGGAGCTATAGACACAGCTAGTTTTAAATTTCATCTGTAAAAATGAAAATTTTATTGTAGAGTAGTAAAAAGTATTTTTTTTTATAGCGTATTCGAGAGGTAAATGAGCAGGCAAGCCATCAGTGAGTCCACCACCGCCTATGAACACTTGCAATTTCAGAAGAATCACCAGTGCCTTGCCATCCTCTTAGTAGGGAATAGGATATCTAATGGAGGGGATGAGGAGGAGTAGACCACCTGAACGCTCACTCACTGAACGAAAGTCAATAGTGGACGCTGTCAATATTCTAACCCAAAAAAATACTTAATAAATTTAAAACTAAAAAAAAGCTATTAATAAAACTATTCTTAAAATTTTTTTTAGGAAATTATTTTGTACTTTGAACTATTTTGCTTGTACGCATAGTTCACACTCATTATTAACCTAAAATTTTTTTGATTTGTTTAAAAAAAAAATGTTTTTCTACAGACTGGTCCACCACACTTGGCTGTATTCCAATATCGTTGCACAGCAATGGGTGCCACTGTAATTGCATCAGCCCGTTCTAAAAAAGAAGCTAAACAGGAAGCGGCACGTTTGTGTCTTGCTGAGCTGGCAGCACGTGGCATGCCTGTTAATCAATCCTTGCCTTCATCTGTGCTTTCTTCTGGCTCTGTAGAAGAAGACGAGGCTGTGCTTCCTTCGTACAGCTACGTGGCATTATTAAAGGAATTGTGTGAACAGTATCGGCTTCCCGCCAGCACATACCAGCTCGTAGGCGATGCTGGACCGGCTCATTTGCGCCACTTTACAGTGCGTGTTAGCGTGGGGGGACATGCCCGTGAAGCCACTGCCACCACTAAAAAGGCAGCAAGACAACTTGCGGCTTCATATCTCTATAAATATCTTCGTGAAAACCTAGCGAAAGCAACACGTGATTTTGCAGAAGAGGAAGCATTGGTACGTGCTCATGAAAAGGCAATGGATCGCTATCGTGAACTCAATGATGAACAGCCTTGGCGACCTGACTTGGGTCAAAGAATTGCCGATTACCCTGATGGCTTAATTCATCACACTGGTGAGTATTAGTTATACTAATTTCTTGATTTGAAAATAATGTACATTGGCATTCAAGTATTATGTAAGTAGATTTGACAAAAGTGTGAATTGATTTAGGTTTATACTGCCAAGTGTAGTAATCTTTAAAATTGATTCAATATGAAAAATTTCAAATGTGGTAATAATTTTGGAACATTCTTACATCTTATTGGGGCCACAATTTCCTTATGATTGCTTAAACAAGGTGGCAATTGCAATGAGCTGCGTTTTGAATTATAACTGAATTTCGAATTAAAACTGAAAATTGAAAAAAAAAGCTACATTTAAACTATCCTATTAGACTGTTCTGCAGACAAAGGAATCACTGAGGGAAAGAACTTTTGATGAGACATTTTAATGGAATGGGTCCAGTTTCACCAAGGAATATAGATTGAAGTAGTAGTTTCCACTGTTGCGTTTCGTCCAATTTGTAAGAATTCCGGTAGCCCACTCCCCCTCTATCGAGCCATTCCCTTTTCCCCTTCTATCAGCTAACTCCCCTCTCCCCTTCATAAGCGAATTCTCCCTCCAACAGCCCATATCCTTTCCACCAGATGTCTTATACTTTTCCAAGAGTATGACAACGCAGTGGTGACTTCTTGGGTTGCTATTATCCTTGGGCGACGGTGACAACCTATTTTCTAACGGCTCGCATGCTCTTTTTTTTTAAAAAGACTATTTAGTGGGGAGTAAAATTACCTAATCTTAATCTTATTACTGTTGGTGTTCCCTATTCTTTTCTATTATAAAGAGGACACATTATCCTGGAATAAAAATTTTCACACCACAACTCTGTTTCTCAGCTTTATTTGTTTTGCACTAACTCTAAATTAACACATACTCTTGAATTATCTTCCTATTGGCGGGGTAATCGGAAAATTTCATAGGCTTGCTTTTGATTTATGAATCAATTGAATTCATTATTTTGAAAAGCAATGTATAAAGGAAAGCCTTCAAAATATTATAGGCGATAAGTGCCGGTGCATGCTTAAAATGACTTACAAAAAAAAGAAGTTGTTGGCTCACGAATAGATTCCATTTTTTAAAGGACTAGCGTAATAATGTGTTTTTGTATTGTTATTAACAATAAAACCATGTTGTTTGTTAGGTTATTAATTACTTCACTGTGGATACATATCCTTTTTAATATTTTTATTTTGGATTGAAGAGGAAGTTTAGTCAGATTAATAAAACTGCTATATTAATAAGACCTTTTATGCTTTTGCGGTCTATAATTGTAATTAATGAAAGATTTGCATAGTAAAGTAAAGAAATCAATGTATTCACCATTTATTACATAATTTTGAAAATCAGCCAAAAAAATTTTAAAAGAATATGTTTTTCATTAAAAAAATATGAGTTTAAAAGTTATAGGTTTAATAGTTTATTTGCTTAAATGTCATTTACAGCTGTTTAAGTTTGCCTGCTAATAGTTCGATCTGCAAAATAATTGGACACATTTATTTTATATTTTTAAAATTCTCATTATGAAAATTTATAAATTTTCATAAATTGGGAAGATATTGTTTTTAGTATGATTTTCAAAAATAGGATTTTCATTAGATCTTAAAGTTTAGGGTCTTACGAATTTATTTGGATTATTTTCCATGCAATGTCTGTACGTGTGTATGTGCATGCATGTATATGTAAACCTCTCATTGCTTTTGAATAGATTAACCAATTGAAACGCAGTATGCAACACTTGAAAGTGATCTACTCAATCTTCCTGAAAATTTTAAGTAATTCTGCCTGGTAGATTTCGAGGAATCTTAAAAAGTTTTTAGATAAACGTTTTTTTGAAATCACTTTAGACTACTCTACCAATTGGCACCAGCTTTTCACCTTAACAGATAACGTCGACCGTTGCAAATTGCATCAAAACCTGTTGGTTCATTTGAGAGATATGGCTAATGAAGAATTTGAAAAAAGGTTTTTTTTCAATACAGCTTCTGAAATTCTTGATGGATTGATGTTTGGTTCTCGGGTATCCTTTTCTGCTTACGTCGAATTCCGTAAAGCGAATCAAAATTTAATAACGCATTCAAAAGATATCGTAGTTGAAAAATAAAACTTACATTTTTATATTCAAATAAATTTAGGTTTTTCAACTTGTGAGACTTAAAATAGATTAAAACTATATTATTGAGCCTGGAGAGCACTAAAAGGGATGTATATAGCAGCAAAAAATTTTAGGGATGTCTCGTAGGCAGGGTCAACCATATTTTGAATTTTTGAGCACGGAAAGCTTAAAAACTTATAGGACAATTATATTTTAGAAGTCTAAGAGTTAAAAATACATCAATAAATGTCATAGCGGGAAGTTTTAGGGATGACTTTCAGGGTCAATCATTTATCAGAGTGTTTTCATCAGTTCACTTTCATTCATGATTTCCAGATGTCTGATGCTTCAAAAACATTAAATATACTAGTGATACTAGAATCAATACGGTAAGGATTGCTGTATTGATTCTACTTTTATTTGTACTATTCATAACAGCAAGCAAGGCCCCTATCATTATTTATTTCTTGCATTCATTCACCTTCATTTATCCTTATCATGCTTATTATCATTTGTAAACAGTTTTATAAACAAAACTGTTTTATTTCTTCAGCTCTATCACTTCATATTAATAATATTATACTTAAGCATGCTCTTGCTTTTTTAAAACATTATGACTTTGATCTTGCTTGTATTTTGATTGTTTACTGGTTAACATCTGTTACAATTCACAGATGGCAGAGCTGTAGGAGTATCTGATTGTATATTTGATAGGTTATTCACCCAGTCTTTTAGTCAACTAAATTATGCAAATAAATATGATACTAAAAAATATGAATTTGGACAGAGATTCTAGTGCTCCCGTCAGTCTACTAATTAGAAATTGATTTCTTTGAATTATTAAAATACACAAGTTCCATTTAAAATTTTATAAATATTTATCTACCTACCTATTTACAGATTTGATTGTCAGAATATTTAAACAAAAATTCAGAAAACTGATTACATAGATACTATTTGGAAATTGGATCACTTCACAATTTGACAGTCCACAAAAACGGAACTATAGAAAGTTTCAAGAAGGAATTGCAAAAAATTATATTTATTTTCAAATATATTTTATATTAAAATCATTAACTTAACCTGTAAAGTTAAAAAAATACAAATTGGTATGTAACTGCTTTATAATTTTTGTTTTAGCAATAGGAATCAATTTATTATTTGAAAGGTTTAGTTAATGGAACTTGCTATTTTAACTAATATTATTATGCAACATAGAAAAACAAGCGCGGGAGCGAGCTCTGAGCATTCTGAACGAATTGAATCCAGAGGATGCAGTGGGCGCGGAGACGAAGCTTGAAGAGATGTTGGAGGCGCTGGGGCTTGCCGCGGAGTGGACAGAGCTGGACACGAGCACTGGGCCCATGCCCGTGCTACAGGTGCCGCGAGCATCGCCCGCACTCGCGTTCTGTGGTCTGCCCGGCCCGAAAACACGAGCTGCGGCCGCCGCCGCTGCCATTGATTATCTGCGGCTAGCGCTCAATAATGATACATCAGACGCTCAAAGTTAGTGTGATAAAAATTATGAAGCAACAAAAAGCTGTCCTTTTCTCCGTCAAGGTGATGAAATAGCTAATCAATTTATACTCAAATCTCAAGGTATAGAAGCTCCATAATGTTTACTTTATGGATACTAAGTTTAAAATTGGTCATACCAATAACGATATTGCTGTTAAAATCGACATCATGAATTATATTCATTATTATTACTAAACCAAGTATGTTGGAAAAAGATTTTTGTAGAACACGATAATATAAACAGAATACATATAGTATAATAAAATTTAACTCATGATTTAATAATAAAAATTTAGTTAAAAGAATCTAAAAAAAACATGTTTGTATATATTGCTCTAATAAGAAAAAAATTATTGCTTTTCTCTTGTTTAAAAAATTAAATATGAAATGCTTTCTAGCTGTGCAAATTAATGATAAGTTAGGGGTATGCATATGTGAAAATGAGAAGTTGCAGCTTCTTAGTTCCTTTACTTTTGACTAGTGCTGCACGTGTCTGTTTTCATTACTACTGATACTGTAACTTTATAATTATAGTCTTATTTTGAAAGGTTGTTCTCCTCAACTATTGCTAATCTCATTATGTATTTTTATTTTAAATAATATTCAAATTGACCAGTCATGCAGTTAATGAACCTGGAGTTCCAATTGTATTGCTTTAAAAGGAAAGCAATTCAACATCTGGGGAGGCAACTTCGCCAATACCTTCTGTGACCAGGTAGGAGGGAAAAGCTTTAATGCAACAGGGTACAACCCTATTCTCCATGGCTGCTCTTGTGACACATTATTTTTTTTACAATCCACAGGCTATTTACAATTTAGTATGCTTCTCACCTTTATGTTAGAGTGAGTAGGATAGATTAAGTAATACAATTTACAATAAATATAGAAGTGACTTTATTAATTTGATTAATAGGTAAGAAGTTTTTGTGATTGTTTTCCATCTCTATTGCCTATCCATTATTTTGAGAAATCATTGTAAGTACTTATGTTTTAAAAAAAAAACAGTTTCTGTATACAACCAAGTGTTTCAAAACCTGTTTCCTATTAAAAATAAAGAATTAATAAATAAATGTAAGTTTATTTATCTCCACAAATTAAGTTCATAATTTTCATTGTAATATATCATTTTAAATGAACTGCGCAAGCAAATATCAAAACGTGCATACTTATTATTGACCATTTTATGTGTTCTCCCATTGCATATCGTTATCTAGCATTTTGATATTGATCAGAGATTAGCAGATATTGTACAATTACAGCATATATTAGTATTAAACTGCTAAACATTTGGTATATTATAGCTGATAATAATTGAAAACATATATAAGGGTTAGTGGCATGTTAGCATGTTTATGTGCCTAATGATGGATTTCTAGAAATTAAATCCTGTTAATTTCATATATAATTTAAGATTTTATAGGAGAGTAAGATCTAAGATAGGGCAAGCTCGAGTTACAGGTGTCCGGGCACCCACGCCACGCTTTATAAATTCCTATTTCTGTAGAATATGTACATTTGATACCAGTATTTTTATATATGTATGTAACTTCATAGGTTGCAAGTGATCTTTTGACTGATATGTTGTAAAGATATGATTACACAAAAATCGCGTTGCAAACATTACTGGCTGGCTTATATGCTGGCTTTTCTGGGCGTGAGAGAATTAAGATGGCCCTGGTAAATATCACACTTTGTCAAAACCGAAAGATCCATTTATTGTGGTTTCTCAACGCTATCAACAATACCTAAATATATTGGCCGACCAATCCAAGCCCCAAAAACTAGGTGCTCTGTCCGACCAGCGAGACGGTGGTTCGAAAGAATGTGATTTATGTGAGCCTTCTCCTTGCTCCCCCCACTTCCGCCCCGGCAGCATGGTTCGCAGCGTTATTTAATATACCTACACGTGCATAGATTTATCGCGCGTAACATAGCGTATATGGTATCGAGAAGCTCGTGTATCATAGATTTATCGTTGGTCACCGCGCACACCGCAGCAGCGCGGTCGCGACTTATCGCATTCTTTCGAGCTGCCACGTTTCGCTGGTCAGGTTGTATAATAAAGCATAGAAGGTTAGTCAAAAAACTGTTCTGGTCCTATAAAACACCCAATAACATTTATTTTATTGGCGTGTGGCGTAATTATATGTTAGTTCGGTGTTAAAACGAATAACAGCACTATTAAACATGATTAATAAGTCTTATACGATCTATGTAACAGTAACGCAGATTTTAAAACAGTGATGTAATAGTTACTATAGGCCTTTTATAGTACTCTTTCATGAAGAATTTGAATCCTTAATTTAACTTCACTTACCAAAATTTAAATAAAATTAAAGAAAGGATTACAAGAGCTTAGAAATATTTTATTAAGTTTTTATATTATTCATCTAATAGAGTGAAAATGATATGTGACAGCAGGTTTACTGTTGAACGAGGGTTAGGTTTGTCATGAATCTTAGCCCCCTTTCTAATTAATAAACTTTTACTAAAATGTTTATCAATTAAAATGACGTACTAAAGTGAGTTACTAAAGTTAATTATTGTCGTAAGAATGTTTCCACTGTCGTAATAGATTTAGACTGAAATTAGGGTTCCATGTGAGCGTGATTAAACATTACACAAAAAAAATTCTTTTTTCATTATTTCGTAAATTTATTTTTCTTGATTCTAAGGAATAATGCTCGCCGAATTATGCTGAAAAAAAATGTTTAAGTATTGTAAAACAAGACAAAACTTTCTTAGGACATAAATGTCACTACCAAGCAACATCACAAACGATCATGTGCTGTTTTTAAAGACAGATACCCTGTTAAAAAAACGAGCAATATATAAGAACTAAAAAGTCATTATATAACAATTCTGCTTTATAAAAGTGTCTGTGATCCGCTTGTCACTAAAACAGTAATTACCATTTAAAAAAGATCATATTACAGTTACATTGCGTAAATATATTTTGAAATAAGGCGAATTATAAATCATTCGGTTGCAGTTTTTGTAATAACTAATGTACTAAGTACTATAACAATGCACTTGATATCCATAAAACCACAATATCGCTTTATAGTTTGAATTTTCAACACCTCTAAAATAAAATAAATATAGCAGTTCCTTTGGAAATTCTAATACGCAAATTATATAAATAAAGACATCCGTTAACAATTTTATATACCAATATCGTTCTGTGTCAGTTATATTGTAAATTGCTATAGCAGCTGTATAAGATGGCGTAGTAACTTTTATATCCACTGTTTAAAAGTCGTTTTTGCTCTATAAGTTTATAGAGTACTAAACATGTATAGTCAAATGCCTTTATATAACACGCTGTTACCGCTAAAACTAATAATTCGTTTACAGTACTTTAAGAGTTCTGTTCAAGACTGTTTTGTTGCTTGAGAAATAACAATATGATGAAAATATTTCTTCACTATAATTTGATAATATTCGTTAATCGTCTTGAGCAGTGCTGCCAATATCTTTTTCGTAGAAATCGTCATCACACACAATACACTCTATTTTATGAAAGATTTTTGATTGATGATACGGAACAATTATCACCTTAACTGTCAAACCAGTATTGAAGTTATGTAAAATAAAAAGTTGTAAAAACAATTATTTAATAATAGGAGAGTTGTAGTTATAACTGTTGTATGACATTATAGCAGTATATAAGACATAAAATTTTGATATTAGTAGTCGTACAGTAAAGATTATAAAAGCTTTTGTACGATAAAGTTTCTGTAAAATATAATATAGCAGTCGTGAAACCCGAAGAAATGTCTTTTCTAAAATCCTTATATGAATAAGTATCACTTCGACTGAATTGCTTTATTACTATGCCAAATAAACAACCTTCGTAGTATAACTGATTAGCTTTTAAACTGAAATGCATTATAAATGACGCTTGTACAACATTACGTTTTAATATTTGCTTATACACGAAGGGTTACGAAGATATGACCGATTTATTAGTTGGGTAATTACAATAAGCACAAGAAAAATAACAATAAATACAAACAGACAAAGAAATAACTTCTGTTAATTATTAAAGAACTGATGACGTCTATAATTTATTTGTTTATACGGCGTTGCTGATCTTCACTCAAAGATACGGGACTGGGCCATCATCGCCATTAACTTCCTCCCGTGTCCCACCCCGCGCCTTCCGTGCGTTCAGTCTTCAATGCGTCTGGAGCCGATGTTAAGAGCGCCCACGCACATCCTTACGAAATACGCGTTGCTAAAGCGCGCGCATAATCGGATGTCATCGATGATAAAGGTTGTTTGATTTATTTTTTATATTTATTTATGTTGTATTTTATGAATCAAATTAACTTTTCAAATAGTAACGATAGAAATTGAGTAGGAATATTACAAAAATAAATATTACGGAGAAGTGACGGCGTGGTGTTGGTTCGCATACATACTGTATATTTACACTTATTTGTTTCACCCCACTTTAACATTCGGTTGGTATCTAAACAGACGTAGTCTTGTCAAAAACCAAGTGCGATGTAAATAATCTAATGACATTTTAAAATACGACTTCAAAATATGGCGATCGAGTATTAGGTCGGGGAAAAATTTTTTTCGTATTTTAAAAGTAAATAATTGCAGTAAAATCTCTGGTTGTGCTGTACGTATCTGGTTAGTTTTGATACGATTAAATAGATGAAATTCGAAAAGAAGTAAAATGGTTTCCCGCCATTTTTCTATTGTTTTTTTAACCACCACAATGAATGAATCTATTGTAGGAGTTCGATACATTTTGAAGATTTATTACAAAATAGAGAAAAATGCGACACAAACCGCGAAATAAATTTGTGTCGTCCATGACCTAATGTGTCGTTAAGTAGCACAAAACTGGTTTAAGCGTTTCCAGTCCTGTCATTTTGATTTTTAAGATGAACCTCGCTCTGATCGACCTTTTATGGATAAAAAGGATGCTATTTTGGAAAAAGTAGAGCAAGATCGACGTATTAGTTCTAATAGTTGAACAGCTGGGGAAATGTCCACAAAACAGTTTACATCCATTTGAAAAGGGCTGGATATATAAAAAAGCTCGATTCTTGGGTCACATGACCTCACTGAAAGAAATTTAATGGATTGTGTACTTATTTGTGATTTTTTATTGAAACGTAATGAAACCGAACCTTTTTTGAATAGATTAATCACTGGTGAGAAAAATGAATTACCTGCGACAAAAACGTGCGAAGGTCATGGTCAAAGACTAGCAAGCTCCATAGACTAGCGAAACCCAGATTAACTCTTAAAAGTTGATGCTATGTGTATGATGGGACTGGAAGGGGGTTATTCATTATGAGCTTTTACCGTCGTGCAAAATCATCAATTCTGATCTCTACTGTCAACTGCTGATCATACTACAAGTAAGAAGTAGAGAAAAAACGGCCAGAATTGATCAACAGAAAGAGTGTGGTTATTCACCAATGATGCTGTAGCGTTATGAAACCCTAGACACATCTTTAGCCATTCAGTAAATATTGGGAGAGTTTTGGGAAGCGTGAATACATCTGCCATATAGCCCTGATCTTGCACCCTCAGATTTTCACCTGTTTCGGTCTCTTCAGAATTATTTAGATCGTATTAAGTTAATATCAAGAGAGGACTGTCAAAACTACTTGTCGCAATTTTTTGATCGAAGTCGCAAAATTTCTACAGCAATGGGATTATGCCACAACCTACAAAATAGCAACAAGTTGTTGAACAAAATGGCGTATATACATATTATAATTAGTAAATAAAATATGATGAAAAATTATCTTGAATTTGTATATAGAATACGAAAAAACTCTTTTCTCAGCCTAATATAGTAAAAGTCGCCTGGAATGTTGAACTGGATATAAAGGCTAATATTAGTATTTCAAATTTGATTTCCAATGTTCTGAACTATTGCATATCCCTGTTGAATGTAACTCTATGCTAATCAAAACGGTATCAAAAAATACATAGAATCGTTTAAAAGAACTAAATGAATAGACAGTCACACAACTTTATTTGATGTTATTCATATATTAAAATTAGGAGGAATTCAAAATTGTGAAAATAAAACATGTTTCGTGGAAAGTGCTTATTTATTATTACTCGGATCTTATTTACAAATACGATGTATAAATAATAGTTTACAAAATATAACATTTAAAGTAGTGCGAGGCGGCGCGCGAGCGGCTTTTGTCGCCAGCGATATGTATACTTATAGTTTACGAAGCGGGTGCCCGGCCGCGCTCGCCGCCCGCGGCTACGGCGAGGCACCTCGCTCTACTGGAAAACTCGTGGAACACGTGGGCGTCACGCGAAGGCAGTTGGCTACAGCCAGCCCACGGAGTGGTGAGGTGCGTGGCCGTGCAGCGGCGTGACCCCCGCTAGACGCGAAAGGCGCGCCCCGCCCTCGCCGGCGGCGTTTGACACGGTGGCGTTGCGACCGCCCCCGCCTGTCTTGTGCGGATCGTCGTCCAGCGATGCCAGCAGCGGCTCGCGGCTGCCGGCCGCGCCGCGCCCCTCCCCGCAGCCGCCGCGCAGGCTGTCCGCCGTACTGGAGGGCGATACTCCGGCCGGCATGGCACTCTCTACGTCGCCGCTCTCGCGCGAGCTGTGAGACTCTACGGAGAGAGGACGTGGTGCTTCAGAGTGTGGCGCCGCGGGCCGTGCGCCGCCGGGCGCGCCGAGCAGTGGGCCGGGCGGCGAGCGCGCCGGTACGGAGCATGCGCGCTGCAACGCCGCTTGTCCGCCGCTACAGCTGCCGCCCCCGCTCCACCCCAACTGGCGAAGATGTTTCAAATGAAATATTTTAGTCATATCCGCTTGGTGTTAAATTAATCTATTATTTATAAAGTAAAATAAAATAGCGAAGCTACATACATAAAAACTTAAACATAAAGATATTTTTACAGTTTTCTGCAACAGTTCCGATGGGACATTTCTGGAATGTAGATACGATGAAAAAAAAAATCGACTTTAAAGTTTCGTACATTCAAGGAAAAAACGATATCACTATTGCAATTTGGTTGGTTTATAGATATTTAGTAGAATTTTATTTGTTGAATGGGGTTTTACTTTTAGAGGTTAATTTTGGGAGCAAATTAGGAAATAACAAAAAAAAAAAGTAAAGTGTACACAAGTGACATGCCAAATGAAAGGATTTAAGGATTTAAATTGTAAGAAATACAAATCTATCTACTTATAATTGCAAAGTGTATATTATACATCTTGCATTGATATCGAAGAAAATATACGAATGAATCATCCACCTTTGAAATTTATCAATTCATAATTAAAAAAAACATGGACATAAAATCAAAACAAAATTTTTAACTTGTAAATTTTCACGTAACCGGAAAATATTTTTGAAGAGAAAATGTTTTGCTCGATGCTATCGAGAATTAATAATTTTAATTGATCCCGTTGTACTAAGAAAAATGAAATTACAGCATATTTACTCAAAGTGGGATTTCACCAAGAAACGTATTTAACAGCTATCTATAATCAATAAGAATTCCATGTCTGACAAAATAAATTTATATGAAACGTGTTCCATTTCAGAATTATTCAATAAACACTTCTTAGTTAGGCGACACTGTTCTTGTCAATCTTCTTGCGTAACATATAAAATTACTATACGTGACTGACGTATAATTCCCTTCAAAACAGTTGATCATTATTTTATAGTCAAAAATTATCTAAAAACTCATCTCATGAATTTTTATACGACATGAATCTACTAAAACTACTTTTTTTAAAATAAATTTTAGATGATGTTTTACGCTTAGCTCGACGACAGCTGTAGAGTAGCTGACGTTTAGAACTTATAAGTATTAGAGGAAAATTACAAGAGCTGCTATTAGGTATCCGGAACGGGCCACATACAGAACAATATTTAAAAAGTAATTACAACATTTAATCGTGGACCTCCTTCGCTGTAGAATACAGTTTGTTTTTCATGTAACTGTCAATTGTTTTACCATTGTGGGGTCATTCTGAAAATTGCGTGTCTTTATCGCCATGGATTTAACTCGTGAAGATTTTCGTGCGATGATTTATTACGATTTTCGGCGTGGATTAACTCAAAATGGTGCATCGATCAACTCATTTCAACTTTTGGGGATGAAGTACTACCGAAAACCACTGTGTATTACTGGTTTAATGAGTTTAACATGGGCGCTCTATGCTTATGAACAAAGATAAAAGGTATCCCTGGGCATAAGTATAACAATCATACTTATGATATTACATAGGAAATGGCTGTAAAAAAATTGTTCGCGTTGGATTCAGCACAACTTGAGCATTGATCAAAAACAGGCTCGTGTCGATTGGTGTAAAAAAATGATAAAAAAATACAGTTACAGAACTTGATATCAACTACCATTCTGTTTCGGTGCTTGATCGACACCGACACCTAAAAAGACACGCTATTGATAATGTTCAACCGCATTACAGGCGCATGTTTTGGGAGATTATTGGCAATGTTTTTAATTCAAATTGAAATATTGTTCAACGAATGTCGTAGTCGGTACAAAACTTTATAAGACTTAAAAGTACACTACTTTTCATACGAGTCATTTGGGAGTACTTTAAGATAGAAAAGATTTTTCGCTTCTTATCAGCAACTATTTCTGTCTCTATATTTACGTTAGTATACGAAATGAGAAAATTTCTGTACCATTGTATAGATAATTTAATGAAGTTTAATTTTATCATCTTCAAAAATAAAACTATGTAATAGAAAAAAAAAAACATCAAAATAGTTCAAAAAACTTTCAACTTATAAACATGATTTCTTGCGAAAAAAATTATTAATTTAGTTTTTCTTTTAAATTGTTTACTTTAGAATTACAGCAAATAGATTCCTATCGATAATGGCTGTCTAATTCGGTGTCTTTAAATCGTAATACTAATTAATAAAAATGCAATTTTAAAAATCAGGTTCGAATGGAGTATTGCAATTTTTGGTGGCGATCTTTAGTAGTAAGTAGTCATCTCTTCATTACTCATCTCTTTCGAAAAGATTGGATTGTAATATTTGTAATGAAAAGAATATACTCTAGATGGCACTATTCATTTTTTTATCAAAACTTGGTTGAGTATTATGAGGCGTGCATTTTTGGATTTTCCATTTTTTTTAACCTATTTGCTTGTGAAAACCTATTGCAGGGTTTCCCAAACTTATTTTTACTGTGACGCCCTTGGGACTTTGCCATTTTTTTACGACGCCTCTCAACTCAGCCCCCAAAAGTATTTATTAATTTTAGTATTATCCTAGGGATGTTTATCAGAATGCGCACGGCGCTCACTAAAGTACCCTAAGGCTCATTCAACTCGGTCGCATCGACATGCAACGCCCCAGGGCGTCGCGACGCACAGTTTGGGAAGCCCTGACCTATTGCATGTACTTTCCATAGGAATCTGCTGTTATAGCAACACGCATAAATATTTTTTAATGCAAATCGCTTTAATAATGAACTGCAGAATGAGCTATATCGGTTGAATTAAAAACCTTGGGAATAATAGAACACATTTAAAATTTATATCTAAACCATTTGACATCCATATTTCTTCAGGTTTACAAATTAGGAAAATTAATATTTACGATTCCAATCAGCAATGCGTTGAGGAAACGATCATTTCTTGCCGAAAAACGTCACACATTTTGCGAAACAAGGTCCAAATCACACACAGATTTGTCTATGACCGCAAAAGAAGAAAGCTTTTTAGTTATTCTAAAAAGATTTAGCAGTATTTACGATGATATTTTGTTGAATTAACTAACATGAAAAAAGACAGGCGCGTCAGTTTGATTTATAAACATTAGCTCTTATAAAGAAATCAGTTGATACATAAAGCAGGTAATTTATTTTGAGTATTAAATAATTTTCCGCAAAGACAACAAACCTAACATGTCACGGTCTTTTAAAGGTCACTTTACATACCATTTAAGTGACTTATGTTATCGTATTGTATGAGGTGTTAATTCGCGGAAATCCATAGTAGACGCTTGCCAACATGCATTCATGCACATGGCATTCAATGATATTTGATTCCAGGATTGACAGATATCGAACACTAAAGTGTTATTTATTATTATAATTATCTAATTCCGCCAACTTGTTGTTGGAAGTTGGCGGAATTAGATAATTATAATAATAAATAACACTGCTGGTGTTCGATATCTGTCAATCTGGAATCAATATTCAATCATTTGATAGAGATTCGTAGAAAGATCGAGGTCAGCTTGCATGCACATGTTATGGGCTGCAAGTCTACTATGTTATCATCAATCGTTTATTTAGATATTCGTAGTGGTTGCAAACAAACATCTAGGGCTGTGTGGTAATATTCAGGAACCCGACCTCACCGCTGGTGGGCCATCGACGGACATAATGTTAAAATTCGTAAGTTTTTTTTTAGCCCTGCACACCCTGTCTGAAATCTCTGTACACGCCACTGTTAATCTACTAATTTATTCTAGATATCGCAAAAATAAGATGCTCACATTGTTTAACTAAAATTTTATTGTATATTCAAACGGAATAAAAATTATTGTTAATTAATAGATAGGTTAGATAATTTATGCACTAAAAAGTATAAAATAATTTCTCCTTGTGCAATTTAGTTTCATAACTTCATTTAAAATGTTCTGACACTTTACTATTGTCAATTTTTAATAATCGTGAAATCTTTTTAAGAAATTTGGTTTTAACTATTACTAGTATTTTCAGAGGTATTAATAATTCACAATCATAAATTATCAGGACAATCTGGAGAGGGTTAAGAATCTGTTTTGTGATAAGAAGCACTATTCTGTAGGTTTTACTCCATTTAAAAAATATTTTTTTTCTTTAATTATTTATTCCCACTTTGTAGTCTTATTTTTTTCCTCTTTTTCTCTTTTTATACACTTAATTCTTTCAATTTGAAAGCTAATTGAAAATTTGTACCGAACAGATAAATCATCAATCGAACAAAAAAAAAACGAGTTACTATTTGCCATCCAGCTCTAAACAGTATTTAATTTTTTAAATTTCAAGCTCATGGGGAAGTTAATTCAAAATCGATTGCAAAATCTGTACCTAACTTACAAACAAACAGACAAACAAGAAACCGAGTTAAAATAAACAGATAATGCGATTATTTGTAAGTACGGACCCTTTCCCCTCGAATCCCACGCTCACTTAGCACGTATTTTACCATGATGGAATAGATAAAATATATATGGTTTTAAATCCGAATACATTACATTTTTCAGTTTATAAGGTTAATTGTGCATATTTAGTCAGGTTTCTGTCATTTCTTCATACACTGCCATATTGGATGAAGTCACGTAGGGCTTGGCAACGACATTGAATATAGGTACATGTTGACGTGTTAATTATTTGTGAGGTTCCGTTAGCGTTGCGTATAGCGGACCAATAACGCGCAATAGCTGCACAGAATAGTTTCGCGTAAAACTAAAACGCAGTCGAATGGCTGTATTTATAATATTCGGATATTGGGTTCATTGTTACACGTAACCAGTAAAATAGAACCAACACAGCTACAACTGTGAGACGAGCGCTAATGTGGCTCCTCATTGAATTTTGAAACTAAATCCATTTAACGTATGTTAGAAAGCCATCATTACGCTATAGACAATAATTTAAAATCTATAGTTCATAGTCTACCGAAAGGGAACAAGATTACAAAGGTTAGCACAATAAGTGCGTGACTCCACTGGCGTTATACTGGTTGTTATTCGTATTGAGCGTGCGATAGACGCTCTGAAGCCGATCTCTATATATTCATATTCATCCATGGGAGCCGAGCATATGAGTAAAATCATAATGCTTTTTGGCATCGCCTTCGGGAGATTAAAAATTTTTTCAAGTGTTTATGGTATACATTGTTCTGATATTAAAACTATGTGCTGTATAATAAGCCACATATTGTTTAAAACAGGAAACGAAATAAAAGAAAGAGCAAAATAAGTGTTAAAGTATTTTGAAAAATGGTGTTCTACAACATACTTTTTATACACTGTTTTAAAATTATTATGCTTTTTAATATTATAGAAATCGTCATTACACCCAAAGGGTAATAATACACACTTTTTAATTACTATGATTGTATTTATAAGAGTGAAGTAGAATCAACCATAGTTTTAGAAGGGTCATAGGGTTTGTGACCCTTTCAGGACTAATGACTAGGCCTTAAAAGATTCATGCATGAATGGAATTACAATAATTTGATACCATCGGCCTGTTTTAATATGGAAGCAGGAGGTGGATAGGGAATCGTGCATTCTCCTTGATCATTGCTGGTAAAAACCTCGAGTTTTATTTTTTCGACGATTCCAATACATTACACTTGATAACGAGGAATTTATGATGCAACTGGAATGCAGATAGCAAGAATTACTTAATGGCCACTGAAAATCCCTCGAGTTGTGCTCATTTGGTTGTTTTTCCGAAATGCCATTGCATTTGATGACGGGTCTGATAATAGAAGCCGAAGGAAGATAGCAGAACTCTTCAGTGGCCATCAGTAGACCCCTCGAGTTTGCACACTTTTGGTTTGTTCTGACGAGTTCAATATCGTGTAACACACCGAGCGTCGGTTCTCTCGCAATGTGCAATATTTATTATACTTATTTTGTTATATAATTTTGAGTTATTGTTTATCATTATTATATCAAAAATAACAATAAATGAGGTTGAAATAGACACATATTATTAATTAAAAAGAAATACTAAATAATAACATAAAATACACGCTTTAATGAATTACAAGGAAAATAAAAAAATCTGCGATTAAAAATTAGAGTAAAGAAATGGTATCAAGCTTTAAGTTAATTTAAATTATGTTTAAAACCTTTTTTTAATTTATTTTTTTTAATCATTTTTTTAAGTTTCCTTATTAAACAATATTTTTTACATGGATAGTATGTAGATGCTTTGGAGTATTGTGGACCCTATGTTCGATGGGAATAGATGAAACATGCCTAAATACTGTATAATTCAATACAGTCAATTATGCTATTATTTTGGCTTCGCGGTAATCGGTTTTCTTATTTACGTTAACACTAAAATCACAGTTGTTTTCCATTTTCTGCGGTTCCACAGTTAAAAGTTAAAAACGTCATTTTAATAGTTTCGTCATGTCTGTGTAGTCGTTTGTTACAGCCCTATAACTTCGCCATTTTTTCACCGATTCCGATGAAATTATAAAGACATGTATCGTATGTCAATCGCAATACTATTTTGAAATGTTATTACGAAAAAAAATGGTGTTGGTTTTCATATTTAGAAGATAATCTATATACAGTAATTGTAACAAACACGATTTTCCGTTTTCGAACTATTCACCAGTCTGTAAGAACACGCGCTTCATGAATTGTCAGTCAGTTTATAGATGCATGGGCGCGTATGTACATATTTAAATATAAAAATTAACTAGCATCCGGATATATGTTTATCCCATATTGTTTGAAATCAAGCTTTTCAAAATAAGGAGTGAAATGATACCCGTTCAATTGAAACAACGACTGTATTTACAAATTTCGTTTCGTTTTATTCGTTGATAGGGAAACCAGATTGCGGGAATCCATTGTGGTAGGTTTTTTGAATTGTTTTTCACGTTTCGTTTTAAAATATTTAATTTAATTTGCATCGTATTTTTCATAGGAAATACACTACAATTCAAAATGTTAAAAAAATATGGCGTATAGAAATACGAAACTTAAGTGTAATTTAGTACTTCAATGATTTTATTCACGCCTAGAGTTCATTGACATTCGCGTTATCTTTTAGTATATTCATGTTTTACTTTATGCAGAAAATTATACTCTTTACTGACAATAATTTTGTGTATTACCTACAATATTATGTTTTCAGATGTGTGTTTCTCCTGTTTTATTACACACGTTATGACCTTACTAAACTAACCATTTTGTGTTAGTTACTTTACTAGCTATTTTGATATAAGAGGATTGACAGATGTTAATCCAATTTTCAATTCCTTTAATGAGGAATCTAGAAGTAGGATTCCTTCATGAATCCTTCTAGTTCGTAGTGGAACAACAGATTCGACGGTCAGCGGTGGATTGCATGCTGCGTGCTACTGCGTCTCATAGACAAAAGTGTCTAATAGCTAATGAATTCCCCACGAAATCATACGGTATGTAACAGAATGACAAAATTTTACAATTGATTAAATTTTCTTTTAAGATTTAAATAGTAGATATATATGCAAAACGAGTAGACGGTTTCTTTTCGTAAACCAATACAGGGTGAAAAAGAAGAATAATGGAAAAATTAAAAATATAAGGTCAAGGAAAAATTTTTTTCGTATTTCATATACAAATTCAAGATAATTTTTATCCCATTTTATTTAATCTCTAACACTATGTAAATAATTCTGAAGAGACTAAAACAGGTGAAAATATGAGGGTGCAAGGTCAAGGCTATATGGTGGATGCATTAACACTTCTTAACCAATCTCTTTAAATATTTGTTGAGTGACTAAAGATGTAGCTGGTCTAGCATTATCACGGTGACAACCCCATACACCTTTTCTGTTGATAATTCCGGGCGTTTTTTTTTCTAGTTCTTGCATGAGTTTCATCAGCTGTTAACAGAAGAGACCCGATTGATGGTTTTGCCCGGTGGTAAAAGCTCATAATGAATAATGCCCTTCCAATCCCACCGTATTCATAGCATCAACTTATTGCGAGTTAATCCGGATGTCGCTATAGTCTGTGGAGCTTGCTTGACTTTTGACCATGACCTTTTTCGCACGTTTTTAAAGTAGGCAATTTTTGATGAAAAATGAATTCTGGTGATGACCAGTGATCAATCTTTTAAAAAACTGTTCGATTCATTACGTTTCAATAGAGAATCGCAAATGAGTGCACGATTCATTAGATTTTTTCAGTGAGTTTGTGTCGGACCTAAGTATCGAGTTTTATCGAGCTTTTTTCAAATTGATCAAAACTATTTTGTGGTCAATCCCCAGTCTTCAGCTATATCGTAAGAACTAATATGCCGATCTTGCTCAACTTTTTCTAAAATGGCACCAATTTTATCCGTAACAGGTTGACCAGAGCGAAGTTTCATATTTGACATCAAAATTACGGAACTGAAGACGCCTGAATGCGTTTTGTCATACTATTATTGAAACTGCATTACGTCCATAAACATTAAAAAAATTTTCGCGTCTTACGTCACATTCTTCAAAGCAAAACTTCCAAATATATCGAATATATATGTTAGATTCACTTATTTAGATGGACAGAAAAACAATATAAAAATGGCGGGACACAGTTTTGACTTCTTATTTTTCCTTTTTTTAAAGTGTCTATTTAATATTATTCAAATTAGCCAGATGCAAACAGCACAACCAAAGAGATTTTACTGCAACTTTTTTACTAATAAAATACCAAAAAACTTTTTCCTCGACCGATGCATAATGCCGGCAGAACGGATGCGGAAGATGAGGGAGCGACAACTTGTGGTAAGCGCCGAAGGCTACTGGGTTTGTTCCTGCTGATTTGTTACTCTTAGCAGTGGTGACTCCGAACCTACCTAAGCAACTCCATCTAGAGTCTAGTCTAGGTGGCGTTGATTGTTTTTCGGTAAATACTGTTTATATAAAATAATTTTAAATTTTTCAACCTAAGCTTTCAACTTTAAATTTAAAATATAGTCTCTGAGAAAAGAATAGTTGCCATCAAACGCTTGTTGTTTTTTTTATAGTTTTGTACAGTTCAGCACTAATTTTTTATCACAGTATTATGGAATGGTACTCTAAAAAGTGAATAGAAAAGATACGAGAGAGTGAATGCAAAATGAAGCTCATAGACCGTTAACCAATAATATTAAGATATATGAGAATAAAAAATAAGATGTTTGAGAAGGGAATGACTGTTCCCGTATTTATATGTAGCGTTGTTGACGTGCGGACTTAGCATATCACCTTAGATAAGAGTCTATCTATAGAGTTATCTCGTTCATCAATTACGTTGACGCGAGAAGGGTATTCCTATATAGAGGTTCTTATCTAAGGCGTCAAGCCAAGCCTTCTGGATAACGTGAAATGTAACGTTAAGAAGTAGATTTGTGAAACCCGTCAGAATTGGCGATAGCTGGTTGTTATGCATCAATGGCAATAAATCGGTGAAAAGGAAGAGATTTTTTTTTCAGGAAACCAATAATCATGCGTACGAGTGACAGTCAGCATTTGTTGAAGATAAGAACAAAGGTATTTTTACAGTAAATTTCATTGAGTGAAAGGGAATAAAATTAAACACGTGGAATGGTAAAATAACAAAAGAATAAATAAAATGTGAATATTTGAACGCTCTAAACGATGGGTACGCAATGAACAATGTCGAGGCCCGGTGAAACTTTGTGCTTATTTAAACATGAGATGAAAATATTCGAACGGTAAATACAACTGAAAATGTGCAGTCATAATTGTTATGAAACTTCTGTATATGTTTGGATCATATTAGGATATTATAGGTTATATAAATACGAGAATCATTTTGGGATGAAAATTAAGCGGCGGGCGATAAGATAGCGGTCTTACCTTCTTATCGGAGGAACTTCGGTCGGGCGTTCGTCGAGAATCAGAAAATTTCTTGCGCTTTCGCTTAAGGGCGGCCAGCGCGTGCAGAGCGTGCAGCGGGCCGCGCGTGCGCTCCGGGCTGCGCTGAGAATCGCTACCTGACTCCGACCGGGATCGCTCACTGCCGCTGTAAGATACGACATCAGCGAGCGCCCGTCCGCCTTCGGGATGCGGTTCGCTGCGCGTGACGAGCATACCTGTTCGAACGGGGCGAGTGACGGGCGTGTTCGCACACCGAGTCCTCGGAGCGCGATCGGCCGATGAGCCGCGAAACCCTGGCAGCTCGCGCCGCCTCGATGATGGTGCCCCATCTGCGCTTGTGCGAGCTCCCCGTCCGCGACCTGCCACCCCCCACGCCTGCGCCAGCGCCGTCCGACAGCGAGGACTGGCTGGTGCGCAGCGAGCGCGCGCCTCCCAGCAACGCCGACAACGACGCGTGGTGCGCGTGCCCGTGCACATGCGAGCCGCCGTGCTGCACATATCGTACCGCTCATACTGTATGTATGCACGTATATCAAATATTTTCTTCTTCACTTTGTTAACCCCATATTAAACAGGAACAACTTACCGTTATTTAAAGCGCTGTCTTTAAATTCTAGTATATAAGTCAGTCAGGCGAAGGTTGCTGCGATACACACATACATGTTTGCGCTATCATATGGCGGTGATGTGGAGTATAGGGGACCGCGGCTCCCTTAGTTGGCCGATCTCCAAACTACTTCTTTGAAAAACTATTTTTTTATAGCATTTTCGAAAAGCAAACGAGCTCGCGAGCACCAGAGAGCCGGTGATCATCAACACCCATGGAACTCGCAACCTCAGAGAAGTCACCAGTGCGTTATCGGCCTCTGGGTAGGAATAGAATATCTGATGGAAGAGGGATTGATTGATGATATGATGATCTTTTAAATTAAATTAATATGAAGTATTATGAATTGCATGTTAATAGTAATAGATTTTAATGTTACGATTATAAATCGGCGTTACGTTTTTATTTGCTACTTGGTTATTATCTTTATTTTCCAGGTCGTTATAGTAAATACGGCATAATAACAATCCTACATTTACGTAATTACGATTCGGTGAAGGTAATATAGGTTAGGGAGATTAGATTATTTAGTGCCCTGTTGTGTTGCCATTCCCATTCTCATTGAATTGTGTTCCCATGCATTTAATAGCTACGCTATTGAGTTTTATTTTCCTTTTATCTAAATTCCTATATATGTATACACACAACATGTTCGCGTCCACATTTAAACCATCTCACCTAATCTAAACAAAAATATGAAAAAAAAGCCATCACCTTTATTAAAAAAAAAGTGAATTATAATTTACCTCTATTTAAATTCCCCCCATAATGGCTTGGGTAATTATATATCTCGCTCGCTATGATAAACTTACGCTGATTAGCCAGGTGTAAGTGCGGTGGGATGAAAGTGTAAGCGGCGCGGGCGCCTGCTCCCGCCCGCGCCTTCAGGTAGCACATTTAGCGCGAATTTAAAATGAAGTGAATGATCGCTGCAATTTAAAATAGGTATTAAAAATAAGGCGATGGATTGTTTTCATTATTTTCAGATTTTAAATGAGACCATAACATGCCTTGAAGATGTTTTAAATGTGAAGGTAAACATTTTGTATAATATGTATAGGAATTGAGATTTGTATGTTTAATTTTAAGCCTGTAGAACTTGTAGTACATGTGGCGTCTTAATATTCTGGGTCTGGGGTTTTAAATTAAAGAAGTCAGGTTGTGCCAATACAGGCATAAAATAATAGGTTAAGATGATATTGTGTCTACGATATATTGTCGATTCACGTAGGAACGAAATCATTTTACTATTCAGAGATTTACACTTCTTATTTACCTTAAAAATAACATACATATCTCGAAAAGTTATACTTTTCGACATTCCTAATCACAATTGAAAAAACGAAATGCCGATGGGATCAACGACAAAGTCCGTGCGTCGGTCATAGTCATTTTTCTCAGAGACCGTTTAATGCAGAAAGCTGAAAAACTGGCGATATTCATTTTCCTGGGCGTTCTCTGAAAATGCGATAGAACGATAAGCCATTCTACATAAGTTACAGAAGCTGTGCGTGAAGGAGGTCCACATTGAAATAAAATAATTAGAACTCCGACAAATTCGTATATTAATGTCATGCAATTGAAGAGGATTACTAGGTTATATTGACTAATTTTATTAATGCAATATTAATATCAAAAATACGCTTATTTTTATGAGAAAAGTATCGCAGCTCTCTGCATCGGAACGCAATTGCGATTCGTTTATCGTTTATCACGACAATCATGAATGTACGTTCGTGTGACGTCACGTAATTACGTGAGTATAAAACATGTCGTCTCAATAATGCAGACGGTGTACGACGCACTTTATATGCATTTCTAAAAATCGTTCCCCGAGTGAATTTTGTATGCAGGCAAAGTATGCAGATTCTTATATGCTAGGTGCAGAATATTGAATATATAATGAAAGTTCAGAGTTAAACCGTTGCTGCTAATTGCTGCGAGCATGCGTGTTGCCTTAGGTACGCACCTTTTTCTGGTCTACTGTGACCGTAAACTTTAAAATTTCGAACAATGAATAAAGCTTGGGCAATAATTGAAAACATGCTAACAAGAAACATCACGAAAGAATCGTCAGATTTATCCTTAGTATGTAAAATTCTTTTTGGAATACTTTATGTGAATTTTTATGATGTGTAGGAAGACTAACTTTCAATGAAATGGGTATCATATCACTCCTTATAAACCTAAAACAAACATCTAAAATAATATGAGCACAAATACCTATGCGTTTAAATGGTACGCACTAATTAACCGATTTCAAAAAAAAGGAGGAAGTTCTCAATTCGACTGTATTATTTTGTGCGTCTGTTACGCGATATGTTCGCCAATTGTGAACCGACTTACAAAATTATTGTATTAAAATTTATATGCGTGCATATATGGGCCGGTGATTACATTGTTACTATTGACAGTTGAAAATTGGTAATACAGGTTCTAAATATTTTAAGTTGAATTTTTATTTGTAAAACTTTATTATCGTGATCTTTTTCAGAGTTTTTAACTTTATTCAAAAGTTAGACGGAAATGCCACACCACAAAAAAAGTTAAACCACAAATTATTCACCTCAGAGGAAAACTAACTTAAAAATCTTTACTACATTATTAAATACCCACACAACGACACCCAATACAACGGAGTGATTAAAAATATATATTTTTCGTATTTAAACAAACTATTGTACATAATAGCTTGTTCCTGGTTTTTTTAAATATCTATGTAATTGTATGGTGATTGAAATACAACACCCGCCTGCACAACTTCTTCAGAATGGACAAAAATGGCAGTGTTATAAGGCTGTAACATACGGAAAGACGGATAGATGGACCGGACAAAATTATACAGTTTCTTTTTTTTACTACGGAACCCTAATAATATAAAATAAACTAAATATTAGTATTGACGTACATGTATGGGAGTAAATAAGTTATGAGATGGTCGTATCGAATCCAGCAATGAAGATATTTAAATTAATCTATTTATTCTAACCCTGTGTATTAATAAGTTAATTAATAAAAGTGTTACTCTACATTAATAATGTATGTTATATCAATCTGGTAATTACTTTGTCAGATGACATTACGAAACTGGAAAAATGTGTATAATCAAAAACCGTGTAAAATTGTAAATACTTTAGAAGCCATAGCATAAAATTATACAAAAAATAAGTGTATGTAATGATTTACCTCGTGATGCAGGGATGCCAAAAATTCATCAACCGGTGCTAAAGATGCACCAGGAGCTATGTTGAAGCCTTTCATTAGGCGACGCTCTTTTTGCCGATTCTTCTTACCCCCGCCACCACCTACACGAAAAAGAAGTAAACTGATGAATTAGTTAGTTTATTTGGAGGGAAAAGGAGTGTGTGGTTTAATTTCAGGGAAGTGCCTGAACGTCAATTCTATCTTGCTAATCTTACTGTTATTAAATACAGAAATTCGTGTGAATATTGTAGATTGTGTTTTTAGGTTGATATTGTTAACAATATTACTAAAAATAGTTCGTTCAGATTGTATCGATATATGTAGTAGTATATTGCGATCCATGACGGTTTGAATCTCATATCCATTCGCAATAGAAACTATGATCCACCAAGATAGGATTAAGTAAAAATAGGCACAGGTCTACAGAATAAATTAGGAAATTATAAATAAACTTGAGTTCAATTAAGAGTCATAACCCTTGCAGAGTTCTTTATCTTCAAGATTTACTAAAGGAAAAATTTTGGCATCTAAAATGTTTTCAATGTAAGTTAAGAATTTGACAAAATAGTTGTAGAGAGTTAATTATGACGAACCAAAACTAACTTCGAAACTTGCATTCTCAGTGTAATTTTACAATAGATTAATCATGCAGCAAAATTCTCCATGTATTTACCTCAATATTTTAAGATGAGTACAAAATAATATGGCTCTTCCAATAAATAATATTTTATGAATTGTTGCTCAGTCAAAGCATAAAAATAAAATCCAAAGGCACGTTAGTTTATTCTGCGAAATTCATTTTAGAAAGTTCACCTAAATCTAACGATATGACTGTAACTAACTGACATGCATCAGGCCAGAGTGACTGCTATAACCTGGTACCTCCATCCCGGAGGCAATCCGTGCGTTATAAGGGGGCATTATAGGGGCTCTAAAATGTTCGCTTTATTTGTTTATTTAATCGTGAATTTAGTATGTGAAATAAGCATTCTAGGAGAATAATTGACGTTGATTTTTGTTTCCGAAGTTATGAGAAAAGGCGAAAATTAAACAAACATTCCTTTGTTACGGCTTAAATAGTAGAGTGAAGTTAAGACAATATAATAGAAAAAATTAAATATAAAAAAATTAATGTGTGATCTTATTAGGATACTTGTATAAGGAGCGATTTTACTATGCTTTTAAGAGCTCGTCAACTGTTAATCGGCCGCCAACATGCCGCATATTCATATTGTGAGCTAACGGTCGATTAATGCAATCGATGGATTGACGGTGCATTTTGAAATCGGCTGTTAGACTTCTTCACTGGAAGTCTTTCAGCTAAATGCCATATAAGAAGAGTGTCCGTTCCACGGTCGCCGTTGCTGCTCACCGGGCGGGGCGGCGCCAGCGGCCGCCGTGGAGGTGTTCATGCCGGCGTTGCGCAGGATCTCCACGAGCTCGCACCGGAACGCACTGACGTCCTGCTTGATCTCGTTGACGTCGTCTTCGGTCACACCGCCGCTCTCGGCACGGCGTTGTTGTACCGTGACGTACCGTCGCACCAAGTTGCGCATTATGGCCTGTAAACATTGATTTTACAGAAAACTCGGTCGGGGAAAAAATATAAATAAAAATTTTCAATAAAATCTTTTTGGTTGTGCTGTTTGTATTTGGCTAGTTACGATACCATTAAATAAATTACATTCTAAAAGAGAAAAATAAAAAGTAACAACGGTGTTCCGCCATTTTTCCATTGATTATTTCTCCACCAAAATGAGTGAATCTAACGTAAAAATTCAATATATTTTGAAGTTTTAGAATTTAGCAAGCGGCAAAAAACATATTGTGAAGTTTATGGACCTAACGCAGTGACGGTAAAAATAGCACGAAACTGGTTCGAGCGTCTTCAGTCCGGCAAATTTGATGTCAAAGATGAACCTGCTCTCGTTGACCTGTTATGGATAAAGTCGATGTCATTTTGTAAAAAAGTTGAGGCGGGATCGGCATATTGGTTCTTAAGATATAGCTGAAGAGTTGGGGATTGACCACATAACAGTTTTGACTCATTTGAAAAAGGACGGATATACAAAAAAAAGCTTGATACTTAGGTACCGTACGAGCTCACTGAAAGAAATGTAATGAATCGTGTACTCATTTGCGATTCTCTATTGAAATGTAATGAAACCGAACCGTTTTTGAAAAGATTGACCACTGGTAATGAAAAACGGATCACCTACGAGAAGAACGTGCAAAAAAAGATTATGGTCAAAAGTCAAACAAGCTCCACAGACTACAGCGAAACCCGGAATAACTCGAAGGGCGTTATTCATTATTACGAGTAGCTTTTATTGTCCGGCAAAAGCATCAATTCGGATTTCTACTGCCAACAGCTGATGAGATTCAATCAAAAAGTAGAGAAAATACGGCCGGAATTGAAAAATAGATAGGGTTTGGTTTTTCACCATGATAACGCCATTTAGTTGGGAGCTGTTAATGCATCCACCATATAGCCCTAATCTTACACCCTTAGATTTTCACCTGCTTCAGTCTCTACAGAATTCATTACATAATGTTAGGATAACATCAAAGAGGACTGTCAAAACTACTTGTTGCAGGTTTTTGATCCGAAATTTGATCGAAATTCCTACAGCAATGGAATTATGTCACTTCCTACACAATGGCAACAAGTTGTTGAAAAAAAAAAGCGGACAGATAGTTAACAGGTAAATAATAAAATAAAAGCATCGTAGAATTGAAATTTTCAATTGTGAGGTCGTTTATAAATATATTATAATTAAATTATGAAAAATAATGACTATTGTATACCTGGTAACGTGAATCTCTCTCGTTGGCTTGTTTTACTTTTCTCTGCAAAAGGGACATAACATTATGCGTTATATGTTATAAAGTCTATTAATCCAAACAAATGTGCAGTACAACGCACGAAACTCTGCCGCTATTAACTTAGTCACTAAAGAGCTTAAAAAAGGAACGCGGGGGAGAAGAATGAAACCGGGGAACGTTGTACCTGCGCGTTGCATCATTCGCAGACAATTCAGAGCAGCAGAGTTTCGTGTGTTGTACAGTACATCGACCACGATATACCCGAATAGTGCGCATATGTTCGCGCTTTGCTCGCGCGTGTTGACAGAGCCGCCGTTGCAGCCAGCGCCACGCGTACAACATCGATTTCGGTGAAGGCACTACGTTGAACGGCGGCGGCGCTGTACCTCCCTCCTCGAAGTAACTGATCCACAACTTGCTGCGGGCAAATTTCCACTCGACGTCGGCACGCTCCGAGATAAGTTGGTATGAATGGTTCATCATAGCGATGAGTAAGTTGAGCAGCACGATCACGTTAATGACGCAGTACGTGCCGAACATTAACATTCCCCAGAAGCGGGTAAATATTTTGATTCCATCCAACTCGAATGAATCCAGATCGACGAGCCCGAACGCCGCCCAGAACAGCGTCTGCATTGTCTCGAACAAGCTATTAAATGGTAACATAAGGTCAACGACTAAATTTATTGCGAAAGAAATTCACGGAGAAACAAGTTCAATAAAATGGTTTTGTTCCACATACTTTGCGAATCGGCGCCACACGACGCAAGCGTCAGGATCGGGTATTGTACCGTTGGCGGCCCCCGTAGGCCTGCACCGTTTTTTCTCTAGATCCGCGTAGTACCACAGCAGTTGATTAAGCCCTGCACATAATCTTCTCTATTGATGTATTCTTTCATGTAGCTTCAATTTTAAAATATTGAATTATATGAGATTACGACACATTTTCTCTCTAGTTGTCCAGGTACAGACCGGTTAAACTCACCGCATGAAAAAGCGAATATCACCAGTATGTCCAGCACAAAGAATTTGAGGATGTCGAGCACCATACGACTGAGTGATACTTGCAGTGGACCGAGATGCGGGTTAACGCTAAAGATGTACACGAGTTTGAGACTGCTAAATATGTTAGCTGCCGAAAATAGACCTTCTGATAACAGCATCGGATCCCATGCATCCCAGCTCTCACGAGGCTGGTTCCACTCCAAGCCTAATGCCATTTCACGCCGTACCTACAGACAATTTAATGAAAATTAGTTTAATAATGTATTGTGCTTTTCATCGTTTTCGTCGTTATTGTATCATTATCACCTGAAAATGTGATACCACACGTAAAGCTACTGTGGCCACGTATAGAGAGTTGGTCACAAAATCAAGCACGTTCCACATATCGTGAACATACTCTCGTAGTCCAACGTCCCAAAGTTGTTTTACTTCGCTCCAGATGAGACCTACGAATTAGAAGTAGGATTAGTATATATAGAAGTCAGAGAAAAATGGAGAACGGGATGGGCGGGGGCAAACCGACCGCTAACCCAAGCCAGGATGAGCCACTCGACGAGTGATGGAGGTGCGCCGCGTCTTGATACCGGAGAGCGTGCACCCCACAGTAGTCCGCCCGGTGCCGTCTCGATACGTTGCGAGGCCAGTATCAAAAGGAATAGAAACATGAAGTAACTGGCCGAATGGCATAGGAACTTGATAAACGGCTTGCGCAGTGTACGTCCCAAGCTTGAGTGTGGAGCGACGATATACGCCAGCGAGTAAAAAGGGAACATAACTCCGATCCTCACCATCTCCGCTGCCTGTAGTAACATATTTTTACGTCGAAAGCCCGGTACACTTTCATACCAAATGGATGCTAGAAGTTGTTGCACGTTGGGATGCGCCACGAACTACGAGAAAACCATAAACTTATCATGGTATTAAGAGCAATAATTAAATCGAAAGCTTTTGAAATAGAAATTATTATGTAATACCTTTTTTTGCCTCAGTTTTATCGCAAGTTTGAGTCGTGCAAGACGCATGCGTTCCGGTGCCGTCTCGGGCGGCGGGGCGGCCGGTTCGTGATCGAGCAGCACCCGCAGCTCGTGCGAGGATCGCGTGTGATCAAGAAGGGCCGTGGCGAATTCTTGACAACGTACACGTAACTCCTGGTACTCGAGCTTGAACTCGTGTTCGAGCGCAGACAACCGACGCAGTTCCCATGATAGCTCGAATGCAGTCAGAATGGGGTCTTTTGAAGAGAGCGCTATCAATGAGGGCGATGCTAGAGCCCGATATGCGTTGATCCGTGAACGCGAATGCCTCAGGCTGTCTTCTCGTCGGGATGTCACGCACTCGTCACACCCGCAGCGCACGTCATGCGGAAGCGGCAATGACGCGCCGCGATCTAACAGTAACTTAATAATTTCATAGCTGTCACGGTGGGCGGCCAAGATGAGGGGTGTGATATCGGCCGTGAACGTCGCTGTCTCTGGCGGCAACGCTTCCCAGCTCTGTGAACGAAAGGTAAAATGCGGTATATGTTTATTTCCTTCTCTATTGCACGTAATAATACAAAATATAATCATAATGGTATCATCTTCATGACTGACTTCCTTTTCATTTTATTCGTATCGTGTATTAAAGTTATGTGGGGGCTTACTTTTATTTTACTAGCACGTATTTATCGTATCGAATTTGAGTTGGACAAAATACGTGAATAGGGCACTCGGTGATTTAAATGCGTCACCTTGTGCGATGCAGCGCGGCATTATTGTATTCATATGACGAATAACTTGCTGGGCGGGGGCCGGGGCTGTTATAATGCGTTCATAGTTTGGTAGTATTTATAGTGCGAGAGGGCCCGGGCCGGGGCGGGCAGCAGAGCGCGGCCGGCCCTGCGGCACATCGATCGCTGCACGCTCGCACCGCCCACCACGAGCTTCGCAAGAGTTTACGTCTACGAAGTATTTGGGTCACGATCGCAGCGGATACGCCGCGCCGCGCGCGACCCATATGTCAAAGAAGCACTCGTAATACCGATTTCTCTTATGTCAACCCTTTTCCAATGCTTGAAATGATAGGTAAAAATGACATCCATATGTAGGTCGATAGCGCACGATCGTAATTTAAACCCCATAATATATCAAAAGTGTTAATTCTAAGTTATCGTTGATCTGCGCGGTTGATAATTAGTAAATAATAAATAATAATGTTCTCAAATGCAAGTAAAGTGTATTTAACCATAACTTTCTTATGACAAAGAACCTTAACTCCTAAAATTCATAACAACTTATACACATGCGTTTGTTTGTTATCTTTAAGTTATGATTTGATACAACAATAATAGATGTGGATTTACTCTTTTTAATTTCTCAATGACTACATTGAAGGCCAATAAAAAGTATTATGAATTATAAAAAATTTGTACGTGGGTGTTGTTTAATTTTGATGATAATCCTATCAAATGTAGAATAGAAATAAAATATTAGTTATTATGTTGCTAGTGCAAACTAATCTTCTATAGGTATTTGTGGTAATCCATTCCCGATAATACTTCCAATGAAACAAGACAGATCTACTGTTCATTATTGGAATGAGTCTATTTCACGTTAATGATACCTATAGTTCAAAATGAGAGGGACGTAACTTGTCACTCGTTTTAGATTGATTATAGAAAAAAAAGTCTAATAATTGCTAAAAGTGAAGCATAATTCTGAAGGGGAAATTAAAAGAAAATAAATGACATTTTGGATTAATTTTAAAAACCTTTTCATCCATTCAGTTTCGAACAGTTTATTTATAAAAGAATTTGATAACAAAATTTGTTAAGCTTTTTTTCTAGTGAAATCTAATGGTTTTATTTTTGCTCTTTTGTAGTTACCGTCTTATTTTTTATTAATTTTCCATTAACATAATGACATGATTGTGTTTATACGAGCCTATGACATTGAATAATACAATAAAATCATAAAGATTTATAAATTAAAATGTTCGAGTGAATGGATAATACAATTTCATTAAATTATATTTTATCTCTCAGACAATACAAGAAAGATGGTCATATTTTGCAGAAATGGGAGCCTTACATGTGGTTCATCAGGTTTGCGGGTACGTTCCTCGTGGTCGAGTAGTGCTTCTACCGCCTCGACAAACTCCTCGGAGATGGCATGTAGTAGAGCGTCGCGTGTTTCTACCTGGTATTCTAGTAAGAGTTCCACCATTTCTAGGTTCTCATTGTCTATGGCCATGAGCAATGCGCTGCGCCCAAGTGGGTCCACACAGTCCACATTGATGTGGTGTGTTTCGCGAGCGCGCTGCAGCACGCGGCGTGTGCCCGCCACGTCGCCGCGCTCTACGCCCAGCAAATATTTTTTTTCTTCGAGCGTCAGCTGCGCCATCTCTTGATGTGGCCGCACCACGTTCTCCTCCTCCATCATGCCGTGGATGCTGTGCCGTTTCACCTTGCTGGCCGCGGCGGGCGGCGCTCCCGGAACGCCCAGCTCCACCCTACACGTGGAGCCGCGACGCCCGCCGCCGCCACTGCTGCCGCTACCGCCGCGCATGTCGTTACCTTCGCCGGTGCCGTCGCCTGCACCCGTGCCCGTGCCCGAGTCGCTCGCCTCGTCGCCGCCGCCGCCCGCGCCATCGCGAGCTCTCTCGGAGAACTGGGAACGTAAGACAGTTCGTGTATGTGGTGCGATACGGTAGCTAGTGAAGTAGCGTTGACCCTAGGCCCTTGGGAGGTAGTACTAAATTGTCTTTCGACTCACTTTCGCATCACATAAATTGTATTTCAATTTATATCAAATAAATAATAGTCATTAACTTTAAAATAAACCAACTTTTTTAGTAAAAATCAATACTTATTGCATTTAAATTAAAACAAGTACAGTGAAGACCTGGGGCAGTCAAAAGACGCCATCATATTTTTTTCGAAATTGTTCTTCGCATTTGTCACTTTGCGCCCCTTGTCACCTGAACCCTAGAGTGACCGCTTCTCTCATTCTTCTCTCAGGGCCGGCCCTAACAGCGAGAGCATACCTGGACCTTGCGCACGCGGCGCGCGGCGATTTGGCGCGAGTGTCGCCTCAGCGCCTCCAGCGCGACGCGCTGCCCGTGCCCAACCTTTGGACTCTATTACTGAACTGAAATCGTGAAAAAAATTTGTTAATAAAAACTCTAACAAGAAATTTCCGTACTATTAATGAAGCGTATGAAAAAATCAATAAATAAACTTTTGATATTTCGACATGCATATAATCATAATAAAATATAATAAAATAATATGTTTCATACGTCAAACCTGTTATAAAATTGGATGTACCCGAGAATTTCAAGAATTTTTTTACCATCTTAATTTTTTTTACGCCTAAAAGGAAACTCCAAGAATAATCTCTAAAATTCAATTAATGCTGATAGGTAGATGAAATCTTAAATCTTGTCAAAACTGCTCTTCTAGCCACATAACATAACAAAAGACTAACGCTATAGCTAGAAAACCAAAATATGATATTTTTATTTTAAAATAAATGTACATCGTTCAGCTTTACAAAAATACCCATTCCTTGTGTTTCATAGGAGAATTTGTATACTTGTACTAGCAATACGATTGGTGGGCGCTAATGGATGTTCTAAGATGCGAGTGTGAAAATGATGAAGACAACATAATTTATTAAAGAAATTGTATATGCGCCTTCTCCATCTTTATTTGTAACTAGTTTCCGCCCGCGGCTTCGCCAGCTGGACATAGACTGTATCTCTTCATATTTTATGTTAATCGACCTTGCTGACAATCGTAATTCCCTGTCGAGCTCCTGATTTCTTTTCTCAATTCCGGCCTTAATTTCTTTCCTAATTCTGTTTTGGGTTACTGTCCCTCTTACAATCCCAATCTTGGCCTTGGTTTCGATTTCGATCTCGGCTTGGTTCTCATTCCAGTCTCTTTTCCGTTTCCGATCCTGCCTCTTATATAGGCTCTATCCAGGCCTTTGTAAAGATCCCTATATTGTTCCGTCTTTGTTTCGATATTGCTTCCGTTTCAGTTCAAATCCCAATTATGCATTCAATCTTTATGCAATTCTGTGCTTATATTTTTGCCAGACATACAGTAACTCTCGTTTCCAAAATGTAAGATTTATAATAATTGAATATTTTATATTTACGAAGGTATTAAATTTTCACGAAGAGTTTAAGGCCGTGCACTTTCTCAAATAGTCGCAGATTTCGTGACCCTATCTGGATAAAGTATTTGATTCACAAAGAAATTTTAAGAAGAAAAAGAAATTGTGTCACATGACAAGTTTTGTCTTTTTCAATCAAAATAAGAATAATGATTTTGTCTATTCTTATTTTCGTTTGAAAAAGACTTACGGAAATGCTCAGAGGTGGGTGCCTGGAAAACTATAGCACAAATATTACGTGATGAAGTTTGGTAAATAAACCAACAAAACATTGCACTTTTGAGGGTTCAGTAACCAAAAACGAATCTTTACAGTTTCGCCATATCCGTCCATCCGTCCGTCTGTCTATCGTCAGCTTAGCTCAGAGACTTTTAGTACCAGAAAGCTGTAATTTAGCATGTTACGTATTAATCACGTCTACAAAGTGGTAGAAGAATCTTGAAATAAAATTTTTAAGGTACCTGCCCTACACACAAAGTGACTATTTTTTTTTTTTGTTTATGCCATCGTGTGGAATACCGATAGATGATAGCTCATTCAGAAACATTACCACAAACAACGCCGGGTTTATGAGACCATTTTTCTACTTAGGGATCCGTTTGCGAAATAGTAAGCTTTAAAATGCTAATTTATGTTGAGAGTCAGCGTCCCTCCTCCACAATGTTAACAGTTAAATTTGGATAAGTGAAAAAATTCTCGGCAGTGGTATATACAATAAAGTTAAAAGGAAAACTACCACAGCTGAGTCGGCTTACAAGCTTAATAGTCGACCAACATATAAAATGTACTTTAAGAATTTCGTACAAAGAAAATGTTTCACGAATGTACGGATCCGGCCGGCAACTTCTACGTAACTTATTTAAAAAATGCACTTAAAAAAATATAGCGTTTTGGCTATCATCTTGGTGTATTTTAGCTTAGGTTTTTTTTCTAATTTGAAGCTATTGAAGACATCATTTTAGACATTTAAA
This sequence comes from Eumeta japonica, assembly GCA_005406025.1. Taxonomy (NCBI): domain Eukaryota; kingdom Metazoa; phylum Arthropoda; class Insecta; order Lepidoptera; family Psychidae; genus Eumeta; species Eumeta japonica. The sequence goes on from BGZK01000026.1 coordinate 736,012, forward strand.
ACGTAAATTTTAAATTTCAAAAGCAAAGATGGCGTTAATGATATTATAAATATTCCCGGGCAAGCATGTCCAGAGAGGGGGTAGAGTACAGTCATACGAGCGAAAAAGAATAAGGGAATGGGGGAGGAAGATATAGTGTGAGAGGGTGAATGAGAGCGAAAGTAAGAGACAGTGTGCACAATCTGATTGTAACTATATGTATTAATAATAAGAAAGTCACAGTAAATTAAAACGAACGATAAAGTTTTTACAATGCATCTTTTGTCAGAATTCACTATATCCTACTGTCATAACATTATGAATGTGGCACTTTCTGACTTTCTTTGATTGTAACTCAATTACGCTTGAACGGCTGAAGGGATTTAGATGAAATTTAGCGCATATATATTGAATATTTTCTGGATTATACGCATAATATTTTATAACTCCCACTGATTACTACCTGTGCAATAAATTGCAAAAAAAGGAAATCGACATCGAAAGCGGGATCGATAGCGGAATCGAGAGCGATAGCGAGATCGGAAAGGGGAGGGGCGGGAGATCGGAACAGAGAACGCGGTCGCACCGGAACTGACTGTGAAATCGGAAATGGGATAGGATCGTCGTCGATCATAGAAAAAATGACTCAATATACGGAATATAGGGAATCAGTTATATATCTACGCGGGCGGAACCACGGGCAGGAATTAGTGAATATTGTAAATTGTGCTACTTCTTGTAACAAGTGACTACAAAACATTTGGAACAACGGACGAAATCGATAACAACGAACCTAACGAATGTATGAAAAGCCCATTGTTCTCTAAAATTGCGAGTTATAAAGTATGTATTTATTACAGAACTCCTAGTGTGTTACGACATTTAATAGCCGCCATCTTGTAATATAGATTGTCGTACATAGCCGACTATGATTCTAGCGTAGTAGACACATGTCAAAACGTCAAATCAGACATTTCGGTGTGGTTATAATGGAAAGCACTGACAACATACCACTTGTATGTAGGAAGGCAGTAATAGTTATGTTTAGGAAGAAGAGAATTGATGAGCACACGACCCTTTTTTGTTCGACGACGCCGTTATCAGCCAATCTCTTTCACGATCGCTTCCGCATTTACGAGTTCTGTCTTTGCGTTCCGCGTAATTTCGTATGAACTAAATATATAAATATTATTGTACATTAATATTGTTAAAACTTATGTGTAATAGTTTGCAAAATTAATTCAAATACAGATATCTGTAAAATGCCTGTGTCGAGATTTTTTTTTAATTCTTAAAAACTCATTTAAAAACTATGAGACATATTCGAGATACTTAAACGCACTGACTTTAATTTACAAAGAGTTCTTTTTATAATCTTTTAGCGCTGCAATGAATTCAAATCTATAGGTTATATCCTATTGGTTTCATTGAAACCCGTTTTTTCTTAGTACCAATTTGGCCCCTAGGTCGCAGTATTGAATTATAGTTATTCTGATATGTTTAGTAACACTTATGGTAAAGTCAAAACCAACATGTTTCTTCTCTATCAAATCAGATAATACTTCACAACATATTTTTCTTTTGCATCAAAACAAGTAAAAAAACAGTTTTATCACTTGGATACTAGATGCAACAGACTATCTCAAGCTTGTATATCTTAATAGGATTAGTTAAATATTAAAATGCAACTTACTGTTGATAATTAAAAAATACATTAAGCGTTGCACTTAAAAAATATTTTAAATGATAAATTAATGTCATTTAATGTATTTTTTCATAAATTTGTTGAAATTCAAATGTGAAACTTGTTTTTAGATTTTTGTATATAGCTTTAGTTCTTTTTTAAAGAAAGGTACTATTAATTCGGAGAAAAAAGAACTAAAGTTATTAAGAAATATTATTTCACTAAAAACTGAACGTTACTAATTCGAAAAGTGGTGTTGTTGTAATTCGTAGGTGGTGTTGAGTTTCGAAAAGTTAAAATGTGTCGTTGTTCTGCCAAAACACTTTAGTCTGGTGTACATTGAGTAACAATTCAATCAAACACTAGATATGCTACTACAGAGACCCGTAGTCTCGACAGTCTACATAAAAAAAGTCCGAAAGAGCATTATGCGACAACGTCCACGGACGCCTACTACATAATGCATGTTAAAATGTTTCCCAGCCTTTTTTTTGACAGCCGCCTAACGAACTGACATTTGCCTTACAAATTGGTAGCCGGGGCGACGGGATTTTGTTTGAAAAGCCAGTGGATCGCCTATCGCTCTGTAATATGGATACAGTTTATAGCGACGTTCATGAATCGGTGCGCGAGAGTTTTTTAAGCTTCCGTTTGTCCTTGATGAGCGACCATACAAAGCTGATCTATACAAATACGTGAGAGCTCTTTTCATACGTTCGCCATAGATGTATGTTTATATTTGAATTATTTCAGCGACCGCGCATATAGATTTTAGCGGTCGAATAGATTAAGTTTCTATACACATGTTTTAAAAAAACAATACTATATCACATATTCTACATCAAAAAGAAAAATGGGTGCGTATACGCGCGTGAGAAGTCATACTTCTTTGGCATAATTGAAAAATAATTTTTAATTGCATGCGTATAATTAATTACAATAATTAATTATTAATCAGTAAATAATTAATTACACTAATTATTTTAATAATAAATTTAAAAATTAATGTTTATTCATTTTTTAAATATTTATTATTTTCTTAATTTAATGTTCACTTTTCTTTTTTATTAATAAGTTTTCATTAAATTTGTTCCTTTCTTTTTATAAATATTTATTATTTATGCAATTTAATAATAAATAATAAAAATTATATTTTAATTTGATGTTCGATTTTAATTTTTATCGCAATTTTTTTATTAAATTTATTTCTATATTTTGTAAATATTTAATAATCAATAATAAATATTTAATATCAATAATTTAATAATATTTAGTATTAATTATATTAAATAGTAATATTGTAAATTATATCAATAAATAATACATACAAATAGTTAACCTCAATTACATTGGAGCACTTATAAAAGTACATAAGCACAATTTTTTTCACTAATATTTACGAATAGTAAATAATATTAATCAAAATATTCAATTTAAATCACTACTGATTATAAAATATTAGCAAATATACAATTCACACTTGTAGGAAATTAAAATACGTGTTGTGAATGTAGAAACTAGAAACATGAGGATATATATTGTAAATATGAATACAGTGATCAGAGGCGACGAGCGTGCCAACATGCGCGACTATAGAGGTTTCATTTCTGTTTTGTTGGTAGCATTTTTTTCCAGATTTAATGAGCGGTTTAGCGGGTAACCTGTTAATTTTGTGTTACACTGATGCGCGCGCATCTTAAAATTTCACCCTCGTCATTTTTTCATAACGCGCCTAAAGGAGTTTAACTTCAAATTGTTTTTAGATTACATAAAATCAATCGATTAATGTACACGTATACATGCATGCACACAGAATGCTTGCACGCACATAACATGCCGCACGCATGCATAAACACACACACACACACACACACACACACACACACACACACACACACACACACCCTTTTAGAAACGGTCAGAATAGCTTCCTAGGACCTCAAAACGTTGACACCGATGCATTCTCGATTTTCAAAAAAAATTACTGCAAACAAAATTTCCCTGTCTTAATTTAGGAAAAGATTCAATTTTCTTAGTAGAAAGTAAAAAAATTCGACTATGGATCCTCATAATTTAGATTGTCTGTATCTTTCTGCGTACGTCTGTAGGCAGTTTTATGTTAGTTTTTTTTTTCATATTTATTGAAGCTAATACAAACATACACAATACACACACGGAAACAAGTCCAAAATCGGGGACTTCATCATAAATTTTTCATACAGTTATGTATATAAGCCTATTTATACACATAGCTGATCTCTTTGAATTGCTTTTTTGAAAAAAAGGAAAAACGTTTTCAGCCTTTACAATTTTAGCTCAATCACCGCAACAAATATACTTTCTATTTTGCCTTGGTAGAGTCCCTTCGACACTCTAATTTCTAAATTGTAAATGAAAAGAATGAAAAAGGCTCAAATGCTAATTTACTCGTACCTGTACTATAAATATCCAGTAGTTACAATACAGCCTCATTTACCAGCACGTTTGTTCGCCATCTAAGAGATGCAGGTTAGTGCCCTCATGTGCTCAAATGCTAAGTTATTACCTGGATCGTGTGCGTAAGATATATTAAAAGAAAAAAAATCGGCTAAGTGCATGTCGCACCATGCTCATTATAAGGTTCCGAAGCAATTATTACAAAGAAATGCACTACAGATGAAAAAAGGACGTTGTTACACTTTTTTCCACGTTTCCCATACATAATAGGTATAATTTTGAAGTACCAGACAGATATTTTAGCTTAATTCATCCATTTTTTTTACGATAAAGCGGACGCGGCTCAATGACCGTACTTTGTAAAGATAAAATAGCTTTTTAATAGGGGGGTGTATGGCGTAAATTTGAAAAGAATATTAATGAGGTGCCTCATTAGCATTCTTAATTCAACTCATTAACATTGTCCAAAGTAGCCGACACGCGAAACGCCACTTTAACTTTTCTGAGATTTCTGAGTGCGGATTCATTAGAATATCAAATCGTAAAGAGAATTAAGTAAAACCCTATTTTTCAATATCAATCAAATTTTGATATTTACTAATAATGTCATATTTTTTACAAATATTGATATACGCTTGCCTGCAACATGCATTAACATGCAGCATGCAACCCACCGATGACCCTCGAATCTGCCTCTCCATTACGAATCTCTATCCAAATGATTGAATATTGATTCCAGAGGATTGACAGATATCGAACACCTAAGCAAGTGTTATTTATTTTTATAATTATCTTATTCCGTTAACTGTTAAATTGTTAATTCTACGTACGTTTCATGCCAACCAGGCACATCCTCAGGAAATTGCCGACAGTCACATCGACCAGGGTGGATTAACACCCACACAATACAATATTTAAAATATTCATATGTTAGTCCGCAATATACTTAAAATAGTACTGGAAAAAGGCAACTCATTTTAGAGTAAGTTGACAACAGAAACTCTGTTCAATACTTTAAACTGTGCACAGTGCAGAACTGTAAGACTTGAAAGTTTTTATAGATGTAAACTTAGTTAATGCAATGTGACGTGTACGGCGCAACAAGAATAAAACAAATATTATATAAATATGCTGAATGTATAATAGCCACATAGAACCGTAAATGAAATGTAAGATAAAGTTTACATATTATATTATCGATTTTGTATGTAGCAAATTAAAAACTGTATAAAAGTAAAAAATAGAGTAACTATAGAAGATAAGAATACAATATAAAAGAAAATAAAAATGCATAAATAAGAAGAAAATAAAAATATATAATAAAAAAATAATAAACACCATACAAAAAAGAAAACAAGATAAAATATAATAGTAACAATTATTTATAATCCTGCCAAACCTGTATGAAGACAAAGAAAGAATAATTCTGAGGACAAGCGTGCACGGGCTGTCACGTGTTATGACAGGAGAAGATAATAAAAATATTGTTATGATGTTTAATTCAATAATTAAAACGTAAACAAATATAAAGATAGAGTTTTATTAAACTTTACAACATTCCTGTTATTGTGTACAACGTTTAGTAAAATCGCTAATTGATATCTTTATATTTGTGCAAATTACTTGAAAAACATATTGTTCCGTTTTTTAAAATTTTTCCTTAATTTACACACTTTAATGTAATTTCAGTAATCCCTCATAGGTACAAAAGTGCCACTTGACGATTATGGCATGGAACATGAAGACAAATCATATATACGTATTAAGTGACGCATTAAGTGACCACCGGAAGACGGTACCATTATTGCATCAGAATTTCGTCATTTAGAAGGCAGAAGCCAAAACTTATTATCGGATATTTTGATTAAAATTCGAATTTTTTAAAAAATGTCACTTAATAACTTTCCTGTATAATATTTAAAATAGTAGGAAAATATCAGTAAGCACTATAATGATAATTATTTATTTTATTTATTATTTAATAATGTTTTATTGTTTAATAATGTATTATCGAATTGAAAAATATCTTAAAACTGATTTATAGTAATAACAGTTATTAATAATTAATTGATATTATTAATAATAATAGTAACATTGTAACATAATTCAAAATAAAATTTAATAATATGTTGTTTTTTATATATAGGGCTGCATTTAATTGTCTGTTCATTGCTTGCCAATCGGTTTAAGTTCATTAGCAGCTAGCAAAATAACACAATGAATTATCAAAACGCTAGCGTGTCGCCAGTCGCGTGTCCGTGATCAGGCATTCATCTTTTTTCATAAAATTTTAACTTTGACTTTGTAATTGTCTAAAAATATTGAAGATTCCAAAAAAAATCTGGGTAATGGTCGGCCTTGGGGCAGTTCAACCTCAAAACTTTGAGAAGTTTTCGAGAAGAAAACAAGGCGAGCCTTGTTTTAAGCAAATTTTTGAGTTTGGAAAACACGAAAACATTTTCGCTCAAATTTTCGAGCACACAGTTATCAGCATATTTTGCTTAGAAAATTATTAGAGTTATAAAAAAATTAGGAGGGTTCTTTTTCATATATTTGTCAAAGCAATGTCAATTGAATAGAACAATTTATTCCAAAAAACACGTTTTTCAAAATTTTTAATCCACGGTATCTCTCAATGCAATGAACCAATTTTGTCTGTATTTACAGCTTTCGACTCAATTTTCTAAAATATTTAGTTGATTATATTTTGGAATCCTCGTTTGAATAGTTTTGAAAAAAATATTTTCAAAAAAGAAAATTTCTGAATACATAATTCAAAAGTACTATGAATTCATTGTGTGATGACGACGAGAAAAACGATAAATGTAGCAGTGAACGATCGAGTCCACGACACAATAGAAGTAAGCTTCTGTATACTTTATAAATTTGTCCCGAAGACTCCGTTTCATTGGCATTATTTAAAAAAATATATTTTAATAACATTTATAAAATCAATTGACACATTTCGAATTTCTTCATTGGCGAAAATAAATAAACGGTTCGTAGACTTTTTACTCTGATTCCAAATATCTATTCGACTTAAATGAAGTTTTCATAAGTTAACGAGAAAACTGAAATGGATCCGATGACGTCAGAAGTACTTTATTCTGTCACTTAGCGCTCTTGAATTGTACTCTGTGACGCAAACAATTAACAATCTCTGTGACATCAAATTTTTTTCATGGAATAAATGAATACTTTTTCTCTAAAAATAGGAAAAATGAAGTCATTTGAGAAGTACTACTTTTAAAAATAACTACCAAACATAAATATTTGGTATATCGCAAAATAAAGTTACGTTGATGTAATTTGTTGATATTTAAGGATCAATTTTTAGAAATGACTGAAAATTTTGAAAAATTTGTACATTTCCCGGTCAACAGAATTAAAGCATGATTCTTTTGACAGCATCAATTTTTTATAATAATAAAAAAATAAAACAAAAAAGATTCTTTCATAAACTTCTTATAAAGATGTTGTTTATTATGTATTTTTAAGTTTAAAGAAACAACAACAAACACAATTTAATAATTTCAATCCCTTTCGATGGTTACAAAAGGCTTAAACGCCTTGTGTATTTTTTTTTCATGTATAAAAAAAGATAAGGACATAAAAAAACAGCCTTCAAACCTAATTAAACAATTGTTAAAACGGACTCCAAAACAACCAATCATTTGCTTTTTGAGTCCGTTCCAGCTAAAAATAAATCAGAAGCAGTTGTGTTTACTTAGAAGAATATCTTTTTGACTCAATATTTAACGTTTCGTGTTAATTTTTATAGATTATATGTTTTTCAACCTTGCTTTAGCTGGAACCGAAATGTTTAAACAATATGCTTAAAACATAAGTTTTTAAGATGTATTTTTTTTTCAAAAGTTATTTTATTTAATATTTTTTAGTTATCTAGTTATTATAACTTTATAATTCATTTAGCCACTTTTACACGTGGTTAATGATATTGGCCAAGCATCTCTCCTTCATTTTTATACGGAGTACAGGGAAAAGAAATATTCCGATTTCGAATTTATTGTTCTCTGGTAGCCAGTCCAGGGTCTTTCATTCCTAGTTAGAGTGTAACAACCAAATTATTCTTATACAGACTGAATAATTTATTTTTATTTTTTATAATACGTAAGTTCTGCAATTCACGCATGTCACATTTTTATTCCTGTTCATATTACATCACTCTATTTCTAAAGAGTTTCGATATGTTCTTACTAAGATTGTCACGTTGGAATTACATAAATGAATGAAAATATGTAAGTAGATTATTAATAAATATTAGATTTTATTAATAGAGAATGAAGATTAATTTCTGACGATAAAAATCAGTATTATCCCTTATCTCGTAGCCGTTAAAGAGTGCTGTGGCTTCCATCTCTAGCTCCAGTGTATCAGACGATAATTATACCTTACGCAAAAACTTGAATTTATGTAAAAATAAAGTTCGTACACACTACGTATGCATAATATTTGAGGGTATCCCTCGATTTTCCTGAGATCCCATCATCATATCCTGACTTAGTGAATATGGGACCATCCCGTGGTATACCCTTTAAAATAAAAAAATACGAATTCCTTCACAATTGACGAATCATTCTTAAACATACAAAAAAAGTACATACAGACGAACAAAGAACCTCCTCTTTTTTTGAGGTCGCTTAAAATGGTAAGAAAAGTGTACATAATTCACAATGTATACTTACGTTAGGATATATATAAAACCTAGTTCTCCAAAGATTTCTAAATTATTCTTTCCTCATTCCAAGTAGTCGACGGGCCAATTTTCCCGATCTTATACATTTCTTGCAAAATACTACCATTACAAGACATTATGGAAATCACCCGTGTATCCGCTACACTGTGGATGCAGTATCAGGTCAAAGTAGTGGCATTAATGTACTGTAATCAGAACGGGGGCCGTAAGCGATGGGTTCGAGGCACGACATATGTATTTACCGTCAGCATTTATGGACGCGTTTATATCCTGACTGCGGCGTCTTTCCGCAATAAATGATTTATATACGAGGGGTATGTCAAAAATGATTAGATACTGGCAAGTTATGAACCATCGTAAATGTTGGTTATTTACTGATAGATATTTTAAAAGTGGAAAATAAATGGAAAAGAAATATAATGCATATTTTTGCTTGAGAATCTGACGGAAATTCGCTTGCGACAATGGAACTCGGTCGACGTGATTTTTGCGTTATGATTTACGATGATTACAACAAAAAAAAAAGGTTCAAAGTACTTCAAAGCTCCAAGAATGTTTTGAACTCTTGGATATACATTTGGTGAGTCTGCTTGTTTGAAAACAATAGTTTTTAATTGGTTTTCTGAGCTTAAAAGGGGACGGGAAGCTTTGAATAATAAGCAACCGCAGCCGCTCAAGAAAATGCCCAATCAGTTAAAAAAATATTTCCAAAGAACCGAATAATTACACATGCAGAGTTTGAGCGAGAGCTGGGTTCAGTAGCGATGCAAACCATTGTTTATGATCACCTTTTACTCCGTACGCGTCGTATGGATGCCACACAAATTGACCGGTGAGCAGAAAGACCGCCGGATAGGTTGGTGCTGAGTTATGATAGAGAAATTCGACGGAGACGAGAACCGATATACTTGTCGGTGACAAAATACGGCTATACGACCACGACCCTGAAACGAAGCGACAAACGACCGTATGGTGCCTTGAAAATGAACCAATACCAACCAAATGTTGCCGTGCGCGAAGCACACAAATAAATGGTCGCCACCTTTTTTGTAAGACCGGTCTTATTGCTACTGTGCTGCTAGAGGATTAAAAAACAGTTAATTCTGAGTGGCATATGAGAATTTGTGCCTCAGCAGTATTATCGGCTCGATAAGCGACTGAAATCACAAATTCAGCAGCTTCTTTGGTACCACGACGACCCCGGGTTGCGTGCGTCCGCCAGAACACTTGATTTCTTTTATTCAAAAATTATGTCTATCCTACCTCACTCACTATATTCCTCTGATTTAGCACCATGCGATTTTTACATGTTTCCCAAATTAAAAAAAAAAATGTTTTTATGCGTCGTAGATATTAGCTAAAGAAAAAGACTTACGAAAATAGACTCGGACGATGTTGCAGGAGTGAAAAACGCAAATATAGTCAATTCGTTTTGAATTTTTTATTCTATAACTTTCAAACATGGCGCTAATGTTTTTCGTGCATCGATGCACACTGTTTACATTACAATGGTGAAACAAAAGAATATTCAATTTAATAACGTATGTGAATTTTATTGTAGAAATATACGAATTTGTTAAAATGTGACTCGATCGCACATATCTCACAAATTTGCTACACGGAATATGTTATGGATTAACAGATACGATATTTCTTATCCAGGTGATGCGTTTTTGCATGAAAATGATTTTATTGGGATCGGTATCGTGGACCGGATTGGAATCGTGAACAGAACCGGGATTCAAAACGGTGTCGAGAGCGAATTTGGAGTTGGGCTCTAATACAGAACTGAGAGCGGAGATCGCATCGCGATCGAGAGTGAGAATGCATTATCCCGTTGGTCCCGGCGGTACGTATTTATGGCATCAGTGATAACGTCGGTGAACGACCTCCAACGCGCACTCGACTGTTGGGTAAGCGTACGGCGTGAGGCCAGGAAATGACACTTCACGCGTTCTCTACACTGGAGGAAGCTTGACGTTAATGCTGAAAAGCCGAGCGGTTGGCAATTTCATCATTCACGCACTTATTTTTTTCATGCGCACTTATGATCGTGACGAGAACAATATTGGCATCTCTTTCTTCCGTGAAGATAATGGAAATCTGATACGTTAAAAATGCACTTTTTCCCCGGTCCTCTTGCATTCCTCCCCACACGTTTGTGTCACTGACAATCTTCTGTTTTAGTACATTGTTTTGCACATGTTTACTCCATATGCACGCGTGCTTCATGTAACAAATTACAGTTCGTAATTTCGTATCTTAAGCCTTCTAGTGCAAATAATCTGGAGAAGGGGTGTCTGTGTAGTGGGGCAACAAAAATTTTGTGTTAAAGGAATGGAGCAGATGCCATACAAATTGTAGGCGAAGATCAAATCTAGGTGAAGTACTATATTTAATACCGTGTTGTAATTTATCATACCCTGAATTTATTATAACTTCTTATTTAACTATTAATATGTATCTAAGATATTTCTATCATATGTTTATTATTTTTTTTACACCTCCTTATGAATTCAGTGTTCTCGCGAGTTTGTGCAATGAAAAGGTATCTCGTTTTTACGAATTCGAAGAGAAAATTTATCTAAGCACATTTTTGAAATACTTTTAAGAATTCGTTGATTATGTTATAATAAAAAGCATTTTAATAATAAATAAACAATGATGTCACTTTTATATAACGAATCTCAGAAATCGTTAACAGCTAACGCACGACGTCACGGCTGCATATAGCTTTTCCTGGCCTAGCACAACGTGGATATGAGAAGCTACAACAACACATAATGTATGAATCTAGTGAATGGAAATATTTTTGTCTACGTAGTTGTTAACCTTTCAGCTTTTTTTTTCTTATGAGTTGCTCTTATTTCTCAGCAGTTAGATTGCTGCATTGAAAATAAGTGAAATGCCACTCACTCATCACGACTTTTCCGAAGCCATAAGAGAGTCAAAAGTGAGTTTTAAATTATTACAGTCTCTTTTCCATTAATATCAGTACCCGCTCAACCGAGCTTTGCTGTGTGAAAATTGAAAAATGTTATAAAATTGGGAAGTCACTTACTGTTTTTAGTCCGATTTTCGAAAATAATCAAGTTTTTACTTGACTTGACATTTAAGGGTCCTAGGAATCTATTTCAGCCATTTTCCAAGTGATATCTCTTTCTGTGTGTGTGTGTGCGCGCACGCGCACGGGCGCACGTGTGCACATGTGTGTGTGTATCAAAATCGGTTGATTTGTTCAATAGGTAACACCGTGGAAATTTTTTTCAAAAAAATTTTTTTACAAATTTATTTTAAACTATTCTATCGAAAAAGTGCATCTAAATACTTGTTCTCTTTAAGAAATCAAAGTTGGTCGTCGCGAAACGTATCTAAATCGATTGATTTAGATACTTGATGATTGATCTTTCGAACTACGAAAAATATCGTTAACGAAAAATTCGAAAAGAAAGGGATTTTTTCTCAAAACAACATGTAAAATTCATCATGGATTGATGTTGCTATACGGTTATCTTTATGTGCTTAGAAAACTGCATCGAATGTCATAAAGCAGATCAAATTCAAATAACGTGTTAAAAATACATAGCAGTTGAAATATTTAAAATATTTTTTTTTTTGACATTCCGTAATGAAAATTGAAAAATTTTCATAAATTAGGAAGATACTGTTTTTGGTTACTTTCAAAATTCATTAGATCTTGACGCTTTAGCGTCCTAAGAATCTATTGTGACCAAATTCTGAGTGATGTCTCTCTTTTTTTTTTCTCACACTGTCGGTCTCTCTGTTTGTCTTCTGTGCCTCTAGCTCTCTCTCTCTCTATCTCTGTCTGTATGTGTGTGTGAGTGTGCGTGCGTTCGTGTGTATGTGTCGCGTAGGCGTGCACGTGTGCGCGTTTGCGCGCACGTGAGTATGTGTGCATATGTGTGCGCGCGCATGTATACATGCGTGTATAGAATTAAAAATATTTCTTAAATTACTCTACCAATAAATTCCAAAATCTAATTAGCTTTTCTGCTTAAAAAGCGAAGTCGATCGTTGCGAAGCGCATCAAAATCGGTAGTTTCGTTCGAGAGATATCGTAAACGAAAAATTGTTATAAATGATCTATAAAGTCAACCGTTTTCTGCTTTGAGACAACTATATTTTTGAACTCGAGAAGCTCAAATACACATTGACAAACATCATATAGGGAAGTTTTAGGAATGGCTTGTTGGGTCAATCGTTTTCACGTCAACGTTAACGATTTTTTTTGTCATGTACTGCCTTCCAATAGCATAGTTACAAGCAATTATCTCAAACTTGTATGCGATAGTGCTATAAGGCTACGCTAAAAATGTATATATATATCTTTATTTTTTTTACGAGATCGCGTTTAACGACAATAAAACATTTATATATAAATAAATTTGAAAAACAAATCCGTCTCAAACTATAAATCGATATCAAATTCGGTAAAACCGTTTTCGAAACATATTTTTACGATAACATAGATCTATATACTAGATATATCTATACATAGAAGAATTGTCCACTTAAAGTAATACAATTAATATGAGTGACGTGACCTCTATACGAGTCAAGTGGCCTCAGCGGGCCTAGCATGGCGCTCTAGACAAAAGTATCTCTATAGGGCAGTCCTTGTCGCGTCAATAGGATGAGCGAAAGGGACAGTCCTATAAAAAGACTCTTGTGTAGGGTGTCATGCTAGGCCCGCTGGTCAAAGCATAAAATATTATCCATAAGTTACCTGTCACATTATGCCGTTTACGTTTATGAATTATGATTGCATGTCGGTGTAACGCGTCCATAGACTAAAAACCAAAAGTAAGTAGTAGGTTTATCGTGTATACGTCTTTGTGTACAGAATAATTTTATTTGTAGTTAAAACATGAATGAATGAGCTCGAAGGCGAACTAACATGAGATGCAAAACATTAAGAAAATTCGATCAGATGAAGCCGTGGGCGGACAGCTAGTGGATGTGTACAATATTCCGTTTAATACTCTACTAAAATCGCAATTTATGGCAAGGGTCACAAAATATTGTTAGCGATGCGAAGCGTGAGATATGAGATAGCGTCAGTTGGTTTAGCATGGCAGGTGATGTAGAGAAATAAATACGACCCGCCTTTAGGCAGAATGAAGTAACATATGTGCGTTCATGTTAAGCACGTTTTTGGACCGATAATAACGTACCAACCAAATATATACACTTTCCAATCAATAATACTAACGTAAATCTGTGTTCATATAGAAATGAAGATTTAAATCAATAAAATCTACTAAATGTTAAGGATTTTTTTTCGGCAAAATATATTCTGTCTTTTATTCCTTTTTCAATATACTAAATAACGAATTTTTTAAAAAACAAAAAAAATAATCTATAAATCTGTTGATTATCGATACCACATTTTACAGGATCACCCGCTGGACTAAACGGAAGATTTCCAAAAATCCGTCCAGGCGTTTTGAAGTCCATAGGAATATTCTACGTTGTTTTTCATTTACTAGAAAAAAAATAAGTTAAATAAAATGTAGAGTATTGCTAAACAAAAAGTAATAATAAATATCGTTATATAACTTTTGATATATTATGTAATTGTGTCGATAAATTTAACATTTTCTTGATGAAAAAATTTTTCAATAAGACAAGGTAGTATAGATTTTGAAGATACAGGAACAACATATAAAAAAATATCACATATCATTATTAAAAAAAAAGAAGATGTATAATAGATTTTGTTGGCATTGTCACTATTAATCCTGATAAATTTAATTATTACAAATAATAAGAATTGCACCAAGGCCACATTCGTTCTAATCTTTTGGCTTCTCAAATAACGAAAGCTGGTCGGTAGAGGTTCTGAGAGCCATCGTGTTTGCGTTTGTCCATCCAAACAACCGATTGACGTCTACGACAGAAATACAAGTTTGTTGATTGATGCAATCCTTAAAGCAATGTAAGCTGTAAAGTTAATAATTACAATACGTTTTTTTTATTAGGTAATAATAAAGCACGTCCTATTCGTGGTTTAGAAAAATGAAATTGTTTTCGCAAATATGCTTCTATATCTCATTGCCTGGAATAACAATGAGAAAAAAATGTCCAGCGACTGTCTAGACATAATAATCTGAAATATATTTGTATCAGTATGAAAATCGATTTAGTGTTTCTCGCATTCTCTGTTAACAAGCAGCTGTCTTTAATCTTTCTACATTAATTTGTAACGGTCAATACATTTTCACGCGTTTTTCACGAATACCTTGAGTTTAATTGAATTCACTTTATTACTTTTTTTTCAATAATTAATATGTAGTCAAAATTCGTTATGTGGTTTTTCATTTAATTTATAATATTTCATTGAGCATTTTGTTTATAATCGATAAATTTGTTCGGAACTGCTTTCACAAACTTTATTTGATAAGTTATAAAATATATCTTATATGAAATTTAGTATTTGTGATTGCGATAAAACTTAACAAAGTTTTACAAAGACAACTTAACAAAGACAACAGTCTTATTGTTGTTGAGCGAAGGTTATAGGCATAGTACAATTAAGTTACAGCAGATAGCGCTCGTGTGGTACCGACGAATGTATTTAAAAGGGTATTTCTATAATTCTACAAAATATCATTGATATTTTTTCTGTATATCTTGTGCCACGTGCGGTGGAGCTTTGGAATTGTTTACGACTACCGATATTCCCAATGAGCTTCGAACTTTCTATTTCTTAGAAAATAAGAATTGATCTTTCGAACGATATTGCCACAATTATTTATTCTGCGACTGCAAGACGCTGGTAGCAGTTAGTATAAATATAAAAATAATAAACTTCCAACCATCCGGCGACAACAATTTTCGCTGCAGCTGTCCTAAGGTTCGTGAAGTTGTATAGCTGCAAAGTTTTGTAAGACGACATTTTTCGGTAATTTTTGTATGTGTGTGTTAAAGGAAAGCCTAAAGCTAGCGGAATGTCTCCGCCGGGTGCGCAGTTAATTAAAGTCTTCCCAGCGGGAGTAGCGAATAAAATGTTTACGCGATCACAATCAAAGAAACGTTTCGAGTTGCGTCTTAAATATTTACATTGCGACGGCGCACTCTGACAGCATTAACCGACAGCACGTAGGGCCGCCAGCGCCAGCTAGCGTCGAGCACGTCCAACATTCACGGTCGTAAACTTATTCATAGCGACGTCGGCGCTGCTCGCCCTGCCTCAGCGTCGCTGCGCTGGCGCATCGACTTCATATACGATCTGTACTCGAAATTTAACCTAAATATAATCATCATCACCAATATCGATTCTGATTTAATCCCCTTTCCTATTTCCGATTTAATCTCTCCCTCCTTTCCTTTCACTTTACATCTCTCTCAACCTCTCGTTTCGTATCCCCTCACTCTCTTAATCCACTCTCTTCATAGTCTAATTTAACAGACAAGATAAATTAAAAAAATAACTTGTAGACTTTTTTTACAAATTTGTCAAAGTTTATTGGAGTATAATTGAATTAGAGCACAGTAGGTAGGGTCACTCCCACTGCGCCAATCAGGCACTCAATATACTTATAGCATGTATTTGTATTTTATGTGATTATTAGTTCTATGATGTATTAAATTCCCTTAATATTGGTTAAGCCTTTGTCGAATTATATAAGAAGACTTACAATAGAAAGAACCTTATGAGCCTTATAGTAATCGCATATGATGTGTAACATCTGACATCTCACGTTCGTAATAGGCAACATTAAAATTATATCCTAAAAAAAATGAGTGAGGTAAAAACCGTTCAAAAACTGCGTCAATAACGGTACCACTGTTAGTAGTCGAAACATTTCAATCTGTGTTCATTTCGAGCTTGAGTTCATCATTTAAAAACGCTACGAGCGGATCAGTGTCTGGCGAACTGAAGTTTACGTTAAAATCGCCACTTACAATCAAGGGAAGATTCTGATAATTAAAAAAAAAACCGTCTTAAAATGGCTTTTGTTTTTTAAAAGCCTAGCCTTGAATGCAACTGACTTGAAATCGACGCCTGTCATCGCGATTGAGGCATCGACGCTGTTGAACCTATTCTAATAGATTTTATTTTACTTATATCGTATTCTAGAAATAAAAAAAAATATGTTACATAAATCAAATTCAATCATTTTATTCCTACATAGCGTTCTGATTATGACATGATTATGACATGAGGGGGGGCAAGGGTTCTGAATTTAAACATAAAACGTTTTTGTACTCGTGGGACGTTCTACGAACATTTCGTAACTTATTTGTTGGTGTTTTCTTTTTAATATACCTCGTTTACAAGGAATCTGTTAAAATTTGTAAATGGAAACAAAAATAAAGACACTTTTAAGAAGGCTCTTGTTTTCTATCGATCTCTAATTTTGCACTTTTCGTTATAGTGTTTCTTTTTTTTATTAGAAAAGTGCTTTAAATTTCTATCTAAAACTAAACTTAAATATGCATTTTTTATTATTATTTCATAATGTTTAATTATGTATAGTTTAGTAGTTTTAATAATATTGGCATAATAACGAAATAAGGCACACCAAAGCATTGAGAGTTATTTTCATTTATCTTTTAAATCGATCAATCACGTTGATAACCATTATTTTAACATCGCAGTTATTTGATTATTCGGTTTTCATTAAATACATTCTTGAAATGAATTTATATGAAATGTCAGGTTCATAAGATTATTTTGATTTTTGGCATTACTTTGTTTTAATACCTAATTTTACTTCAAAATATATATGTATATTTTATTTAGAAATGATATATCATTGGTAGTTGGCGTGAATCGCTTTATGAGTCAGTATGTTTGTCTGTTTTTGTAATTAAATAAGAACGTGACAAAATTATCATTATTTTGCTGTTTATAGATTAAAAACTTCAAAAATTAGTAGGAGCGACTCGATGAAAAGCGAAATTGTTCTTTTGTTTTTCATTTCAAAGTAATAAATGATAAAACTGTGTTATCAAAATAAAATGTGATTTTATGACATTTGTCTGGTTTTCAATAATCTGGGACAATAACGGTATTTCGTGGAAAATATATTGTGCCAATATCGTAACGCCTCTTGGCAATGGCGTACCCTTCCATATCTTTTTATTTCACGTTGCGTTGTTGAAAATGTTAACCCTCCACGCAGTTGTCACTAATGCTGTTAGAAAGGTCGAGAATGGCAGTTTAACGTGTTGTCGAGGTACAGTTACACATATATTTATTTATAGGTATTTTATATGTATATCTCGATTATCACTATATAAATCGAGCCATATTTATATGATAAATAAATACAAAAATTCAGACGCTTCTTGATTATAACCCAGTTTACTACTGGAAATGGGGAATTTAAATAGAAGGAGCATATTATCTTTTATGATTACTATCTTTTATGATAGATTATTATCTTTTATGATACACTTAAAAAAAAATTTGGTCCCTATTACTAGGATACAGTAAAACATACAAAAATCTAGTGAAATTAGGGACAATTGTTAACAATGTACACATTAACAAGCGATTCTCGTAATAATATGGTATGCAACGAACCGTTAAATGTAAACTTTACCAGCACTTCTTGCAATCTACACAATGACAAATAGGTAGACAAATAGACAAGAGAAAATGACAAATAAACGTTTAGTAATTCTCTAGTAGTAATTATTGTTAAATGGGCAACAATTCATATCTAGTTCAGTGTACATTATAAGATTGGCCATTGTAAAACTTTGCTTTATTCCCATTAATATAAGGGAACTAAATTAGTTTGTGGATTAGTAAGTCAGGCATATTTAAAAGTCAAATATACTTGTACTATGTTATTCAACATTAATTAGGGTTTTGGGAGATCATATTATCATCTTTTCTAGCAATAAATTCAATGCTCAAAAAGAATTTTCCTTTCGTTAAAATATTAATTAATTATATTTTCCTGGTTTCACCTGTGGCAATCAAGTGGGTTACCACCTCATGTTATTATAAAGCAAAACGATATTTTGATAATTTTATAGACTTTCTTTAAGTCGATCGTCTCACAATACTACCGCATATAGAAGTTGCTATGTTTTAGCATTTTATGAGGAGTTGCGTCAAAGATACAAACACTAATTCCCAAAGTGAACATAAGATTTGACGTATAATGTACGACCGATCTGTCAAATCATAGAGTTAACGCTAACGAATTGCATTTTTTGTTTCGATACAGGCCACTACAGTCTATGTAAGTACACAGACATACCGTACAATAACGATTTCTTTTGTCGGTGGATCCAAATCACGTCGTTTGTATTAACGCGGACATTACAATGTACCTTGTACGTTTGCACGGTGTCGAAGCGCCTTTACTCTTGACGCAGAGACAATGAGCATTCGATATTATTGCGATGTACATTGTCTCCACGTTTCCATCGTCCCCAGTGTCGATAAACAGTGACATCATTTCGTAATACATTGTATCGAGCTTTATACGGAATGCTCAATTTATTATCGTGATCGATATCGCTATAGGCGGTCGAATGAGGTCTGCCTCGAACACCCTAACTTCGGAAAGCTCTTCGACGCGTCTACCTCAAAATACACATCCTGTTCCGCTATCAGCTGTTATGACGTAATTTCACAGATAAAAAAATTATCTTAAAGAATTTACTAATGTTAGTAAAGGTGGTACGAAAGATTTTTTCTCTGTATTTGGCGCTCGCCCGTCCTCGGCGCCCTCTGAGGTGAGACGCTCGCAGGGAGGCCGGTCGACCACACCGTTTGGCGAGCTGCCAGCGAGGGGTTCTCGCTAACTTCCCCCGAGCTGGCTGTCGAGGGAATGTGACGCATTTTATTACGTACTTAGCAAACGATAATATTTAATACCTATAGTTGCTGTTTGTCCTCATTTTTATTTTCCAACTGATATGAAAATAGTCTTTCATAAAACCGAGCTCTTTGTGTTCTTATCGACTCAAATTTTATACCTGCCACACCACTTCCCTTTCTATTAATAAAAAAAGCAGTTTACAACGAGGGTCGCGAAATATAACTGAAAAGTATGACACTAGAGACTTTTTAAAGATTACGTGGTGTCGTATAATACTAAATTATTCTGTAACGCGTTGCCATACGATTGCATCGAGACATCATCTGTGGTTGTGCTTATGAAAGATTTTCTGACAACTCAATAAGAGAATTAAATAGCTCCAATTATCTCAATAGACAACACTGAAACGACGTGATTTCCATATAGGAAATTAATTAAAAAAAAATTAGACTGAATAGAACATTAAGACTAAAATAGTTTATAGTGCCGTCGGAGTGCAAAACTGGGCATCTGCTAAAGTGACGCTTTTGGCGAATTAATTCCTCCGATATTATTTGGTATCGAAGCCATTATTACAAAGAAATAAAATGAAAAAAGTACATAGTTTCACTTTTTCCATGTTTCTGTCACAGAATAGTTATAAGCACTTTAATTACCGTTAACTACAAAAACAAGTAGGTATGTCGACAATTACATTACATTAATTTTGTTATTTAAATACCAAACTAAGTAACAGCAGTCTTCATCTCTGCACATAAAGTGGCTGTTTGCGTTTAAAAGTCGGGAATCTAGAACCTATATAAAAAAAAACAAGCAGAAAACAAAACTTTAAGGATAATCGAGTCCTACCTAAGAATTGTGGAAATTTGTTAGGTATTTTTTTTGACATTTGTTTGTCGGGTGCCGTTTATTATACACATCTATATTGTTTGTGAATTTATTATCGAAATACTTGTACCGAACATTTTATTACAAAATGATATACGTAAAACAGGGATACATATTGCTGTATGTCTCAAAGGTCACATCAATTAAGAACGGGTCGCCCCATATCTCTCTTTATGCTCTGTGGTTCGCCCTGAATGGCTCATATCTCCATCGATGTCATATCTATGGCATACTATTACGTAATATTCTTCATAACATTTGTTAGTCTTTTACATAATTCTCGCATTGTTAAAAATAGAACGGATAGAATTACGTTTATTCATGTGTAACTTCATTCACTGTATGGACAACTCATGTGTTTGTCTGTTTGTCTGTCCGTTTGTCAAAGTCGATTTGCTCTGAATCTACTGCGTTGATTAAGTTGAAATTTGGTGCACATGTGTGTGTCTGTGACCGAAACACGAATGTGTAACATAAATACATGAATTTTAAATATGGGCAGGGCCGGATTTAAATTCAGTGCCGCCCCAACACTGAACTTTTGCTTAAAGTTATAATTTCGAGATCTTATTTTTTTTTAATAAAATAACTAATTTATTTCAGAAAATTTATTATATATATATATTAGGGTGTTTCAAAAAAATAATTTTTTTTATTTTTTTTTTCCAAACAGGCTCAAAAGTTTCCTTTTGACGTCACGAACCGCCAGTGAAAACCGGAGCTCTTAATATTAATATTAAGTATGTCCTCATCGCATTTTTTTAATTCCCATAAGAATAACACGGGAAAAATTATTTTTGTTTCTTCTGATTTTTGTACTGTTCAAACGACTAATCAACTAATGAATCGCTGCTATAGTTATTGTAGGGAATTGAACGCTCTACAAAATGGGACTGATAAGATTTTCGATTAGTCCACGTGCTTAAGAGTTTTTTACAATCAAAATTCAATTTTTTTTAAATTTGATCGAAAACTAAATTTTACTAAAATTGTTAGCTTTATGGGAAAAATAGGGATCAAATTTTTTGTTAAACACGAATTTACCTTGTAATAAACGTTTACCAATAATGCTTTAATTGATGATAAAATTAGAATTATTAATTTTATTAATAATTGCTTACAGGTAAAAATTGTTAACTCTAGCTCATTAATACAATTAAAACTATTATTTTTAACTTATGCTTATTAATTTTTTTTAGATGTCTCATCCTCGAGATGATTACCGAGAGCTTTTATTGTTATCTTTAGTTTTTCTTGGTAGTTGTCCAACCGATACGTGCATTTTTAAGCGTCCTGGCGCTATGCATCGTGCACGATGGATGTCAAAAGCCATCTATAGTTTAAAAATTTTTATGTTTCGGGACCAATTTCGTCTTTCCGCTCGTGAAATGAACAATTTACGTCAAGTATGTATCTTCATTCTTTTATTTTACATTGAAGCGTGGTTCACAGCAACATCTGCTATTTTGGCGCCAAACAAAGATTTAGAGTTGATGAAAAAATTGATTTCGGATAAACACATCATCCCGGCGGTATCAAAAGAAACTTGTAGAAAGATGAAGGAACATCTGTGGTATTTGAATAATGAGTTAGCCACGATATCATTATTTGATGACAACGTTTCAGTTGATATTAAAAGAAAAATTATTGATGCAATTAACACCCACGAAGGCTCTACATTGATGGATCAGCGATTTCATGTTGAAGACAAAGATCTACCATTGTTGTTGAAAAAAGATTTGAGCAACTTTGTTTCAAACAAGTCATTGGAGCTATTTACAAAATTCGATTTCTTAGAAGAAGATATTTTATCGTGGCCTGATAATGAAAGCTACAAAATTTGTCTGGGATTTTTTAAAACCTTAAAAGTGACCAACGACGTTGCTGAACGGGGAATTGCGTTGATCGAAGAATATAACTGCTGCATAACCAAAGATGAAGACCAGTTGCAGTATCTATTACAGGTTGTTCGCAATCATCGACAACAATTTCCCGATTGTAATAAAAAATCTCTCCAATAATAGATATTTGATGTTATTAGATTAGTACATACTTTTAAAAACCTTAATAATAAAGAAATCAGAGATATAAACGTTTATGAGAGAATTAATTAATGTTTAACAAAAAAATTGATCCCTATTTTGCCCATAAAGCTAACAATTTTAGTAAAATTTAGAGTTTTCGATCAAATTTAAAAAAAATTGAATTTTGATCGTAAAAAACTCTTAAGCACGTGGACTAATCGAAAATCTTATCAGTCCCATTTTGTAGAGCGTTCAATTCCCTACAATAACTATAGCAGCGATTCATTAGTTGATTAGTCGTTTGAACAGTACAAAAATCAGAAGAAACAAAAATAATTTTTCCCGTGTTATTCTTATGGGAATTAAAAAAATGCGATGAGGACATACTTAATATTAAGAGCTCCGGTTTTCACTGGCGGTTCGTGACGTCAAAAGGAAACTTTTAAGCCTGTTTGGAAAAAAAAAAATTTTTTTTTTTTTTTTGAAGCACCCTAAAAAAGAAACATAAAAAAATATCTAAGAATAAAAATATAATTAAAAGATGTAATCGATAAATTATTCAATTTTGTAGAAACTTATTGATTGATTATAGTCTATTTTTCGTAAAATGCATGAATTATTCAAAAATCTTTTCAATTTTTCGTAAAGACTACAAATTATTTTTTTATTTCAGAAAATCAAATATAAATATTATTGTTTTGAATCATCAAGAAAATAAATTAATTAAATCATTTTAATCATTAATTTTAACTAAAAGTGCCAAAATAATAATAAACAAAATTTCGATTTAACAAATACTGCATGAATTGGATTGCTGAAATTATCCATTAAACAAAAAATTATAAGATAAGAGAATTAATTAATTATATTGAGTAATTTGATAAAATTTTTTATTCACTTTCCAAATTTTGCCGCCCTAGGTAATTTGCCGCCCTGGGCACTAACCCCGACCGTCCCTAGTGCAAATCCAGCACTGAATATGAGGGTCACTTTAGGATGGTAATTTAGTAAATAAAAAAAAAAGTTTTGCATGGAAGCGTTTGTTGTGAGTGTCTCGAATATTACAATTAAAAAAGTAAATAGTTTTAAAGTTACTTAAGAAAATAGATAAAAGTTGACCATTCCACCCCATCTCCGAAACTACTGTGTCTAAAATTTTGAAAAAAAATAAAGTTTGTAAATCTTTGCATATAAAGTTCAGAACAATATATAAGAAGTCTATGGTTTATTTCGTTTAGATTTGATTCGATGTTCAGTATAAATTGACATCCACTAAATATGTATTTACGTACTAAATAGTGTAAGCTTACAGTGGAATTTCATTATTGCGGTGCAATATTAATTTTAAAAACAAATCAAAAAATTAAATATGGGAATACCTTCTATCACACGGTCGTAATCAACGTATTCAAGAATATACGACGAGATAATAAACACTATATTTAGGAATTTCACTCTACAATCCCGAATCAAACGTACGTTTTTTAGTTACCATAAACAAATTTAGATTTTAAAAAAGCTATAATAGATACCTAACGTACGGAAACCACTCCACGCGAGTTGGCTTGAACGTGTCCGGTCTTTAGTAAATCGATATATAAATTTTAGCTTTGTATTATTGATTTAATTTCATTACTTTATTTAATATTATCGTGTAGCTTTACCCATGTGCACTCTATGCTTAGCCGACAATAATTTATGGCCCGCAAGGCCAAAAAGGAAAACAGATTGTATGAAATGGCCACAT
Source organism: Eumeta japonica (assembly GCA_005406025.1). NCBI lineage: Eukaryota > Metazoa > Arthropoda > Insecta > Lepidoptera > Psychidae > Eumeta > Eumeta japonica. Next base: position 760,298 of record BGZK01000026.1, read on the forward strand.
CTATAAAAATAGTTAATTTAAACAATTTGACTTTGACAAACGGACAGACAAACACACGAGTGATCCACAAGGGTACCTTTTTTATTTTTAAAGGTATTGAACCCTAATATTACATTTCGAACTTCGTATAATTAAAACATTGAAGTATTCCTGACGTTTCGACACCTACTGGTCCGAGTTAAAATGCGAGTAAAAGAAATAGACCACCAAAGATGGCAATGTCCTCTGTTTATTTAAATACAGTATTATTATATTTGGAAACATATTTTCGGCATACTACACAAATCAATAGTGATTAATTTTATCGACACGTCATAATTCAAAATACTCCATTAATTGTCACGCATTGACAACCGCTGTAGATAAAAGTGTATATACTGTAAAAATCATGCTCTATTTGGTGTAACTGGTTCTAGAATAGTTGTATAAGGAAAGGAATTGTAATACAACGCCTGTTTGGTTGCGAGGTTATACATCGCTATCGAAGATGTTAATTAAAATTTAATACCTGGCAACCAGAAAACACCCATTTTTACCCGACTAATCGATTAGTTTTAATCTTGTGAATGTCGCTAAAGACATAAATTCAATAATGGCGACAACAATATGCCATATTGTGAAAAAGATAAAAATTAAAGTCGACGGACTATATCAAGTGGAGTATCACTGAGTAATAATAATAATACATGTAATTATTAAATATGTCTTTGAAAATCATTAATAGATTCCTAATTACATTTTCATTATGAATGACCATTTAAAATCTATAACGATTTAAATAAATGGTCAGCATACATTCTCACTTAAATTTTTAAAACTTAGAACAAAGCTATAATAAAGTTCTTATATAGTCATATAATAGATCTTGTTAACGTGAAAAAAGAACATTAAAACCAGAATAATCGCCGTAAAATACAAATTGACGTTAAAAACGAAAAAAAAATTATATCACATTGAGTGACATATCATCGGGTAGGTCTTTCACAAGCAACATGATGTTATTTAAACCATTTTACAGCCATAACCTCTATTTGAAAATAACTCAAATTGAATCTACAACGTACTAGCTGACCCGGCTGACGTCGTTCTACACTTTCTTGTGGACGGCTTGTCCGTGTAGATAATGCCAGCAGTTATGCCAGTTTACGTTTACGTCTAACGTAGAATGAATTTTTGTCTCCTTTTGTACGGAGCAATCTCAATTTTATTCCCGGTTTCGCTTTCGATTCTGATTTTGGCCTCTTTTTCGATTTTGTGCCCCGACCAATATTCAAATACAATTCTGCTACAAGTCGCAGTTCTGATTTGAACGAAGCCGGGGGAAGATTCTAATATCAAAATAAAAAATAAGTTATATTACTCGGAGGTAGAATAGCTTTCTATGAGTTAAAGAATTATTATAAGTAATCGTCTTAAAAATATATATTCATAGATGAAGCAGGGGATAAATGTTAGTAGCCTAATCTACTCAAGAATAGTGCAAATATTTATTAGTAAAAGAATTTTTGTAATCGATTCATTTGTTCGGTTTAGTAATACAAATGCGTGGATGAAACCGGGGACAAATGTTAGTTTTTTTTTTTTAAAAAAACCGGTTATGCGGACAACATATCACCAAAGTTTGTACGTGATCGAATGAATGGAGTAGGCCCGCATAAAGGACAAACATACAAACATTGTTTTTTATTGACATATATAGATTAATATTAAATAATATCAATAAGATAAAAGAAATTTATTATGATTGTTACAAAAAGACATGATTTTGAGTGTTGACGCTGCTAATAACAAGAAAGCAATGTCAGTTTATTGATAAAATAAAACTAAAAAATAGTGAATAAAAAAAAATAGTTTTAAAAAATAATATTAAATCGGGTGAGTACACGTGTACAGCAGTAGTCGTAACAAATAAGAAATGAGTCTGACGCTGCCGACTACAAATATCTGTGATATTCAATAAGATGATTTTTTACATAAACTTGTTTCCACCTTTTTAATTCACTTTTACGCAGTCGGGTTTTTTTTAAACTTGTTAATTATTTTTTCATATAGAATAAATTATTATTTAAACCCATCGCGAATAACGCCGGTTTTTGCACGAACTTTTATATTTCGCCGTCCCATTAGGCGCATGAGGCAGGTTGAATTACATTTTGGATTTCAGTAACAATGATATATTGTTTGTAAAAACATCGAATCCATTAGTACAAAATATTATTCCCACGTGGCAAATAGACGGAGATGTTTACACAGTAAATAGATTTAGAACTCCGACATCGTTCGTATACAATTCTGTAACGGAAAATATTTTCATTTCCTCTACGCTTTCGCATAATTTGTACTAATTATTGTATGATGACATATGAAATCGATTATGATTTTAACAGTGTATTAAATGTAAATAATTATGAATGTATGTGATTTGTTTGTGCGGTTAGTTACAGGTGACCCGCTTGATCGTGTATGTGTGCAAGTATTCTCCCTAAATAAGAGTCTAAATAAAACCATAAACTAATTTTAGTTCATAGATCATAGATTCTCGTCAATCGCTCGCGTGTCATAGCCTACATTTTTATCGTCCCTTGTCACGCTTAAAGCGCTAGTTAGCGTTGTAATTATTGTGAAAATGACAGAATAATCATATCACGAAACGAATACACTAACGACATATATCTATATTATAACTACAGCGTCAAACTTACAGGTCGCTGGTTGAAGTTAGCGACAACTGTAATAAGCGCGCCTTCCTGTGGATTCTCGCCTAGTCGTAGCGAGGGGCTTAGGACCCCGGGGATCTCTTATTATTTTAGTATTCAGGGGAAACGAAAAGGGACCTAGGCGGGTGTGACGGTAATTAACTGAACGTGGCAAAAATTTTTAAAACTTAATTTCCCTACGCTATGATTTAAAACATAAGTTACTTTCTTTGTGTCCTGTGATAAAATTAGAAAAATAATATTATGGAATTACTTTGATATTTTTGTATGTCTGTGTTTTTCTCATTTTAATAATTGTAATAGCAATATAGTCAGTAATGACCCATAAGGGAGCCAGAAAGGTAAAACATAAATTTCGATACAAAAGAAAGGATCAGTTTATCGACAAAACAGTTCGATAAAAGAATATTATTGTGATTGTTATTTAACTGGTTTATTAAAGTAAAGGGAACATCCGAGTATATTTTCACATAAACTGAAAATTAAATAAAATTTTGGATAAGGTTTTAATTATAGGTAAATCGTTAAATGTTAATTATACATATAATACATAATATAATAAATAATAGCCACATATGTTTTTACGGACAGTCGAGCTCTTAACGATAATTTATGAATAAATATATTATTTTGTTTTATAAAACGGACTAGGTTAAGAATATTTTTTGCGTTTTTATTGTATTGTGTGTGTTTATTAAGTAATTTAAATAGCTGTGTTTTTATCAGCCGGGTAGGGATTAGTTGTAAGGAATTATATATTTTGTAATGTTTGCCTGTTTTCGTATATTTATTGTGTCTTTAGTATTTTTATCTTGCTTGTTTTATTGTGTTTTGTCGTATTGTATTATGAATACGATAATTGTGATGCGCATATGAGTTGTATATAAAATTGTGCCTTGGCAGGGGGATCAATTAGAGGCTGAGAACCGCGGCGGTCTATGCGGTACGACTGTGAATCAATGTACCGAATGCATGTGGCTCATGCGTGAAAAATGAAAAGTGCATGGCCACACCCCCTTGATTAAAATATATGCAATTCATATGTGCAGGCGGCTCTCCGCTACTGTACACCGCGTACGCAAACGACATCCCGCGTCCACAAACAGGCGTCCAACTTGCGCTCTTCGCCGACGACACCACCCTATACTTGCGATCTAGCAATTTTCGTCAAATTACTCCTCGCCTCCAGAAGGCCATCGACGAGCTAACACGTTGGTTCCAAACCTGGAGAATCGAGTTAAACCCCGAAAAATCAGCAGCCATCTCCTTCAATTACAGCAAAATCAAAAAGAAAGAAGTTGTACTGTACAACTCTCCAATTTCCGTATATGTAACTCACCCATTCCGTGGCATCACAAATCCAAATATTTAGGAATCACGCTTGACAAACATCTGCACTTCAAAGATCACATCAAGCGTGTCAGAAAAAATGTTCAATTAAACCTATCACATTTTAGCGGTATGATCGGTAAAAAGAGCAAAATGAGCCTTAGGAATGAATGCGTACTCTACCAAGTATACATACGGTCGGTGATGACGTACGAGTCTTTGTTCACGCCGATCCAAACTCACTCTATCAACTCCAGATCCTGCAAAACAACATCTGCAGAAAAGCCTCCAACGCACCCTGGTACGTCCGAAATTATATCTTTCATAAGGATCTAGAACTCCCTACGATCTCCAAGTACACGCAAGATATATCGAAAAAAATCTTCGACTTAGCTGCAAATCATCCGAACCCATTAATACAGCCAGCCGTATCTTACGAGGCACCACCCACGCCAGTTCATCCGAAGGCCACGGAATGTTCTCTCAGACCCACCCGATTTCACTCAATTCACCTCTGAGGTTGACAGGTTAATATAAATAAATAAAAATATGTCAGAGATCTAGGCGCAGACACCCCAATATTATGACCTTAAACGTTCACCCAACCGGTGCGATCCCCGCGCTTCCGGCAACCCGCCAGGAGATTCAGCCTGAGCTGAATCTCCACGTGAATTCCTAGGCCGATATGCCCACCTTGTAGCATCCATAGGGTCATCACGCGCCGATGGCATCCCATGCCGATGGGCCGCGATAGACGAAGTTCTCAAAGCCCATCGGGGGTTTTTTGGTCCGTAAAATCGGACACACCCCACGCATGCGGGTGCGTGGCAGCTCATTAGGTTTTTTATCCCTCTCACCCCGCAAGGAGAAAACTATTGTAAAAAAAATGTGCAGGCAGATGCGCTATCTATAAATTGCAGCAGAATCGGAGCATCCGTCGCAGTTGTACTCCGTCCGCCGTATATGAAGCTCGTGCTGTAATAAAGAAGTCTGATCATCTAAAAACATGTCTATCATTTTGCCCAGACACCACAAGAAATCCGTTCTTCGAGATGACTGTGCAAGAAATCTGAGATGTGGGCTTACGCGGCGGTAGCTGAAATCGCCATTACATATATAAAATGGAAAGGTTCAACAAGGAGCGTCTTAAAATTTCACCCAGACCAAATTGACGGCTAAATTTTCGAATTTTTGACATACGGAATGGACGAACTTGCTTAAAACGATTGATAAATGTTTGTGAAGAAAGATTAGTTAATGTAATGATATAAGGCATCATGTGGAGATGTGGAGATCCGTGGTTTCTGCCTTTCCTCGGGGAAATACGAGTGAGCTTATAATAAAAACTGTGTACGATAAAATAAGGAAATTGAAACTATATAAATATTTATGTAATTTGTTTTTACAGTCAAATCTCAATAACTCGAACCTCGTTAAGTAGAAATCCTTAGTAAGTCGAAAAAAATTGCCATTTCCTTCCGATAAATCCCTAAATCCGCGGTATCTCGAATTATTTAGACTTTGTAACTCGAACAAAATGTTATTTCCCTACGAAATATTGATAATACACATTTATACTCTATAACTCGAATTTAAAAAAGGAGACTCCATAAGTCGTAGTTGGTAAAATATAATGACGTCTTACTTGGAATTCCCCGAAATAATAGCAATAAATTCCAAAATGAATGTTCGGGTTCGGCGCTTCTAATCTATTGTTTTTGTCTTGTACACGTGCAAGAATGAATACATTCATGAAACTTTCTAAGTAACACAGCTGCGAAGATTATGTTTGTTCCTTGTCGACACAGTCATATGTATCTCGAAGTTCTTGTTAAGTCGAAAACTCGTTAACTCGATTTTTTTCGCATTTCCCTTGACATTCGAGTTATTGAGATTCCACTGTATATATTTATTACTAGTTAGTATTAGTTTCTTTACTCGACTATTGTACAAATCAACTTCAGTGAGTTTTAACATTTAACTGCCGTATGCTTCACCCTACATTTCTGTTATTTTCATATGTTTATAGACTGCCCATATCCGACATCTATACTGTCGAACCATGTGCCAATCCGCAATGCATTTGACGGCTTTCGTTTTATATCCCATAAAAAGTTTTGTTAAGAATATACAGAGAATACAGTGCCATATTCATATTCATTTTAACTAGGGCATGACGAACAACCCCGGTTTTCTCAAATAATACCGCGTGATATTTGATCTGTGACGCCGACGTGTAGTGAGCGCGGCGCGGGGGAAACGGATGCGGTTTGAAAGGTACACGTAAAACAAAGACCACTTTGTCACATGAGGTGGTATAAATTCAAATTCGGAACATTGTCGTATGGAATAAGTACACAAATGCAAATGTATAAGAATAAATTCGTCACCTTCTTATTTATCAGCTAACGCTAGACTAGCCCCCGGTTCCGCCCGCGTGGTCGTAGAACGAACTGCTACACCTTTCTTATCGCCGGGTGACGCTCATCCATCACTGCCCTGATCCGGTTTCTGCTCGCGTTTCCGATCTCGGTCCTGCTCTTTACATATATATTATTTCATTTTTAACGGTTCTTTAAATTTTAGGTGTTTTTAACTCTATTTTATATACACATATATTTTAATCCTAAAATCTTTCAAAATAAAAAGTACCTATGTAGAGAGTCCCATCTGGATCGCTTTAGCCGTTCCGAAAATTACCTCGGACAAACAAACAGACAAAAAATTTAAAGAGGATAGTTCGGATACTTGATACGTATAAATAATATTATGAACTTAAAAAAATCGCAGTTATTTTTCAATAGACCCAATTTTTTAAGTGTTTTGTTTCCAATAAAAATAATTTAAATTCTTGATCCGAGAAATTGTATTTTATCTTATTAAAACAAAATGCTACAGCTGAATTTTTGAGTGTATTTATTCCGAATCCTTAGGTTCATTTGTATAAAGGACGTTATAAAGGGAGTTTACTAAAAAATTAGTTCAGAAAGTTTGTTTAAATTTGTGTAAACACTGTTTATGCATCATTTAGTTACCATACACTAGCTAAACGTTGGAATAAATTGTAGGTATAATCGTCTTAAAGAATAAATGACTTGAGTTATATTCAATAATAGATGCTTGAGATATATCTATGAATTGTTGAGTAGTAATGTATAGAAAATTATACTTAAGTGTTATAGATTAATATAAATTAGAGATAATTATTAATTCGAAGTGTCCTAGAAATGGAGGAATGTTTGGGTTCAAAAAATTTAGAGAATTACACAAGTGGGATACCATAAAACCAGAAGCATATTCTAGTGAACACGAACATATACATCATGGATATACTATTTAATGAATCAATTACGCTCTTTAACACAAACGGATTTCCAACGAAGGCATTATATAATCTTACAAACGACGAAACACAAACAACGATAAAGAAATTTTAAATAACGGTTATTTGTATGTAATTAAAAGTTTTAGAAGGTCTGAACAGTTTTGTAGGTTAAGCAATTAATGTGATATTTACCCATTGATTATTCCCCATACGTTTGTCATGTTATTTATATTAATATACTCCATCAAAAACACTTTATTATATACGGAAATCTAATCAGTATATAGTTTTTGCCAACTACTCAGTACTTGGATTATACATTGGGATATTGTGAAAAATAAACACTACAAAAGTTTGTAAAATACGTTTTTTCTTTCGCGCGAAATGTTGCTATTAAAATACTCAAACATTGTTTAAGTTACATTGCAGTTGAAAACAACACTTAATCGTTTACTACCGAAACAGGACTTAAGGGTGTCAACAGTGTTTAAGTTAAACTATCTTTAATGTTCAGAAGTTTGGCGTACCGGGTAACACAAGTTTATTATGTTGATAGAAGGGACTTGTGCTCCCAATCTCGGTCCTAATTCTGATTTTAGTCTTTATTACCGTCTGTGTTCCGTTTTTGATCCCTATCCGCATGCTGATATTTCATTAAAGCATATTAATAAATTAGATTTTTTGGTTGTTAGGCAGTTACTGTGGAAATTAATCTTGTTCAAATTATAAAAGAAATTTAGAGTAATGATAACATAAGAAGCATGACCAATAATATATTATGTACTAAGAAAGGCTTGTATACATTTTCAGAATTTTTCACGATTTCTTTATTGCCATTTTTTGTGTTATTGTTATATCCCATTAGCGAAGGGTCCTTAATCTATGGGTTATGATGATAACAAATGAAAAAAAAACGGAAGACGAAGACGTACAAAGTGCGTTTGGTGCAGAGCACTTTAAATGCGACTGTGACTGGCACTTGGCCAATGATTTCTTTTGTGTAAAGATTCTCAAGTACTATTTCAATGAACTATTAAAGCGAATTTCTTCCTTTCTGCACATTTGCTGCATTTTTTCTTTTATTGAAATGATAAGGTACGCCTAATTATATTTTAACTGAATTTGTATTACACTGAAAATTTGATTTTTTTTTAAATCTTTGATTTTATAAGTTTCTGAATTTTATACGATCTTTCAGAAGTCAATTTTGCCAAAACGCTGAGATACGTCATTATAAAACTTCTGAACAAAGGCCTATACAGTAACTTCCACCCTCCTAACTAACAAAATGACCGAACTCATTCAACCCGGATTTTGTCTGCTTAAAGGTTGATTCTCCGTAAAAGTTGAAACAACTCATTCTTAACTTACAATTAGAACTCTATACATCATTATTTTTATGTTTCTAACTTAAAAAAAATACGGCAAATCCTTACAATCCCCTAGTCTTTAAGAATGATTTTACAAAAATCCTATTTTGACTGTTTTGTACAACAGTAGAAAAAAAATTTCAGGATTTTAACAAATATTTATTTATAAAATAACAATAAACACTAGTGTTTGTAATAAACACTTGTCTTTTATTTCCTGTAACAGAAATAACTATAGTTCACATTTCTTATTTCTCCGTTGGCTAATTGTTTCGGAGTATGGAATGTTAATGATTATTGCTTCATCTTCGATACCACGTTTGTTTGATTGATTATGTTAGTTCTGGGCTGAACTTATTGTTCTATGCAAGGCCGGATCTAGTCTTCGAGGCGGGGGGTCGCATAGTCGACGTCGTCTGAACAGGCTCCAGATCAATATCAGTAATAGACCTACCTCAGCTCACGGGTAGTAATGACCGTAATGGTCTTCTCCTATGCTACAATCCCTGTTTCTATCGCAGCACTGCGGGCACTGTGGTACTATTGATCAGTTTTTGATGATATTTTTGCGCGAACAACGAACATTTCGTAGAATTCGTTACATGCTTGCCTACATTATATAAGAAATCTTAGAGTAGAATGTCGATTTTGTAGATTCAAAATTTAAGGTGTACTTATGTTTCAGTTCATTTCTCTTTTTATGTAAGAATCATTCTGAAGAGCCTGATCATCGTTTAAGTGAACTGCCTACTATTGAGCTGGATTGCATATCTTCGATCGATATAAAGGCACCGAATTGGTACAGCGTCTTTCTACCAACCGCCGAAATCAATATATTAGATTAGGTAAGGGTTATTTTATTAAAATACGACAAACGACCGGAGCAAATATGGAACCTACACAGTAGATCTTACAGTTACTAAGATCGATATTTTCACTCGTCTTCTAGAGGGAGACATGAATGTTTATGATAAGGCGCTCTCTCCTTCTTTCCGAAATCTAGTGTGAATTTAAGCTACATTGATGCAATACCTATCCTCATCGTGTTTGACACGGAAACACGTACTAATCACTAATAAAAAGTCGTATCTTATGTTACGTAGACGACCTCAAATTTTTACAAAAGAAAAGCATGAAGTATAACATGTTTACAATTTTGACTGAACGATCAGACTTTGCCTTTAATTATATCAACAATACGAAACGAAAATGAGAATCGCATTTCTCGTAATTGTTATATCGTATATAATCTAATTTACGTATAAAATATCAAATTATATCAATAATACAATTTAATATAATTGAATCATATTCGGTTGAGAAAAGCTGATGGAATGTCCAGATGTCCAGCGAAAGCGATTCCAAAAATGAATTTGAGCGACAAATGGAATTTAATAACGCGAATTTTATTCACTGGCAATGTCCAAGCTTTTCCAATTTAGAATCGAGCACTTTCCTCTATTATCTTTATGCAATATAGAACAGATCCTTGTATAGGGTTCTTCAGTTTTTGGTAACTTTTAGAGAAATAATATTGTACGGGAATGTTATTTTATAAGATTTATACAATGTATAAATCTTGATTTTCTTTGAATAATTTTTATTCTCTTGTATATAATATCATTACATATCATATCAACATGGTGAGTGTACATATTTGTCAAAGATATTTTTCAACAAAGCTAAAATGAGACAAAACAATTTCTAAAATACTTTCTTGAAAATATTGTTCTGTATACTCTTTGTGTCACATATTCTTGAAATGGAATTTTGAAACTCTTAAATTACGTTTCTATCGTGATAGAAGAGGAATATATTTGTTGTATAATCGATGGCTACCAGTGGCGGATCCACAGGGAGGCATTGCGTTCATGACCCCCGGGCTGGGTTTTAAAGCCAATTCTGGCTGAATCTTGTAAGTGTGACCCTTTCCTCGACTCAAAGTCTGGATCCGCTCTTGACGACACGATGTACTCACCCATGAATGCCGTATTGAACTATTCAAAATGAGATCAGTCTATGGTTCACGGATAATCGACACGTATACAACTATGTTCTTTTGTATTTGGTTCAGTTTGATTTAGGCTATGTTTAGATGCTTCAAACATTTGCGCGCACGCATATGTAACAAGCAACTTGATATGCGAAAATCATATGTTAAGATTTTGCGGGTTGTCGCTCATAATTTTATGAAATATATCAAAATTGCCGTTATTTCTCGACTTTTTACTATGGAAGTCTTTTAACACTTGATTTAGGTTTTGTTGATAATTTATCAAAAAACAGAATATATATTTATTTTAAAAAGGTAAAACGGAAAATGCGGATTGTAAAGAAACTAAATATTTTTTCCCCACAAAAAGATAAATAGCAGGTCTTCAACTATCAATATGATTACTCAATGTTAATGCTACGAAATTGCTTTAACGATTTCGTATTCGTGATTTCCATTTGAGAGATAAAACCGTTTATCGCCTTATGATTCACATATAATTTTAGAAGCTGTGTAAGCAGATCGACCTTGCCACTTGACTAATCGACTTGCATCGGGCAAGCTAAAATTCACATCGATCCATTGACATCAAAGTAATCAAACGAGTAAATTGGAAAGAAAAATATTTATTTTTGTGCTAACGAATAGTGAATTGCTAGTGGGTAGTTTTCTTTTTGGAGACATCATACTTTTTGCCGGTGTTGAGAACTGAAAACAGAAAGCCCTTGAGGGCAGTCTTAAACACTAGAAATATTATAAGATGTTACGAAGTGTGTAGCATTAATTATACTAAGTGCTAATTTATAATAAAATGGTGATTTTTTAGTGCTAAACTTTATGCGTAAACTACGCGTTCTCACCTTGAACGGATACATACATCGAATATGTATGTATTCATCGTTTCTAAAAAACTATTATATAGATTGTTATGCAGATTCTAAAAATAAAATACTTTTTTTTAAATAGTAAAAAAAAAGAAAGACAAATCCTTTGTGACAGAATGCCCAAATCCAACGGCGAAATCTTTATAAGGATGGCGACCCATAGGCGACGTTATAAAAATGGTACATTAACATTTTAACAGTGTGATAAAGACGGGTAATATTAAATCATTAGGTGCTTCATTAAAAGAGGAAAATAGGGCCTTGGTGGTTTTAATAACACCATAAATAGTTGCCATGTAATATATATACAGATGAAGTTTCGTTCGGTTGTGCTACCTAGTACCTTTTAGTTCATTTCGTTCGTCGTATGAGCTGAAGTTTAATTTTATACGGCTGTTAGGTCAGTGCCCCCATGGACGAAAAACCTTTTTTCTTGTAGCTTCATAGTTAATGTTGTATCGATCGAAAAGCGGGACGGTGTTCGTGCTGCTGAAGGGCTATGCCCTATTATCGATTTTCTTAATAGACTAACCTCTAGAATAGAGTTCACACCTGTCAAAAAAATGTTCCCATAAGAGAGGTAAAAAATTTACCTCTTCTCGTTGAATTAAATTAAAATAGCTAATGTAGAGTACCTAGGTCGTAATTCCAATACTAAGAGGTATTTAATGTGCTGTATTTTTAATGCTGAAATAGTAGGTTCAACATATAAATGTAGTTAAATGTTACTATTTCTAGATATTATTTTGAAAATGCACAATTTGATTTGTCAATGACGATGAATTCTTGAAAACAACATCTGTCAAGTGCTAATTTAATTTGCGTATTCTAGGGTTCGGTATAATATAATACTTTTAATTAACAATAAACTAGGCAGGATTGTTGTAGAGATTTACAAAATAAAGATTTAGAATGGTACACATTTCTTAGCATTTTGTTTTATTTTTAAATGTCAAATGCCACTTTGTTTTATATTTCCTGTATCTAAAACATATGCTCGCCATATTGCTATTTGCTATAAGGTTTGCCACCTTTGAACATAAGGTTGGGGATTTTTTATGCATAATTTCGGTTACAACTAAACAAAGAAACAGATAAAAGAAAAAAAAATGTATTTTGAATCTTCATGGCGAGCGTTTTCAAACGGTATTCCAAATGGGATATAAAACGAAAAGTTAATGTACTGCTCAAAATGCTACTCAATTTAAAAAAGAAATGAAAAATATTTTTATCACGGAATATGTGTGCAGGGCAAATCATTTATGCTACGTTGGTGAACGAGTTCATATAGCCTCAGTATTAATAGTTTCATCAGTATTAATCAGTATTAATTAGGCAGGAGTAGAAGTCTCATTATACTAGTTTTTTTTTGTGTATAGTACTCTAAGACATGAATACTTCATTGTTTCCAGAAAAAAAAACCCGCCATTGTCAGTAAATCTATTATATATTCGAGTGTGCGATGTAAAAAATATGTTAGGAATCGTTGGAGGCATTTTATCGAATACAATACGATATTTTAAGAGCTTTATATAAGAGGATTGCCGGGAGATTGGCCGAATGCGAGAGCTCCATTGACTCAACGAGGGTCCCGCTTCTGGCTACGTCAAATTATCTAAATGTTTATTTAAGGCTCGGCCGGAGCCCTTTTGACGTCTGTTACGCGGTAATTCGGTAATTTGAAAGCTTTTATTTGGCTATTATACGTTAACAAATAGATCTTAAAGCAATTTGCTTTAAGGGCAATACGTTGAATTTTTTTTGTATGGCTCAGACGATAATGCAAATACTGCAGTAATAAAAAGCTAATTTAAAATATATGTTGACGATGCTATGAGAACGGGTCGTATTTAATGTGTAAGGCGCTTTACTTTTAATAAAAAAAAATTGAATACAGTAAACAATCACTTTTTGTCATTACAAAAATTAAAAAACAACGTCTTTTAATCTATTGTCCGGAGGCAAATTATAACTCGAGAAGAACTAGTCCGTTTAACATAATACTTTTATTAATACTGAAGCATGTTATCTGATCAAGTTTTAGTACATATTTCGGTATGATTTATAATCCAGGGTATTGACAGCAATAATTTTAATGTATCACGGCGAAGGAAAAATAGTGGTTGTTCTTTCTATACAGTGGCGCCAATGTACAGCAAATAATAGGTTTAGAGTTTAGACAATGTCTCTTTGTTGGGGTGTGCTCAACATTAATTATTCTAACAATATAAAGAATAAGTAAAGAAAACTGATAGAAATTATCCTCGTATAACATATAGGTTATTATGTGTCTGTTTGTTTTTCTGTATATCTTCTTATAAGTAGACAATGTATTGATCGAATTAGGTTAAGTTTGATACACTGATGCGACACACCGTTACGTATAATTTAATTTACTCCCTGTCTGTTTGTTTTTGATCTTGTTATAATTAGACAATATCCTAATCCTGATATGATTTTGTGTCTGGTAAAACTCTTTGCCGCGTAAAATATAAATCATATCTATACTGTGGCAATAAAAAATATTGAATTTTAAAATCACACAAAAAAAATTGTCGGCTACGTTTGTAAGTTCGTTTCGCTTGGAATGGGAGATGGAAGGGGGTAGAATATACAGATTGAAAGGGAGATATGGAGTGAGAGGTTGAGCCAGAGGAAGGAAGCGAGGGTCAGGGCGAGATCGCGACGGCCAGATAGACGGATTGCAGTCAGAAATAAGTTTAACATCGGGATTGGTGATAAAATCAGATTCAGCATCGTATAGTTTTAGCGGAAAAAAGATAATACCTTATATATTGTATTTGATTTATCGATCCAGAGGAATCGACATAGCACTCAAATATATCTTAATTTTACAGGTTATGAATAATATCTGTAATACGTTACAGTGCTTTAAGACAGTGGCGTAGCTAGCCTGGGTGACACCCGGGGCGGATTTGAAGTGACACCTTTAAAATCAAAACAAGTTAAGTTGAAGAAAAACTCTAATAGTAAACAATGTTTTATATTCCGTTACGCATTTTTTGTGAATCAAAATTTGCGATCGCATGAACTCGGGTGTCACCTCTACATGGGTAGCACACTACACCACTGCTTCAAGAATTTACATTTTTCTATTTAGCCATTTTATCACTAGTTCGGAAGGCAGTCTTGGAACTTTATTCATCTTTCAAAGACTACTCGCGTTTTGACCTCGACGCATCGTTTCCTGAGGTTTTGACAAAACCTTCGAAGTTATCATATGAATTACGAAACTGCGATTTTTTTTCAAAATATTAGATATTTTATGTTCATCATACATAGTGAATAAAAATGTATTTAGTAGTGAGTGATTTTTTTAGAAAAATATGTATAAGTGTCACAAATTAAAAACAATTAAGCATATAGAACTTTCATGAAATTGTTGCTCTCTCACGTATGAAACAGCCAGAATTCTTTGCAAATATATTTTTTTAAGTAATGGTTGCTCTCGTACTAAAAAGATTACCTCCACGAAATACTTTACGCATATTAAATATTTGTTTATATTTCACTTTTTTTTTCTTCTCAATGGGTCATTACTATCAACCATGTTTGATTTAGAAAAGCGTATCTTAATATAAATTTTTTAAAGGAATGTTAGTTTTAACAGACAAAGCATTCGATTTCAAATTAGAAACATTAAATCATTGGACGTGGGCGGTTTTAAATTAAATGTTAATTTTTGTAACGTATATGTTTATCAGTACTTATAAACGAAACTTTTCAAGCGATTGGTGTCGCCGGTAATGACAGATTATTAGGTACTGAAAGTTGTTCTTTGCCGTCGGTCTCATAAATAAATCAGAGTTCAGCCGACATGCAGTGGAAAGCTCGGTCTTCTCTGTGAGATAGAATCAGAAATAAAGAAGTCTGCAAAAGAACCAAAGCAACTGATATGGTTTATACAGTCATTAAGTTGAAGTGGGAACGGGCAGACCACATCGTTTGTAGGACCAACAACCGCTCGGGACGAAAGGTTCTTCGATGGAGACCACGAACTGGAAGTCGGCGCAGTGGACGGTTCGCCATTAAGTGGTCTTGGTCGACTTGGGAAAGGTCGCGGACCAGCGTTGGTTATGGGCAGTTCGGGACATCACGTCATGGAAACTTAGAGAAGAAACTATGTCCAGTTGTGGGCGTCCGATGGTTGAAACGTAACGCAACGTTAATGTTTTAAAATTGCCTTATCATTACGTCCTCTTCCTAGAATAATTATTCCACACAATGAATCAACTGTGCATTGGTTCGGTCAACTAGCATTTGAACCTACATCGATACAGGTGTGAGATATTTTTAATGATATCGGCAGAGTACTACTTAAAATGTTTCACTATGGGTTTGCAACAGATGTACTCTGCCGGATAGGTCGTGAAACTTTAGAACTTTCCACGGTTAGAACTGTGAGGGGAAAATTTCTTGTGGGTTGCAAACGTGTGATTTCACGTTGCTGTACAATAGCAACAATTATTTGTTGTATCGCGACAAACGTAAAGCTCAAAATTAAGGAAATTAGAGGTTTTTTTTGTTTCTATAAAAAAACTATCAAACAATTTTTAAAAATTTACTTTCGAATAACGTTGAAACCGACAACTCACAGCTTCTCTGTCTTTTGCAACGTTTTCGAATACGTTAGACAGAGCAAAATAAAACGTCAAATACCTTTGAAATTATTCCGGTATAAAAATTACGGAAACCGATTTATTCCTTTGAATATCAATGACAACGCTATGAAACCGTCCTGTGATTTGCAGCTCTCTCGCACATCGGGCACCAAGTCATTTGGTACACGATCCAAGTCATATGCGGCTCCGGAGCTTGCGCGAGCGCGCGGTCATATTCGCGATTTTAGTAAAAAGGGTTAGTTGCGTGCGCGCCCGCGCGAGAATCGTTTTCTGGAAATTTAACATTGTTCAACAAAAATAATTATTTTAAGAAAGATAATTCAAGGCATTCGAATTATTGCATGTAAAATATGCATATATCGTACAACAAAAGGATTCATTGTCTTTTTAATTTTTTGCAATTTCAATATAACATCTAGTGTTCGCCATCTTGGATTTTACGATATTATTGTCACACCTTCACAGTCACTCACGAGATCAGTAGATTACGTGTAGCAAGAATTTATTGTCGTAAGAATTATAGAGATTGCGAAATAACTTTCGTCTTTGCGTCGTGTATTCGGGTTAACATTGTGATTCAACTCTATGAGATGAAGTTTAAGAATATACAAATATTAAAAAAACAAGTTTCTATGTTTTTTAATATTTGTGTTGAAAATATTTACGTGTAGCATAACCTGTGATCATTGTCATGATTACATTTTACACTTTTTATTAAGTGTTGTACCTAGTCGCCATTTCTGAGGTGGACCCAACCTTTCATATTGCTCATTATAGACACTATTGACGTAATTTGTACTTGAAAATATACGGGGAAAATCTGTTTATTGCACCTCATTTGCGTTATGATATTTTCAGTGCTGATATATTTAGAAAAAATTGTGACGTTTGTCAGCGAGCCTGAAATAATATAATTTTTATAAAAATATTTGTATTTTTTTTACACCCGAAGTCCCAGTTTCGTCAATGTTTTCTATAGATCTTACTGATTCCCGATTCTCTTTCGTGGCTCACAGTCAGATTAAATAATACCAAATTGTGATTCCAATCTCGCCAGGTTATGTAGACGATATATCTAGCTATATAGATTCGAAAAATCACTATCTGAATATTATAGAAATTGCAGGAAATGTGCAAGAAAACGTTAAGTACACGGTTATCATACACAAAACCTTTTTCTAAATCTCTCAGCATGTGGACTATCCCTATGCTAACTTCGACAAACAGATTTTGTTCTGTATATGTTATATATGTGAATGTAAAAGGAATTTGTTTTTGTTCATATTTATTTATTCAAATATATCTATTTGAAGAACTTTCAATAGAATCTAAACTTATAATGAGCACTTCGACGGGCGCACGGCCCTCGGGGGCTTAGATAGATTAAATGCGATCGCAAACGGAATCGAGGGTCTTTACGTTTACGCGTAACTTTCCGCCGCGCAAATAGAAACTGCTTTGGAACGAACTCCCGTCAATGGTGTTTCCGAACAAATAGGACCTATTGGAAGCTTCAAGAAACGGGAGTGCCTTCCTGAAAGAACAAACGACTGGCCAGCGCCCTCTAGCGGGGT
Organism: Eumeta japonica; assembly: GCA_005406025.1. Lineage (NCBI taxonomy): Eukaryota > Metazoa > Arthropoda > Insecta > Lepidoptera > Psychidae > Eumeta > Eumeta japonica. Next base: position 778,133 of record BGZK01000026.1, read on the forward strand.
CATGGGAGATGTATAAATTGGTGTACACGTAGCGACTCGATAATGAGATGTTCATCTTAACCGTCTATAAAATAAAGTACCTTGCACATACGTTTCTCGAAAACATACACGTCTACGAAATGAGAAATAGACACAATCTTAAAATATAATTCAATTTTAATATTTTTAGGGTTTTTTGTTATGTTTATCGCAACACGGTTCGATGTGAAACTGTCAAATAAGTAATGATCCGGGCCGGATTTAAATTTAATACCGCCTCTGGGCATTGTAGAAAGTGCCGCCCCAACACTGAAATTTTACTTATGTTTGCAAATTGATTGTATATTCAACCTCAACATGAATGAAATTCTCTACAGGTTATATTAAGAAAACGTCAAATGTAAAAAAAAAAAACAATAAATCGAAGAAACCTAGATACGTTTGTAAAACGGACTGTAGGTGGCAGTATGCGCAGTTGCAAGTTTATTTGATTCAAACATATAAGATTTTTCTTTTCAAATATAATTAAAAGATATAATGGATAAATTATTTATTATTTACAAATTATTTTTTTTGATTTCAGAAAATAAAATTATTGTTTCTAATCATCAAGAAAACACATTAATTAAATTATTTTTGATTATTAATTTTAACTAAAAATGCGTTAATTCGATTTTACAAATAATGCATTAATTGAATTTCTGGAATTATCCATTAAACAAAAAATGATAAGATAAGAGAATTATGTAATTATATTGAATAATTTTGATACCATTAAAAAAATTTTTTTTTACACCAAATTTTTTCACCCTAGAAAATTTGCCGCCCTGGGCACTAACCCCGCCTGCCCTAGTGTACATCCATCGCCGGAAGCAATACAATGCGCTTCACGAAATTAATGACTTCTCAATAATTAAATAAGTTCAAAAATCTTCGGTGGTCGTACAAAGTTCACTTTTGATAGAAAAAGATGTTCAGCCATCTGAACATCCTCGCGCGATCCGACGACGACGAACACAGGGGGCGGGCGTGCTCGGCTCTTTCGCGCTGTAGGTATTTCTTGTCTTTTATTGCTTTCGTTGCCGGACGCTATTGCACAAGTTTGGAGCGATTGCCGCAAACGCGCTGTCGTTGAATTTGTACTGACTCTGCGGGTGACACGGAACAGTCGTAATTAGGTTACGTGTGTGTGACGTCGACCTGTTTGTTAACGGTTTGAAGGATGGAATTATAAGTATTCAGTGGTTGTATAATGACATTATGATATATAGAAGAACTGATTGATTAGTGATTGATATTGATTAAAAATTATGATAAAAATTGGTTTAGAGCTTTGAAAATCGGATAAACCTAGTAAAATTATACAAATAATATTCTAAATTACATTTACTATTTATACATATATTATCTATTCGGCCCGCGACTTTGTCCGCGTGAACCTAAAATTTATGCCTTCAGCTTTTATATTGAAAAATATTGCTGTCAATCTCAATCTCGTTCCCGCTTCAATTTCGGTTCCTGTGCTGTTCCTAATTTCGATTCCACTCACGCTCTTGATTCTAATTCCGATTCCGCACCCATTGCGACCCGGGTTCTGGTTCCCGAGTCTGCTCCATGTCCCGCTTTCAATTACGATACCGCTAACGTTCAAGATTGAGATTTGTATGGAGCCGGGCGAAAGGCTAGTATCAAAATAAATTATAGGGTATATCACTCGGGGATAGTGTGAGTTTCTATGAATGAAAGAATTTTTAAAATGGGCTATATAAATAGTTTTGCTTTATGTAAGAATATGCAGACGAAGTCGGGGATAAATACTAATAGGCGTGATATGAAAACATTCTCCATGCCATATACATATGTATCGGTTTCTATGTGTACAGATAAACTAGTCGAGGGGGTTGCTTTCAAACCAGAAGGTACAGGATTCGAACCTTGACCGCGGGTGCATTAATTAATGAGTATCATTATTATTATAAACTTACACCTATTACTCAGAAGGGTAGACAGAGACTACAGACATCGACATGGTACGATCCTTGCATATTTCTGTTGCTTCAATGACGTTCATCAATTTTTGCATGCAAGCTCATAGTTTTCGGGTGCTTATAGAATTTGACCTTTTTTAGTATGTCACCAATTTGGTCTGCATAAGACTTTCTAGGGCGACCCTTTCATCACACGCATTGTAGATTTGTTTTGTCAGTTTACTATCATTCATCCATTCCATATAGCCAAACCACCGCAACAAACCTCGTTCTACTCTAGTCACTACGTCTTCTTTCAAACCACACCGTTCTTTGACATCACTGTGCGTACATGTATTCTTCAAAGGCTACCACTACCAATCTAACCAATGAGTCGTTAATTTAAGTCAAAGTGAAGCCACCCGTCATGTAGCTGGGAGAAAATCGTAAGTCGTTGGTCGCGGACACTGTCGCCTTATCGTTGGTGACGGGGGTTAGTAGCCGCCAACTCACACCGGGTCAGCGTAAAGCGGGCGGTATTAATAAAGCACGCTCAAGTGCGGCGTTCCATCTTTATAGTGTAAAGAACGAGGCAGTTATAGTGTTTCTTTATAGAGAAGAATATATGTCTCGCTCTCATGTTACTTCTTGAGATGGATGCATCGTTTGAGTGACGGTTATTAATACGGGCGTGTAAGTCCCTCAATTTGTAACAAGAACATTGTGGAAAGATACGACTCAGCACCATGGATATAATATACCGATTAATAAATATCGACAATCAACAGAACAATATAATTAGGCTGAGACTCCTTGATCGCATTTATTATTACCTTTCTGAAGTAATTTTTAGGTTGTCGCTATGAAAAAAGGGTGTTATACGCATTGATCTATAAAAAAGATACATCTATGGTTGTACGCCTATTTTGGAGAATCGTCATCTATTTTCGAAACAGATAGTGCCTTTAGAATGACTATCATTAAAGTTTTTTTTCACTATTATTTTAAAATACAGATAAATGATTTAAATATCATTAGAACAGAAGAATTATTAAATGAGTCCATTTATTTTAACATTCTATATTAAAATAAAAAACCGCGATGAAATGGTTACGCTCCATGTTGTTTATTATTTTAACTGCGTTAATAAATCTTTTTACACCGATCCTCTGTTAAAGAACCCGAATTCAACTAGGACCGGCGTGGGTAGGACACCTACTGCTTCCTTTTAGTCTCACCCAAATTAATTTATGGTACCTAAAATAAAAATACCATAACATAATACCAAAAAACATCGTAGACTAGGTATCGATAGGTCGCCGTAGCAACCATTAGACAAATAAAGCTGTATTTTGTTAATCTTCGGTGAAATTGAACAGTATATTTCGTACGAATGATCTCTTCTCCAAATTTTTTCCATTAGCTATGAGAATTTAAATAATTTGGATTTCGTTTGGGTTGTGTTATAAACCTAGTGAGATTCTAAAATCTATATACATATTTTTTTTAATTTTATGCTTTATAATTTCGGAAATTAGATGGGTAATACACGATTTTTATAAGTTTTTTAAAACTATGCATTTGCATTCAAAATAAAGTATTTTCATATCTCATTTGCATATGTAATATAACACGTAAACTCATATGTATTAATATATCACGTAACGCAATTAATGATTTTGTATAACTTTCACCCAAAATTGATTTTACTACTTAATATCAAAATTGGTTTATTTATACCAAACGTCCGTGATTGGATCAGCTAATTATATGCATATGTTTGTCAAATCCTAACTCATTTTGTCTCGTTGAACGGAGAAAATAGGCCGTGACAGATGGACAGACAGACACGAGAATGATTCAGCAAGGGATCCATACCTTCGTCTGATATACGGAGGCCTAAGAACCAAAGACCCTGAAAGGCAGAAAGAAAAGAGAATATCAGTGCGCCCATTTGTACCCTAGGGCACAAACGCATGAATTTTCGTCTCTTCGTTTTGTTTTTTTGCCTATCTTTTGTTTTTTTTAGCTAGGCATATTTTTTTATTTCTAAAAAGTCTTACGAGCTTTATTTTATGCCAGCCCTTTTCTACCTTAAGCATTGAACGAATCGTTCACGATTTTAATATTCATGAGTTATATATTGTCCCATGACATTTTTTCGCAGGAAGTGGGTCATCCGTGTCGTTTAAGCTGCTGTAAAAGCAGTAAATCTATGACATCGCCCCTGTAATGATCTTTGACGATTTTAACAGCCATTTTTTGCGTCAATTGTTTCATTTAGACTTCAAACGAGAGCGATTCTTTCTAAATACGTATTTTCTAAAGAACGGAAATTATTATTTGTGATATCCATATGTTCATCCAAAACACTATCAATAAAATCAATTGAAAATGCAAAACATTTACATGATCTATTTACGTTCATTTACTGTAAACTTTTTTATTTCAAATTTCCTTTGACTTGGCCTTTGATGTTCATTTTAGTTCATTCTTCTATGGTTTTCATATAATGTAGATGATTGCGTCGAAGTTCTTGATTTCTAAAAATATTGATATTTTTAGAAATCGTTGTACGCGTATCGATAGTTAAAAGTTTTCGGATGGATCATGAAAGACAGCGCACACACAGACCGGCGGACGCGTAACGCGAGGTGCTTTGTAGTAACGACGTTAATTCTCGTTGCCAGGAAAAAGTTCTTATCCTAAACTCCCTGATAAACAATTTTCGGACGCGAAGCTGAAATTAAAATCACTCATTAGATATAAAAACTCAAATTCGCTTCATATAATGTTGAATGAATGAATAAATTACATGAACATATAATCTTAAAGCGTTACGTATTCATAGCGTTGAAAACAGGATGTGTGATTTGTGTGTGCGGTTAAAACATTTAAAATTTGCATATGTTACAACTAGGTTCTTTGAAAATGCAATAGAAACGACTGGAGTAAAAAATTAGTTGTACGACAACGACTTTACGTGGTCGGCCTTCGCGCGGGAGCGCACGAATATCTCTATCTAGGTGTTAAACATAAAGGAGCGGCCGACTAGGAATTTACAACTTTCCAAGGCAGGTGAAAGAGGCCGAGCTTTTGTAATCAACGATAGCGCCGTTTCCTTAAGCACGCGATGCACGTCTGACGTGCACTCCACATACCTAGTAGGACGGACGAGCCCCGCCGGCGCCGGACGCGGAAGTAGCCCTGGAGGCCGACGGGCGGCGAGAGCGCGCGAGCTCACGACGGCCGAGCGCCACGGTCGGCGGGACACTCACCGGCGGCGCGCCCCGCCATCTGGCGCCGAGCCGCGGCACACGACACGCTCGCTCCGCGGGCCGGCCCGCCGAGAACTGGGCGCCCCCGCCCCGCGCCGCCGACCGCCGCCCCCGCCCTCACACGAATTATTTTCAGCGAAGCTACCGCCTCACGTCTCACTTCGGTGATGTCTACCGGTCGAGACCAGAAGCGTCAATAACTGCCCGCGATTCTTGTAGGTCAGAGCGGCGGCGATGACTTACGCGACGGCGGACGCCGACGCCGGCGCCGGCGGCCGCGGCGCCCTCGCCGGGGCGGGCGGCGCGGCGCTCTAGTTACCGCGGCGTAGCGAACACGGTCAAGTGTGTCACCGCGGGGCGAGCGCGGGCCGGCCCCGTCGTCCGCCCGAAGGCGCTCGCTCTCCGGGGACGGCGCCCGTCGTCCTCATCGCGGCGATCGCTTACGAGAGCTACGAAATTTACGTAGCGCGGTACTCGTACGGCACGACTTCCGTAAACCGTCGTCGCCGGAGCCGGCCTCGCCCCGGTGCCCGGCGGCGGCCAGTCGGCGTATTCACAATGCGATATTCGTCTGCCTTAATTTGGCCGTTAGGTGTATTTTAAACCTCTTCCGAAACGATCGCATCTTAACCGATGAACACTCTCCGGATTTTTAGCTAACCGAAGTATTATGAATCGCTAAACGCCACATGTTATACAAAAACAAATAAAGTCCACTTTTAGCTGAATCATGAGTTATAATATTAAGGAATCTGTGCCCACGAGGAAGAAGAAAAGATTCAGTGTTGAGTGTTATCTCGCATCAGACTGTGGGGCCCTTTCTGAAGTTTCTTGTTCCGTTAAGATTTACGTACAATTTATCTCGTCCCGGTTTCAATGGCTATGAACTCAGAGAATGTTCAAACAAAAATACGAATTACACTAAAAAAGTGTTTGAGGTGTTGAAATCGAGTCATGATTATGAACTCGAGAAGATTTTAGGGTAATAAAATATTAAGGACTTTAAAAATCTTGTTTCTTAAAACCGTTATCTGCATTAACCATTGAAATGTCTATTGACAAACTTAACGGTTTCAGCTAATACACCGGATGACCCTTTAGGTACGGATGTTCCATACGTTCGAAACGCAACACTTATCCGAGTCATTTCGCTGTCTGTCTCTCTATCACAGCCTATTTTCTCTGAAATCGTTAATTTTGTCGTAGTGCGTTAATATTTGACATTAAATTAGGAATTGATAGCTAAATTTAATTCGAGTCGTGTTAAAATAATATATCTAGATTTTAGCCAAAAGTGACGGGATAAAGCATTTCAATTTTATCTTGTGAAATGCCGAATAAAGTCACGTAAATGTGCGAGTTTTAACAAAAAGACACGTACAGCGATGTTGTTAGCACAGATTTGAAAAACGATTTTTCACCTAGAAAAGTATAACATAAAATGTAATTAAAAAATCGTATATTTTTTATAATATATGATTTCGTTAAAAAACTATGACTATTTTAGTAACTTTTAAATAAAGTAAAAGGTATGAAAATTATCACCATTCATTACGAATTTCTTCCTGCGATTGGTCACCTGAGACACGTAGTACATGTTTCATAATTTTTTAACTACCGTTCTATCAATTTGAAAATTTATTTTTTTTACATAAAAATTATAAAACTAAGTGTGATCGTAACTCTAGCGGCAGAAGAGCGACTTACACCTGTTTGTGTTGTAAATGAAACATCTCTATACATAAAAAATTCAGCCTCTGTATTGTTTGTTGTTACAATACTCGAAAAGTAGCTAGTTGACTGATTTGGAATTTCGACATGAAGTTGCATTGAAATACGCGTGTTTTTTATTGTAAAACGAGTATTCATCCTCAATTTCATTCGCATATTCCTACGATTAAACCGAACTATTAAACTGATTCTAAAAATTCTTTCACCATAGAAAGTCACACTATCTCCAAGTAATATAACCCATGTTTTATTTTTATACTAGAATTTGACCCGGCTTAGTGCAAATTTGTGACAGGAATAGCGGAATGAAACTTGAAAAGGGACGGGGAGCAGAGCCGAGAGTCGGGACCGAGACTGTAATTGAGCGCGGGAGCGGTGGCGAAGTAGGCTGTGGCGTCGGAATTTGAATTAAGGGCGTGACAGGGATTCAGTTCCCTGACACACAGTATCGGGGTCAAATTACAGAGCGGGACGGGCCTGTAATTTGTAATCAACAGCCAGATCGAGAAATACAAAGGGTGGACGAATACATTCTCTATTCGAGCGTGTAAAGTCGCGGGCGGAAAGCTAGTGTACAGTAAATTTTTTACTGTTAAAAAAAATGTTACATCTCAAAGTGTCCCTTTAAAAGGTAAGTCGCTGCAACAACGATAGTCCATTTCGGCTGGATTTTGATATTAGGCGAGGCGTCAGTTACAATACATTTGTAGCGAAATCTGTTTGCATAATGCTGATGTATCTGCGAATATTCACTAGAAAACGCTTTAGCAATATACGAAAAACGGGCTACTTATTGATATATTATTCGTGGATGATAATTTATATCATGCTGCATTGGAGTTGTTGTTGCAGTCCAAAACTCTACAACGACAGACCATAGATAGAACGACGGCAGGAGTCCAACTTCATAGCTATTGAACATGAGATATCACACGGTGACGCACACATGTTATCAAGTAGACTTTATGGGTGTAACTTTAAGAATTACGTCGGGCAAGAAGTTAACTAAGCGAAGCCAGCGGGAAAACGCTTATGTAGCGATCTTAATGAATAATATCGAGCTCTATAGCAGCAAAATATTACAGACATTCAGCCGATCGCATTAATAGCGTAATGCCTGTGAGCCAAAGTTCGGCGTTGTACGATAAGTTAGAACGTTAAAAGTTACTGGACGTAGTCGAACAGCTTATGTTTGACCGGTAATCCCAAACAAGTTACAACTATTTTGAACTGCCCATTAAACAGAAAAGACACTAATGGATTGTAATATCGATTGACATGAAATGATCCTATTAATATTATAAATTTTAAAGTTTGTATGTTTGGATGTTTGTTACTCAATCACGCTCCAGCGGCTGAATAGCATTATCTGAAACTGTACAGTAATAAATGGTTTATACGTCAGAATAATATATAGACTACAATTTGTAATGTCACTAACTTTTGCTCGAGACTTCGTTTGCGTGATCGCAAAACGTATTATTTATCTATGCCAGCAATGTTCGAGTTCATTTGTCGGAATCGCGACAGGGATAGAGAGAAATGAGATTTCAGCAAAATATCGGTCAGAATATGGATTTTCTGGTAATCGATGACGCGACAGGGATAGGATGACGTCATCTATCGTTATAAAGAGATCGTTTCCACACGGCCGGAGTCGCGGGTGAATTATGTATATTTTGAAAAGAAACGGAATCTAGATCGTGACCAGAATTTCGCATTACTGAAATCTGAGACAATGTAGGACGGTTTAATCTAAATGGTGAAAGAATCGATGTCCACGCGGGCGGGGCCGCGGGCAAAAGCAAAAGCAATTGTAATACAAATGGAAGGAGTAGTGATAAAATTCATTTAAAGGTCGGTTTATACAAAAAAAAAGAAATCAAACAATCTTTATGATGGTTTAAAATATATTTTTTATAACCAATTTCGGATTCTAGTTCAATGTTTTTTATCGCTCTCGCGCTGTCAGATTTTGGATACAACGGCTAACGCGCTCTCGACGCGCCGACTTGATATACTATGACGATATAGTCCAAATAGTATTCACAACCAGGCTACGAACTCGTCATTAACCGAATCGTGACGCAGAAGATTTTGGGCTAACGCGCTCGACGCGCCGACTTGATATTCGACATTCACTAGACAACCAGGCTACGAACTCGTCAGCGCGCCAATGGGCTGTCGCGGCTTTTATCGGCGCTGTCAGAATACAACGGCTAACGCACGAATATTAGACGATGAGTTCAAAGTATTCACAACCAGGCTACGAACTCCACGCGCGCCAATCGCGAAGCATTTATACAACGGCTAACGCGTGATAAATATTCGAAAGGACGTATTATACAAAAAAGAAATCAAATCAATCTTTATATTTAAAATATATTTTTATAGACGAATCAAATCGAGTTCAAATTGTTTAGCGCGCTCCATTTTCGATACGCTCGGCAGATATACGCTCGCGCCGCGCCGACTTGATATTCGACTATATTAGACGATATTCAAATCGAGTCCAAATAGTATTCACAACCAGGCTACGAACTCGTCATTAACCGCGCGCCAATCGCTCGGCTGTCGCGGCTTTTTATCGCTCTCGCGCTGTCAGATTTTGGATACAACGGCTAACGCGCTCTCGACGCGCCGACTTGATATTCGACTATATTAGACGATATTCAAATCGAGTCCAAATAGTATTCACAACCAGGCTACGAACTCGTCATTAACCGCGCGCCAATCGCTCGGCTGTCGCGGCTTTTATCGCTCGACGCGACTATATTAGATTTTGAGATTCACAACGGCTAACTCGCTTCCGACGCGCGCGACTTGATATTCGACTATATTAGACGATATTCAAATCGAGTCCAAATAGTATTCACAACCAGGCTACGAACTCGTCATTAACCGCGCGCCAATCGCTCGGCTGTCGCAGCTTTTCGCGCTTTATTGCGTACAACGAAACGCGATCTCCGAAATTTATTAACCTACTGAGCTGCGAACGCGAACGCGAGCCGGCGAGCTACAGCAAAAGGTCCGGCCGCCGGCCGTCCTCCTAATAAATAGCGTTATCATTTTCGGCGAAAAGTCCGTCCCGTCCGGCGGCCGCTTTGTCATCGGCCCGGCGGAAGTCGATGACGCTCCATTTGCGGCGTTCTGTGCCAAAGCTTGAAAAAGCGGGCTCGCATTTTGTATGGAACGCAGCTTTTATCCGTCCACTATTTTCCCGAGATAAATATACCGGATAGAAAGCGATCTGAAAAACAGTAATTTTGCTACTATTTTATTATATTATAGAGATTGATAAAGTTATTTATTTTTTGCATGTTGAAATAGTTTTTATTTTACAGGCGAAAATTTAAATTGTGATATGCAAACCTAGTTTATTCAGGCCAATTCGCGTTTCGCCGCTTTGTTTCTAAATGTTTTACTTTTTTTTTTATAGTGATTTAACATTTTAGATTATTGAAAATAAAAGTAATTTCATGTCGTAATTAGGTTTCGTTTCATTAAACAAATAGCCCCGTGTGTCTGCGTCTAACAGTATTGAAGGAGAATTCTGTTTTTTTACGTCTTATTTTAATGGCCAGTTAAAGAAAATCGTTTGAAGTGAAGTCCAGTCAAACAAACATCGGCGTCTTTTTTTTAGTGCACCGTACCGAAATCGAACACAGAGCATTTACGGACTTACTCAGTGCCGGTGTGTCTGTCCAATACGGCCGAAATTTTCCCTGATGCCGAGGAAGAAAGTTGAGACTCTTTCTACGAGGACTCGATGAATCAATAATCATCGCATTTTCTAAGTAAATTTTGATTTTGATGATTAAATCGAAGTGTGATAAACTAGCAACCATTTCCGTCCCTTCCTCCTGTCACCGAAATGACTGCAGAACCGTCTTAGGCTATATGGGGCCCTTGAGCGCACCGAGTGTGGGACCCTTTTAGAAAGCCAATTATCACGTGAATGAAAACATTCGCAAGGTAATTTTACGCACCAATCAAACGACGATGATATTTCAAGGCCTTCCATCAGACCGAGGGCTCTGAGCTAGTGCCCTGGTTGCTCTTAAAGAAAAGTAGAAACTGTGATTATGCCCAAAATTTTGAAAATATGTAGTCATTACGAGACGCCTAGGATATGCAAAACATCAAAGTTGATGCTTATTGAAAAAAATTGTAATCAAAGAAAACCGATAAATAAATACGAAATAAAATACATGCATAATATTGTCATTATTTTTCTTTGAATTTGGCGCATTTCGAATTTCGAATAGGATCTGCCAATGCATATTATATTTGAAAAAATCTATTTTTGGCAACCCTGGCGTCATGCCGTTTGCCATTACGATATAACAATCGGTCTCCCCTAAAATTAAAAAGCTATTTTTCATCAAAAAAGACTTTTTAATTAAATGGAACACTTACTAAATAAAATCACTATTCTAAAATATATTATTATATGCGTAGATGTCAAATATAATCGAAGGGATTATTATTGTTAAGAAATGACCGCCGCCCCTAATATAAGTCAGCGCCGCTAAAGGCGTATGTGCGAGCCGTAAACACACATTCATACCGAGTAAGTTTACCGACCGCCATTACGCTGCCAATTTCGCCGGATTCGCGTTGTTGACGTTGTGTTAAATGTGTACCTATCCTTCTTCATGAACTCACTTTCAGAAAGCAGGGATATCTGTCCGAAGTTTTACTGTTATGGTAGCATTTCGTTATATTAATAAAGTTGGGTAAAATTTTCCTTAGTTACACGGTCGTTCGCCGTCCACTCAAATATGCCCGTGGCCCGTCGACATGCGATGCTTCGGCCGTCGCTTAGTAATATTATGTCCGTATATTTTTTACGTCTATAATTTATGGTAAGTACATTATTTATTAGACTTGCATATACTTTTTAAATAATGCATAAACAAATATTTTATCTCTGCCTAGAGTGACATATAATTACATATATTCTTACATTTATAAAACAATAAATAATAGGTACTCTATTTCATTTTTTTATCGTGGTGGTATTTGAACCAAAACGTACAGCGCTGCGTTATGTTCATGGGTTTGACCTGAGGATGAGTGAATTGACCAATGCATTTTTATTCTAAGACAAAATTAAACCATTATTTCCATTCCTGTGTGCCTCGCAAAACACGTTAAGCCGTCAGTCCGGGGCGTCGTTACCAAGTCGGTGACGCGGGCCGCGCGGGGCGGCGGGGGCTAGCAGCCAAGCCGCTCGATCGGCAATAGGAAGATTATGGGAGGGCATGCTTCAGCTGTGGAACCATTAATAAAGCTGACGTGACGACCTGTACTATAAGTGTGTGTGTGTGTGTGTATGTGTGTGCGCGCGCGTGCGTGCGTACGTGTACTTATGTGTGTGTTGGTGTACATGAATTATTCTAGGCTATTTATTAATTATATGTAAATTTCTTCATTTGTAGTGTTCTATAGAACTGAAAAACGCTGCCCGGTTTCTGTGGTTTTGACATCAATAGATTTGCTATGATCTCGTCGGATAAGGCAATAAACAGTAATCAAAATCAACGACTGTGCCGTCTAGAACATAGTTTTGAGACTAAAAAAAATTCAATTTAATGAAACCTATCGAATAAAAAGGCACTGATTAGTTCGTATAAGAACTTGTTTACGTTAGGTTTCCTAGATTACGATATTATGGGCTGTTTCTGATGTAATGTGTAGTAAAAAATGTGAAGTTATTTTTTCGGTTATTCTACTCATGCCTAGCAATAACCAAGATTAAAAATGACGCCCACTAAACATTTTGTTGGGGAAAAAAAGTCATAAGATCTTATCGAATGATGTATTATTGAACACACCTATTAAACACGTGTTTAGTGTTCTCAAGCAACTTATAATTTTAAAAACGTGAATCACTTTTTTAGTATTTTTTAAGTTTTGTGAAATTTACATACCATTGTTAAAAGTTGTATATTCTAAAAATTAAAAAAGTCTTAAAATTACTCATAAACATTTTTAAATCTTTAATCAAGAACCGACTTGGCGAACTATTCATGAATTCTAGAAATAAGTTTAGAACGTAGAGTACAAAAACAACGTTATAAATATTAAGATGATTGTGGAGCAGTCCCCCAGTTTCCGTTTTCCGCCTGCTATAACGAAGAGGAATGTGTTGACAGGATTACGTTTGTATGTTTTATTCTATTGTGATGCTCTAGTGATGTAACTGCAGGTTGTGTCTTATTTTGACGATTTTTACACCAAATGATTTACAGTGATAACTAAAATTCAAGATGGCCGTCAATAGACCCCATATTCATAATAAGTGAAAAAATTAAAGACAATGAAACCTGTGGCGGTGGAAATAGAATAGAATCCAGTGTGTGGTTTTTGGATTATATAACGTCAAAGCGAAATATCGTGATACAGCCTGCAAGTCGTGGGAGACTTACCAGAATCTTCAAAGGCGTGTAAATTTTGTAATGCATTTGAGCAAGTGTAATATGGTCATCACTCTTCATAAAGTACGTCTATGGCCAGCGATGGGAGATCGTATGGGTTATATACAAGTAAATGACAAGTCCGTGTATAAAATAATATAGATATTTTAATGTAAGCTATCTATAGCGAGATAGTCCCAGTTAGATGTTACGTAATGATGTAACCATTATTTAAAAAAATAATAGTTTTAAAATTCTACCCAATAAGATTAAACTTTCAGATATAAAGCGATAACACCCCTATATATAGAGAATTATTAAATTATGTTGCCGTGCAACATGTAAATGGTAATGTGAACATTTGATGATAATTTTCTTATTTAGTCTTTCGATATGGTTTAAAAATTTACACTATTCCAATTTATGATCCAAAACCAAAAATATAGAATAGTATCTTAAATAATTAAACGAAAACAAGTCAGACTACAAAAATACTAATTCCTTAAACCCATATCAATAAACTGTCGTTATATTTATCGGAGATCTATATGTTAACGATTGATTGATTGATTGGTATCCTATTGCTTGAACGACTTATTAGTCATTAAAAGTTTAAAGAATTAATATTTATGTAGTCTCGTTTAGTTATCACTCTCTAGTTTCGTTTTTTCACTTAAAAATTTAAGTTATCTTATTTTTAAGCATGACTGATCAATATGAAGTTCAATACACATAGCGTATAATCAGGTCTACGTAAATCTATGTTGAATTTCAAGTCTAAGGGCACTGTTTTCTTAGCAAATTGTTAAATAATCTTTTTTATTTCGTTCAAAGTAAATTTCATTTTAAACGAGGATCCATCATTAGCGTAAGTAAGCAAGTTTTATTATTTCTCTTAGATATTGCATTAAGATATTGGTTCTATTATATGGAACTGTATTCGCTTTTAATAAAGTGATTCAGTCAGGCGAACGCGGATCCAAAACAGCTAAGCCCTTATTGTTTTGGATCTGCGAAACCCTACTAAGTAGGATTTTGTATGGATCCTTCTACGACCGAAACATAAACCTTGTTGTTGATATGTCAAATTCTTATCATCCCTTTGCTAAGGTATACACCCTCTCGCATTTTCTTCCTTCAGATTGAGAGGACCTTAAGCCCTTCATACTGGCCCAATACTGTCCGGGAGCTACTAACGATCGCACCGTATTAATAAACGACACTCAAATGACGCGTCATCTCAAGAAGTAACGTGGGAGCGAGATATATGTTACTTTCTATAGCGAAACACTATAACTGTCTCGCTCTTTTCACTTTCGAAATGGAACGCCGCACTAAGTGTGCTTTATCAACATCACTAATATCGGTACCAATGTCTGGCAATGACGACATGTTGTACTCTTCGACATAAGGAAGAAGTAGTTTAATTTGGCTTAAGTTAAAGGCTTAGAAGTCGATTCGTCCGCGGTTGGAATTAGAACTCTACACTTTCCGGTTCAAAGACATCGCTCTAGACTATTTAGCCATGCCCTATTGTTCAGTTCGACGAGTCAACGACTAGAATCGTACTCGACGAGTCGAAAGCATTATCGCCGAATTAACATTCGCAGTGATGTAACCTAATGTAATTAATTCTGCTACAGTAAAAAGCAATCGTAAAAAAGTTACAGATATACATGTATTGTGTAGAATTACAATTAACGTGGTTAGCGCCACGCTGGGGCTGCGGCACGAAAATTGGCCGGCTCGATCGGCGGTACCACATTCTCACAGACGACAGACGTGATGTAACAGTTTCCGACCTGACAGATTATGCTCGACCTTACCGGTCGAGCCGGGTTGAAAGTGTAAAAAGTTTGAAAATGACACCTTGTCCATCGGTCTAAAAATAATACCATTAAGATTAATTGCTCAAATAAGCGGAAATTTTGTGTTATTAATATATCATGATTAATTAGGTATATTTTTATTTTCATGAAATTTTAGTGTTTTTGTAAAACAGATTTAATCTTTATTATAACCACAAAACTTTTATAGTTTTTTTGGTAATAAATAAATTACCAGAAGTGTTCGTTGTTCCAATTGGATTTTAGGGGTATATATCATTATTTGAAATGTAGAGAACCAGTTTTCGTCACTTTTGTTTCGAGGTTATTTAATCACAATGCATTCCGCCGTTTCGGAGATTAACCCGAACAAACAGACATTTCATTTATATAAACTTTGTTCGTATTAATGTTGAATTGTTTACTGACACAGAAACACATTCTAAAAAGTTTAAAAATTTTTATATGAATTTATGATAAAAAAAAATGTGCAAAACTTGTCGATAATAGTTTTGGTGAGGAACATCATTAGTTTTTTTTATAAACGTGGCAAAAACCTTTGTCAGGGGCGCGCTTGTCAATTATATTACTATCCCTTTTTGTTTCCATTACAGACATTATAAGAAAAACAAGTCGAAGTAGAAAGGAATGTGTTGCTATTTCATCGCTCCTTCTATGATACCTTTATGGTTGCTTAAGAAACTATAATAACAATCGAATACCTATACATCTATGCGATATGCTTATAGGTTGCCAACTATTACTAACTATTTTTATGTTGGCAATCTCTTTTTCCCATTATAGAATTATAATGTAGTGTCTTGTAGAAATGAGTTAAGTAAGCAATCTAAGGGTCTAAAAATAACCGGTAGAGAATAATTGCTCTAGGGTAGATATATTTTTGTTCAACTCTAGATGTTTGATTTCAGCATATTGAACTATAAAATTAACATTAATTCCACCCTTTCAGAAATAGGCTAAGTAAGTTTTACCTTCTAAAGTAGCCCCTCCAGCCATTCTGACCGAATAATAGCCAACCCTAGTCCTAGCTTAATGCCCCTACGAACATTACTTATTCTGAAAATATCGCACTTTCAGAAACAAATGAAGTGCTTCTCTGGTCATTTGGGTCCATAGTACATTGTTTTTATTACAATTCCGATTCGTTATCACGTCAACTATTGAATAATTTTATAGTTTCAATGAAACTAATGATTGCGGTTTTGCTTTTTATTACTCGACTGCGCGACGCAAAGGAGGCTAATGTGTTTATTAATCTATATATGAGCGTATGTATATTTGCTCCTTTATGGATTCCAGATTAAAGGCATAGGCCGATTTTGATGATTCTTACGTCAATCGATTTCTCTTAACCTTGTGAATGTCTTTATAGACATGACAGCAATCAGATTTCAGTAATTTTTTATAGTGATTAATATATTTTTATAGTGTTTTTACAGTAATTGATATAGTGATAACAAGACGCAATATTGTGGAAAAAAATAAAAATTGCCGACCTATGACAGGTGGCGTATCATTAAATAGATTTTTGAATATAAGATAAACTTCCGTGGGGTCCTCGTATCGGTGAGTTGGCGAAAAAGCTTAGCTCTGCTGCATTTACAGTTAAAAAAATAAGAAATATGTCTGATATCAAAATCTTCAGATTGGTTTATTTTGGCTGTTTCCATAGCTTGATGTCAAACGTCATCCTGCTTTGGGAACACGATGCGGATGTTCACAGAATTTTCGTTTTGCAAAAGCGGATCATTCGCGCAATTTGCGGGCTGGGACCTCGTGTTTCTTTTAGAAGTAAATTTAAAGAAATTGGAATTTTAACTGTGGCATCACAGTTTGTTTATCAAAATGAAATGTACGTTAAAAAAAAATTCAAATATTTTAATAAGAATAGTGATAGACATAATTTCAATACTAAAAATAAAAATAGACTGTGTTTACATGTTAGTCGACCGCATAGGGCCACAAATTCATTTAGGGGGTTCTGTGTGCGCGTGTTCAATAAGATTCTTGTCGATGTACAAAATTTACCCTTATACAAATTTAAAATACTTATTATGCAAACACTTTGCGCAAAAGGGTATTAAACAATCTCTGAATATTTAGAGGATAAATGGACATAATGATCTCGATTTCCTACAGGTTTTTTCCTGCTTTCTAAGTTTTATATATATGATTATATTTTTATATAAGTGGTTGAAAAAAAAAGAGCTATTCTCATGTTTCTTGCTCGTTCTTCTTGAGGGATGACTGCCTTACGAACCGGTGGTAATTAAAAAAAAGTGGAAATAATAAAAAAAAAAAGTAAATTCTTTAAATGTTATGACACATTTCAAGTGTTATATTATAACCTATGAAATAAAGATATTTAGAATTCGAATTAATTTTTAGGTTTCTTTGATAATTTTACGTTTTGATTGACAGTTTAAGGTTCAAAACGATTTAAAGTTGCTTCGAAACCATTTTTAATTGATTTGTCAAAACTTGTAATAAAGCGATAATAAAGTTTCTCTATGATCGTATAATAGGTCATATTAGTGTGAAAAATAATTATTCTAATATAATGCAAATATAATTCTTCAAATCGAATGATAAACCTAAAATTTTACTGCTTTGAAAGATTATTTTGACGACCGTTACCTAAAGCGTTATTTAATATACAATGAGAGAAATAATCCAATTTAGAATTGTATAATAATAAATATTATTGCTTGCCGCGACTCTTGCTATGTTCCCGACTACAAAATTTGACGTATCTGATTGGATGATTTTTTCCATTATCTTGTTTCTATGTTTGCATTTCATTTTTTACGGAAATCATCAATTTTTAATATGTATTTTAGGATTTCGCGTTAATTAACAGATGTACGAGAATCATGGCGACAAACAGTGAACGGCCCAAGTAAACATCCTCCAGCGTCCCTTTTGATGCGTAACGCCGAGAAAGGATTAGGAAATGTAATAACGGGGACGAATGCGGAAAGGCAGAGGTTAGCGGGTCGTGCGCCGTTTTCGTGGCGCGTGACCGCGGGCCGACTCGCCAACGCTGGGCCATATTGTGTAGGCAAATATACGCATTTTGGGTTGGCTTCGGAGTTCGGAACGCGAATGCCGACAAACTTGTAATAGCTTCATGAAAATGTACGGATGGATTTTGAACGGCAACGTTTCTGTGTTGTGAATTTTCAAAGAAAAGTCAAAAATCAATTTATAAGACGACCGTCCAACGGTACCCGGTGACGTGACCGAAAAAAGGGTGATTCGATTGAAAAAGTAGAAGTTCCTTTGATTAAGCCGCCCTCGGCGGCGGTGGGCGCGGCCCGCCCCGCCCCCGCCGGCCGCCCCCCGCGGCCGCGGTGCCCCACTGACGAAAAATCGATTTCGCACACCGTGCCGAGTGCTGACGGCGCGATGCCCTCGTTTCGATTCGATCCTTTATTACCGTCGGGGCGGCGGCGGTGGAAGTCGGAAATGGTTCTCTCCAAAAGTCGGGCGCGACCGGACCGATGATATCGACACCGACATAATAACGTGGTAAGGCGTGTATTGTCCGCGTTTTGAGGTAGAATCTTTTGATGGCATGACCGAGGCGAGCCATCGGAGAGCAGGTAATCAGCGCCGCCCATGGACACTCGTAAACCCAAAAAAGACGACAGTACGTTGTAGGCCTTTTCAAAGGGTATAGGATAATCTAATCTAATGCAGGGGATCGGGTCGAGAAAGGGCTAGAGAGGGGAGTGGACTATCGGAACTCTACTCATTAGACGAAACGAAACAGCAGGTACTTCTACTTCATGTACGCATTCCGTACGAGTGTAGTATTTCACGGGTCGAGCAGGTTCTATCACAATAAAAACCTCCAGAGGTGGTGTATCGATCATAAAATTTCTACCAGTATTGTGCATATGACGGTCCGTATGGGTATAAGCTTAGTTCAGACTAGATTTTGATCCATATCGGACAGAACATTTTCAAAAATTTTATAAAGTTCAATAACTTCAAAGTTCAAAATGCAAATAATTACTAGACATTCACAAGTTTGACGTTTATGTTAACAGTACCACAATACTTGACCGTATATACCTACAACTTATTCTGATATCGATGCGGGTTTTTGAATATTTAAAATTATTCATTAAAGAGTTCTTAACTTATAGCCGATCGATGTTGTTTACTATATATTTCAAGATAATTATGCAAAATCGATCTATAAAACGATGTCCGACTTCTTGAAAATTCTAATTCGGGCTTAAAAACCGAAAAACCGAAGCGGTTCTCTCGACTATGTATGAATGTATGAAACAGTTGTTCAGAATTGCAACATTCGGCCGAAATATATTTTATGATAGCGATGCAAAATTAAATTTATGTGCTCCTAATAATTAACAAGAAAGTAACAGTTTGAAATAAAAAATGGGTTAAGTGCCTGTCGGGCCACGCGCTGTGTAAGATTCCGTAGTAGTCGCAACAGTATGCGGACCTGGAAGAAGGCTTTATGTTTGATACTACGAGCACACTGATTGGGTTCACGATTCAACAGTTAGCCAATTCATCTAAGTAATTTTCAATGGAACTTGTACGAGATTTACTTTTAACTTCCCCAAGTACATTTCATAAATCTGTCGGCTTTTACTTGTTAACTTGTAGAGCCTACTTAGCTTCGTTAATTTTCCTTTAAACTTCCTTGTATTTACTAGTGTCATAAAGTTTTTTACAAATTAAGAACAATAATTTCCCTGGCGGACGGGGATAATTCGACTCTAACAAAAATTAACATTCCAAAGTTTAATGTTTCGCAATAGGATTCCATGATCGAAAAATAGTTTCCCACATTTTTTAAAGACCTATTCAATTACACCCCGCACCATGCAGACGAGAGAAAAAAATTCATCTCCTTTAAAATAACCACATCTAATTTGCGTTACATATTTAAATCAAACAGTAATATAATTTAAAATCAATTCCTAAGAAGTGAACTATACAAAACTCCAAACGAAAAAACGCGTCTCTGTTGGTACTGCATTAAAAAGTAAAACACATTTTCACAGCCTATAGTGTTTACTATGTAAGGGCCTTCATGTAAGCCCTATTTATAATAGAATACCTATAGTATTTGAGTGTACAAGAGTGTGGTGCGTATACTGAAAGTAAACAACTTCCTTGATCTTTTGACATGCGCAGTTGTGTTTATTCTATATCTAATAATTTATAACAGCACAACGATAGCCTTTATAAAGGAAAATTACTAATAAAAGTACCTAATGAGCGATTAAAAACGTGCTTATGTTACATTACAGACTAGATCACAAATTGATTTTTCTCAATCTATGGGTATGTGGTTTATTTAGTTTCCTAAAATACAAAACATAGAACTTGCTTTCCTTCTTTGCATGAATGGCAAAAGCCTAAAATATCGTTTTTCGCTTAAAATATATGCGATTTAGTGTCTTTAGTAACTTAGTAGAATTAAATTCGTGACAAACATCTTGTGGTGATTTTTTTCTATACTTTTATGACCTTAGATAATCAGTTACAAATTTTAGTTGTCAATACGACAATACTGACCCCTTAGACGTGGATATGTCGTCTGTCGAAATTTATAGGCTGTTTCAGAAAGTTTGCGATAAATGAGGATTTTCATGAAATTACTTTTAAATGGATGTCGGTTATATGAACTATAGATTTTCTGTTTATATTTTTGTCGCCACAATGTAGCAGCACGTCCTCCCAAAATCCTTATTTCAAATCGAAGGCTTTGAACTTGAACCTTTGACGCGCGTTGGCTCAGAAAGGATTTGTGGTTGTTGAAGACCGTCGTCACCGACGCGATGACATGCGGAAATCCGACGGCTTAGCTTGTTCTTCCAAACATGGAGTGAACGGTTTGATTGGATTAATAAAGAAAACTGGTGAACTCTTTAATGCGGAGATCGAATGTTAATATCAGACGAGAACGTCCAATGAGCTATGGGTGACAGACCCATTCAATTTTTATAGTAACTATTTCTAAATTCGTAAATATTTTAGAAAATCAATTTAAAATATTCATGAAAGCTTTCTTTTAAAAAATAGTGGCATGATCTTTATTACACTTTCCAAAAGTCCATTCTATGGTTTAAGTTATGAAATATTAAAAATATTCATTTAAATGGCTACCATAATACTTAAGTAAATAAAATTCTAAATAATGTAGGATAAAATATTAAATAGTAACACTTCAATGTGTTGAAAACTTGCCGAAACAATCACAAATAGCCACTACGCCGAGAACTAATTTAAATTCTAGTCAGCGATAACCGCCTTAACAATGGGCAATTTACTTTCTTTCAAACCGACAGCTAAATCAGTCTATTCAGTTAAACCGTTTTGTCTGCACAATTATTGTAAAAATTAAAAACCAGTGCCGAAAAGCACGAAACCGAGGCCTTAGAACTGGGCGTTAAATGCAAATGCAAGATGCATAATGCATGCATTCGACTTTGTCTGTGAGAGTACGAATCTGGGCCTCTGGTACGGCCTGTTGTGAAGAGTTCTGGTTTAGCTTGAGAATTTGGACTCATATTTTTGGATAAAATAAATAATCGTCTAAATATATTGGTATTCAAAACAGAGAATTTTACAAATAAAATAAATAAATAGGAACAGTACTAAAAATGGAACATCTAATAGAAGAGAAAGTATCGGCCGAAAAAAATGGCACCTAGTATAAGAACATATAAAAAGTTAGAACAAGCGGTAACCCCCGATCACGCTCAATTTAATTATGCATTTTTCATTGGCTCTGCAATATTTCTTATTTCGATTGCAAAGTAATGGTGGACATCTAGCATAAAAACATTATTAACCCTAAAGGCCACCCCTGAACCTTCCAATTAGAATACTAGTGATGTGTTCTTGAGTTCCTTGAATTCAAAAATATTGTTGTCTAAGTTTTTCAACTTTTCGAGCTCAAAAATTCGAACGACAGTTGACTCTGCAAGCCGTCCCTGAAACTTCTTGATGCTTTCGGGCTCAATGCGTTCAAAAATACAAATAGCAATAACGTTAATGCTCGTTCAAGTTCATAACTGATGACCGCGTATCATAGTTCGAAAAGAATCTTATACTAATTCTTAACAAAACATTTCTTTTTGTGAATATTCCCTGAATGTTATAAAGTTTTGTCTTTTGGATGTCATAAAGTGCAAAGTCCATTGGTTAATCCGTTTAGAAATTATGAGAAATTTACACACACTCACATACGAGCACGCACGCACGCACGCACGTGTACATGCACACTCATACGCATATGGACACACACCTTCGAGGGAAGAGAGCGTAAAGGGAGCGATGAAATAGCAGCTGTTGAAAAACTATAAGACTTTCTTGGTTATAACAAAAATTATTAAATTTTATTTACAAACACTGAACACTGAAAATACTGAAATTTCAAAAAATCAATTTGTACCTATGATACTGATAACACATAAATATAAATTCCCTTATGGAATTTATGTGTTATGTGTATATATACAGGAATTATTAAAAGTAATGCTCATTTTAAAACGTGAGTATCATGATTTAAAATACCCATTTATATTATAATGTATATCTAACGATTGTTGTAAAATTTTAATATGTCGTAATATATTAACACAGCATTTAATATCTGTATTAACTGACTGTGGAAATGTATAAAGATTACTCTATTGTAATTTAATAATTTATGCGGTTCAAGTCAACACAAAAATGGGCTGGCTCGACCTGCAAGATACCAAACTCTCGCAAAGGTCAGATGTGAAGTAATATTTGTCACTGTTTTATAACGCCCAGTGAGCAAGAGTTCCGGTAGCCCACTGCCCCTTTATAGACCCATTCCTCTTTCATCACCACAATCTCCCTCCATCACCCTCTCCCCCTCCATCTCCTCCTCCCTTATCAGATATCTTTCTCCTATTCAAAAGGATAGCAATGCACACGTGACTCCTTTGGAGTTGCGAGTGTCTATGGGCGTTGGTAGCCACCCGCTCTGTGGTGGCTCATGTGCTCGTTTGTTTCTCTAAAATGCTAATAAAAAATAGAGAATGCTCTGTGTAATTTAGTTAAATGAAAAATATCTCAAAAATATATTTGCTTTATTTTTTTATATATTTTGTGTACTAACACATGTTCAAATTCTGCAGGGTATTAAAATAACACTGTTGGATCCAAAGAGAACGTATACTATACATGTAGTTACATTAATTGCAGATATCAGTTGCATAGAAAAATATTTAGACAATTCCATTTTGAACTTAAACTACTAACTTTTTATATATTGACGAAAATTAAAAAAAATGCCTGAAAAGGAAACACTGTAAGATTTATCAACACTATAGGTGAGAAGTATTTAATATTATTATGAGTTTCTGTTTACTTTTAGTCTAATAGAACGGTTCTTAGTCGGAAACATTACATTTTGTTAACTCTCTGATTCGTTTCATACCAAATCGGTCACTGTTCACTTAATATTTAGCTAACAGTATTTCAAGAATTTAATTGGGGATAATTAAAATAATGAATTTATTGCACCAATGCAATAAAAAAAGGACACAAATTTAATGATGACTGTTTGAACAGTAAAAGCAATATCTGTTTCTTGTTTGCAATTCATTAGCATTACCATTTTTATTTTACAGGTTATATCAAATGTTAACGCAATAGTTTCAGCTATTTTAGCGTTAGATATAATCTGTATTCAATATAACAGTAACGTTGAAAGAAAAGTGTCTTTTTATTTTGAAGAATAAAATGAGCTGAACATTTATTTATGCAGGTATTAAATGTGCACTGCTTTGTTGTCAAAACTTAGCAATGTCCATCACAGAGAAATAAATTGTCTTCTGAAATACGAAATAGAATTATGTGTATTAACACAACAAAACAAAAAAGATAGCGCGTGGAGTCCCTCCGCGCGGAAGAAGTGAAACTTCGTAATGTGGAAATGAAAATAGGAAGGGGCAGAAATTGATTTTTAGTGAACTCATATTGTTTTTTTAAGATAAATTTTATTGACATTGCTTACAACTCACAATTGATCGCATCTTTTAATTATCATTTTCGACTGAAGAAATATCCAAATCTATTGGAATATTGGATGTTACTCATTGCTAACGCTCGCGCTGGCCTGTAATAGGTATACTACGCGCATGCGTTCGAGTGCTACGCATTCCCTCTCGCTCGGTATCTTTCTATTCCCCTTCCCAAGAGCGTTGAACCTTTAACGCAACAGTGCTTTCATACCCTTTCCATGGTAGCGTTAAACGTTTAACGTAACTTCCAAAACGTTGGAAGTCGCATTGGAAGTATCACTTCAATAAGTACGAAATCATAAAAATAGCACTGATGCCCAAGAAAATATCAAGATAGGTATTAGAATAAAAAGCAAGTCTGCAATCGAAATAAAGGGCGGCGATCAGAGGCAATCATAACTAAATTGTAATTTATTCCGAGCATAACGGATGGATAAAACAGCCAGTACAAGATAAATGTTGCTTATAAGCTTTGCAATTTATCGATATCGATAACAATTAAACATCATCACAGCTTTAATCAATGGCCTAAAAGCAAATAAAAAAGTTCTAAGAAAAATATCAAAAAATAATCATTATTATTGACATATTGCTGACATACAATGTTAATACTCTCGTATTCTTAAAATCATTTAAAAATTATCGAAATTCATTTACTCAATAACATTTTGCATTCGTTTCGAATGAGAGTTGTACCCTGGCACGAAATATAACATTTCGATATTCTTGAGGACCTTATAATTTACACTATATCGTAAATGCCATGGAAAACATGAGAAATTCATAAAATACTAAACTCTCATCAAGCAGAGAATACTCTGGATTGCCATATTTTCACATACGACTAAATCGAATGTATTAGCAACGTAAACTGTGAGCTCTACAATATAAACTTTTTAATTTAGTCACATATTAAACAAGTTCAAGAGGTCCATCAAACTTTTTAAGTGTCTACGTTAATATTCGAGTAAAAAACAAACTAAATTTGTCTCATTTTGTCAAATATGCTTGTGAAAATGGTAAAAAGAAACACATGTATAGATGACAGTTTCCAAAATTTTATTCGGTCTCTGTGCTATCTTTACTATAAGCTCACACACGCTCAGGCACACACAGACATCACATGAAAAATCGTCAAACTATATTTCTAGGATCCTAAAACGTCAAGATCTGATGAAAATTAGTTTCGAAAATCGTATCAATCACATCTATAATCTCCAAGTTAAGTTTTAGCGATCATATAACAATCAACAAAGTGCCATGTATCGTGTGTTTAGTACGTACACAAAAAGTGCTTGTAATATTTTTACGATATAAATGAAATATACGAAATTTTACAAGGATTAATAAAAACCGACTTCAAAAACCCTCAAACTAAAGAGTCATTAATATTAATTTTTAAAGCTTACGAAAAAACGTGAAATTATTATGAAATAAATATTCAAAATACCTACTTAAACATTTTTTTTGCAGTCCGTACAAGACAAGTTTAAAATAACATAAAACATTTGCTAAATAACTTGCTTGGTTAAAAGAATTCCATAGCATATTTATTGTATTTACCTGGTTAAATGTCAGATGGAAATTTTTGTATTCCATAACCGACCGAAAACAACAGTGTGTGAGCCGGAAGGTCACACAAACAAATTTCTCTTGGCTGGGACCGACTCCAAAAAATAATTGGCTAAGCAAGTATTGTGACTATTAATTGATATTAATTTTATGTATTTTTTCTTTTGCAGACATAAAAATTATAACTTTTTAGTTTAAGTGTTTTCGAAGTCTGTTTTTAGTATTTAGTAGCTAGGTCGGCAGACGTCGGTCTGTCCTTTCTTGTGGGCGACTTATGCCCGCACCTTCGCCAGCATGGACATGGAATGAACTTCTCCAGCATTTGTATCCATTGATGTCAATCTCAAACCCATCCCGCTTTCGATCCTGATTCCGGGCACACTGTTCATTCATATTCCGTTCTCATACCCGTTTTCGACCTCAATTCGGTTTTCAATTTCAGTCCCAAACCCGCTTTTGGTTCCATTCCCGATTCTACTCTCCATCCAGCTTTAAATTTCAATTCCGCTACTATTCATAATTCCGATTTCAATTAAGCCGGGAATAAATGTTAGTCTCAAAATAGAATATACCTAAGCTCTATTATTCGGGGATAGTGAAGCTTTGTATTACTTAAATGATTATTAAAATCGTCGTGATTAAAATCGTTAAAATATTGGCAACCTAGTTTACTAAAAAATAGTTATCTATTAGTGAAATCGGTTAAGTAGTTCGATTTAGCAGTACAAATACTCAGATGAAAGCGGAGACAAATACTAGTTTTTTTTTTATTTTCCCGGACGTGAGTACAATAAATCACCATAGTTTCACTGTAATCGGATCAAGAGTTTATCCACGTATAGAAAACAAATATACAAACATTCATTCTAATTTATTTGAAGTTCTTCATGTTTTGGATCGATCAATCTCAATCCCGATCTCACTTTTATTTCCAAATAAAGAAATTATTATATATATCCATCGTTCTAACCATAGGTTATGGTCATAAGTTCATACAATCGCTTAAAAAAAACTTTCAATTTTACCCCCGAATTTTCAAATTTACTGCCAATTTTTCTCTTCAAAAGACCTTCTTTGGACTTCAAAAATTATTTGTAAAAAAAATTGTGTTCTTGAGTTTTGCACTTAGCAACATATTTAGCGATTCATTTATATATACTATCTTTAGCCCGCAGCTCCGCCGGCATACACCATAGAGAAGTTGAATATTAGGTGTAAACAGGGGTAATATAAGTATATGATGGTAAATGAAAAATTTTTTTTAGACAAGATACACGTAAAATCCGTTCTTAGTGAGTTTCTACGATGAAAATAATAATTATGTCAAAGTTCAAGTCAATCGGATATAGTTTCGGAGATCTCGTGATGAGTCAATCAGTCAATGGTACTTCACATATATAGCTATACATATAAAATGCTTTGTCCTAAAGACTGACTGACTGACGGATCAACGCACAGCCTAAATCGCTGATCGTAGAGACTCGAAACTTGGAGGGTGTGTTCTTTGTATGACGTAATCATCCGACAAAAATAATTTTTCGAAATTCTACCCCTAAATGAGTGAAAAAAGGGGGCAAAGTTTGTACAGGACAACGTTATTTGATTCCTTGGTCCATTCTACTTCAAATTTTGCGTAAATATTTTTAAACAGAATTTATGGAATAGGCGATTCGTATTTTATTAAAATTCATCGGGATTAAAAAAGAGTAGAAATTTAATTTGGGTGTGATTTGCTTCGAAGTTGATATCAATGTTTTTTAGTTCTTTTGATTTAAATTACATTTAATTTTGTCACATGTTTGAAAACTCAATCCGAATTTATTCAAAAAAAGAAGTTTCATTTAGTGTGTATTGTTTTTCGCAATTTTCTTACATATATAAATTTATCTGAGCCAATTTTTAAAAATGGGAGCAGAGTTAGTTAACATCAATGGGACATTTATACTTTAAGAAAATATTAATTGTACCAATAGTGGGGGGTGGCGCATGCCTTTTCTGTACACTTTCTTATTTGTTGGTCGGTACATGAGACCGCTCAATGGATATTCGTAAAGAAATAGTGCGTCATGTGCCGGACAATTGGGATGAATTTGCTGTTACATCTCATGACCGTCATGGCAACAATCATAGGACAAAAGAAGAGTATACCTTAAGGTATACTCTTTAAATGTGTTACAATACTACATGTGGCGGTTTCTGCGAGTTAGTTGCAGCCGGTCAAATATATAACCATTTGGATTTGAAGTGTATCAAAATGGCAACCTGTATGCCAAATTTGGTACAGAAGACCAACCTATCAAAATGTTACGTTTTTCCTAAGATCTTTCTAAGGGTCACTTTGATGCCTACGCTGATGCCGATGGTGATTATAACACTGATGAGCGTCTAATAGCCAAAAAACGACGCATTGAAATGGCTGTATCTCCGACGTTCATCAATTTCTAATGTTGTGCGAGACTTTCATTTGTCTACTTATGCAATTATTGAATCTGAATGTGAGCCCCCTTTAATTTCTTCTTTGTCCACGAATAACTAATAGAATCTCCAACATTCACTACCCAAGAGTCAGTTCAAAGTGAAATTACATTGACAAATAAATCACAAAAAAATAAAGCAAAGAATCGTAGAGTTAGGGTTACCAATATGGTCAGAAAATTGAAACTTAAGAAAGTAAAAAAAAATAATAAAAATGAACTTTCTAATCATCGTAAACATGAAGCTAATTATCAGAAAAAATACATCGTAAAGTTCTTAGGCAGGCTGTCGTTGATTATCAGCGGGAACACCCTGAAGTTCACAGGTAGGCTGTGGATGATTACCGACGTCAACACCATGAAGTACATAGTGTTGACGTTGCAGGCTGCAAGTAAATGTCGGCGCAAACACCTTGAAATGTACAGCGTATCACGATATGAATGAAATCGTGAAGGACAGCGAGTTGAAAGACGTGTACAACCTTGGAATTCTAAAGCCTTTTCTGGACTGAGTTATGATAGTAATATACGGTACCATCGCGATAATACTGTTGTTTTGGGACCGATGATCATCGAATGCAATTGGTGTGAAACTCTCAAGTACAAAGATTAATCTGTAAGAATGTGTTGCGTTCCAGGAAAAGTACACTTCAAAGCTTCCAAATCTTCTTTACTGTTTGATAAAAAATCTCCACCCTGAGCATGATCACTTCATAGCTGCCATATGGCATTATAATAGTTGTTTTCAAAGGACCTCATTTGGAGCTAAAAAGATAATACAAGATGGTTTTATGCCTACATTCAAAGTGCAGGCCAGGTGTATCATTTAGTTGGAAGTTTTGATTCCTACATCCCTGAATGAGCCACAGTTCTTACAGATATATTTTGTTTGCGAGGATGATAAAGAAGTTCAATTGAGATGCAATAACTTAATTTATGTAAAACTTAGCTTGGTAAGTCAATTACAAGAAATGCTACATACTCATAACATATACACAAGAGAGTTAAAGCTAGCCCTAGATAAAGTATCTGCGACGCCAAATGCATATAAAGTTGTTATAAATGCCGAAAGTCTATAAATGGCCATAGTGAACGGTATAATCAACTGACGTCAAATGAAGTTGCTGTAGTTATTGTTGGACAGCAATTTTCTAAGCGGAATATTGTAATTGAGAGCCATGATAACACATTGCATCTAATAAGTGAGATACATCGCTCATACGATGCATTAAAGTACCCACTTTTGTTTTGCTACGGCGAGGATGGACACTCCATTTCTATACCCCAGTGCGATCCTAAGACCAAACAAACACTTAAAAAATGTTATCTGTACAAGTTTTTATTCTTACCGTATAATAATTTGGAAAGGAGAAGATAATCATCTCTTATATTTTCGTTTGCTGTTTAGCCAGATTTTAGTCGACTTGTTTGCGAAAATCGAGACGGAAAGGTTGAGTTATATTGGAAACAATCAGGCGCAGCTTAGAGCGGACAGTTACACTTGCAAGATGCGATAAGAAAACAGGACTTTGATGCTGATCAGCTGGGTTAAAAGGTGGTGCCGCCTTCTTCTTTTATTGGGGGGCCACGCTATGTGCATGAGCGAACACAAGACGTCATGACGTATGTGCGCCACTACGGTCGTCCCGATCTCTATAAAACATTTACTTGCAATCATCGATAGGATGAAATCACGGAGATGCTTTTGCCTGGACAAAAAAGTTATGATAGACACGACATAATAGCCAGGGTTTTTCACCTCACAGTTAAGAAAATAATGGGCACTTCTAACCAAAGGGTAATTATTTGAAAAGTACGTTGTTTCATGTTTGCTACCAAATGGCAGAAACGGGCTCTGCCTCAGGTATATATATTGTTGTGGATGGTTAACCGCATTTCGCCCGATATGGTGGATGAACTTATTTCCAGCTGAGATACCAAATCCCAATGAAGATCCTATTTTATACGACATAATTAAAAACAATATGATACACGGTCCACGTGGGAATCTTAATAATTCTCCCTGCACGAAAGATAACAAATGTAGTAAAAAATATCCCAGACAATTTTTAAGCGATACAAAGACAGGTGACGATGGCTACCCGCAGTACAGAAGATAATCTCCGGCTGACGGTGGCTTTACACTTAAATTAAAAGACATTGAAATAAACAAAGGTGGGTGGTTCCCTATAATAAGGTTATGTCACGGACATTTAAGGCACATTTTAATATAGAATTTTGCAATTCCGTTAAACCGATAAAGTATATTTGTAAGTATATTAATAAGAACAGTGATCAGGCGGTTTTTGTGCTAGAAAACAAAAAAGACGAAGTGAAATTATATGAGGGTGCGCGTTATTAGAGTAGTTCGGAGGCAGTTTTGAGGATTTTAGGGTTTTACATTGAGTTCGGTTGACGTGTTCGTTTAATAAAATAAAATAACTGACTCCAATGTCGGTTTAATAGGTTTCACATTATATCACTTAATTAAATATTTAAGTACTAGTGACCCGTAGTTGGCCGGCGACTTTTAGCGAGGGACTGCCTGAGAGGGACTCTGCTCTAGACTCGATTCGACTCGACTGAAGATGGCGGTCAGGATCGCCACCGGCGCTGTGGCGCATGTAGGTGGGAGCGAGGGCTTTGCTATTGGCCGCCGATCACGTCATAACTTCCCTCGGAACATCGGCCGGCGCTTGTTACCATATAAGGCACTGAATTGTTCCCGGACCGCGTTCTGGGAATGTGCCGTGTGCAGCCTGAGCCCGTCGCGCGATCGCTGACGCATCGTCCGTGTATGCGGTACAACCGCTACATCCATAGATGAAAGGTTTCCCGCAGTCATACATTTAGCTGTCCATCTTGAAAATGGCCAACAAGTCTATTTTAATTCCGACAACCTCGCCGACAAACTTAACAGCTCACCAAAAACGACACTGTTGGCATTTTTTGATTTATATCCAACAGATGATTTTGCTAAAACCCTTCTATATGCGCAAGCGTTTTCAAATTTTGTATGGCAAAAAAATAAATTTGTTGGCCAAAGTAAGAAGCAATCCTGATATCGCCTTATCGGTCGCATCGTCCGTAATTGCTGCCCCGCTGCTGGAAGGAGGTAAAACTGTAAATTGCGCGTTTAAACTGCCTCTCTATATGATACAAACGGAAACCCCACTCTGCAATATACCCAACCTATAAAATATAATATGGCAGAAGTACTCCGCAAAACGAAATTAATTGTTTGGAATGAGAGTACTATAGCTCAGAAAGGGAGTTCCGAAGTCCTAAATAGATCTTTACAACATATCAGGAATAATAATTGTTAAATGGGAGGAGCTAATGAATTGTTAGCAAGCGACTTCCGGCAGATTTTACCAGTAGTGCCCAAAGCAACGCGAGCGGACGAAGTTATGGCGTGCGTGAAGCGGTCTCATCTGTGGCCTTCAGTGACAAAACCGAGCCTTACCGAAAATATGAAAAGGCCGTCTGAAGGGAGATGTTACTGCCGGACAGTTCTTATAGACCTGTTGCTTAAAACAGGAAATGGTGATTTTCTGAAACTAAGTAATAATATATTCTCCCTACAGAGTTAGGTACAATTATTTCCACTGTAGAAAAGCTTATAGCTAAAATTTACCGAAACATTAATAATATTCAATATAAACCTGCAAAATGGTTATGCGAGCGCGCCATCCTAGTACCAAAAAACGAACAAGCCTCATTCATAAATGAAATACTTTTGAGATCATTCGAAGGGGGGTCGAATATCAATTTAAATCCGTTGACTTAGCGATAAACATCGATGATGCCATTCATTATCCGGTCGAATTCTTGAATGCACTGAAGCATCCCGGTCTCCCAAATTACATATTAAAATCGAGAGTTGGCGCGCCAATTATGTTGGTGCGCAATATAAATCCACAAAATAATGCATGGCACCAGATTGCAAGTGATAACGCAGCATCGCAATGTAATCGGGGCAACTATACTGACCGGTTGTTCTCGAGGAGAATCTGTATTTATTCCTAGGATTCCCCTCACACCATCAAATTACCCCCTTTGAATTCAACAAAGTGCAGTTTCCCACCAAAGTCTGCTTCGCAAAGACCATAAAATTAAAATCAAGGTCAAATTCTGAAGGCAGCGGGAGTGGACTTAAGGGAAAGCCACTTCTCCCACGGCCAGTTGTATATGGCATGCTCCAGAGTAAGCGCACAGAGTAGTCTGGTGATTCGAGCACGGAAAAGAAAAACAAAAAATATTGTTTGCAAAGAAATACTGCGGTAGGTGTAGTATTTCGATTTCGTTGAAGAAAGATAACACCCCCGAGTAACTTTGACAAGATCAAAGGACGAGCTTCGTGTTCATTAAATATAACAAAATTTTATAACATTTTCATGTTTATTTAACCTTTAAATCAATACACTTTAATAAAGATTATTATATTTTATAAGTATTCAAACATTTAAACAATAATTTATATGTTATAACAAAATTAACAACATAAAAAACCAATTAGAACCATTTTCGAATTCTAAGCGAACTAAATCGCGGCCAAAAGCTAGTATACACATATTGTGGGGCGTATCCTTTAGGACCCTTGATGAAGTCCAGGAATTCAATTATTTAAATAAAAAATGACGCAAACCCTGATCCGTTTATTGATTGGTTCTTCAATATCTCTCTTACGAATTTCAGTACGGTCTTTCTATCGTATTACTTATAACAATCCACTTTTCTGTCACTACCGCTTGTGCACTTGGGCATGAGCCTTTTCTCCTTCCTCACTCTCTCTACTACTTATTTTCTTTTTTTACGCCAGCTCGGATTCTAATATTCGACAATTAAATTTCGACTACAACGGGCACCCGCGAGACAGCACGGAGTCCGGATGCCTCACATGCCACCTACGCCTAGGTCCGCTACTACAATATTAGAACACAATAGCTTTTACCCATGGCTCCGCCCGCGTAAATATTTTTTTTTTCTAGATAGGATTTGCATGAAATCAGTTCTTAGTGAGCGTTTACGAGCCGAAAAGCACAAAATGAGTAGGACCAGGTTCATTCCATGTAAAGCGCGCCAAATGATGACGCACGTGCGCCGCCGACCGAACAAAGGATTACCAATCCATTCTACACGTGTCAGTTGCAACTAACGCACGCAAGATAGTATGTAGTAATACATTTTTTTTAAATTAACTATGATTGCAATTAAGCAGCTCTATTATGATTTCTGCGTATCGGAATACTCAATACCACTTCGAGATACTAAATACCGCTGTGTAGTGTATTTACTTTTTTTTCCTTACTTGTTGACATAGAAAGGTAATAAATAAAAAAAAAACACTTGGTGAATTCTTTTTATTATATAGATATTTAAAGTCTATTCCTGTAAATACTATCCTTGCATCCAAATTGAATTATTTGTATAGAATAGGCAATAATATAATAATAGTGTATCCAAATAATAATACGCTATATTGTCTATATTAACATAATGAATTAAGAAACTTGCTTTGGATGTAAGACATACTCAATCTTGAAAAATAGTGGTCTGAGTTCGATATCTTTTTATGAAGCATCTCCCATTAATATAAAATGTTCCCAAAGCAATATGTTTTATATAAACTTCTCTTTTTGGGGTTGAAAGTGCTTATTATATCAATTTTCCACAACTTCACCTGCATATTAGCAAGTAATTAAAAAAATATTAATTAATGTTCTGATTTT
This sequence comes from Eumeta japonica, assembly GCA_005406025.1. NCBI lineage: Eukaryota > Metazoa > Arthropoda > Insecta > Lepidoptera > Psychidae > Eumeta > Eumeta japonica. The sequence continues at coordinate 812,182 of BGZK01000026.1, forward strand.
TCAGACGAACATTATACTTCAAGTGTATTCAACAAGAACACTTAAGAGAAAAGCCCTCGCTCCATTGTCGTGTATGCAAATATGATTTTAATACTAACTATATTTTAACATTGTTAGATCGAAAACAATAAAAAATATTGTTCCAGAACTCCTAATACCAATGTAGAATGCTAAAGTGATCGTAGTTTTGAAACAGAGTTTTTTCATGGGTAATTACATAGATTTATTTTAATATAAATGATAATTCGTTCCAAACTTTGTACGATTTTTTCAATTAATAGAAGGTTAATTCTGCACTTCTTTAAACTAAACTATGTAAATTTTACAAGATCTCTTAATACAAAACCCGTCCTTTTTTATGCCTTGTACATGCTGTTTTCCAGTCGTCTATTGAAAGAAACTTTATTCAAGAATGAGAATTTATTATTCGCTAAAATTCAATATAACGATAACAAAGTAAAATATTTTGATCGCTATGATCGTCAAAAGTTCTTTTCTATCATGAATATGTATTGTAAATTATTTGAAAAGGCTACTTTATCCATATTAATTTAATTTCTGGCGTAAAATAATTTTATCTTCCTGGAAATACCTTACAGCCATTGTTATTTATTATTAAAGTTATTTATCTTCTAATAATGTAAAATAATGTTTTACGTTAATAGAAAAACACACGTGTTAAAATATAATTCTACAAAAATCATTATAGCACATATATACGAAAATCTTAACTGGTTCTTATAAAGAAGCTAAAAAATGGATCGATTCTTGGATACATGTAAAAGACATGTCGTTTCTCCGACGCAGAATTCATATACTGCCAGAAAGACGAGAGAAAGAGGTCGCTAGTGATGGCCAATACTTTGAATAAAATGTTTTTGTTCCTTATAATTTAAATAAAGCTTTTATTTTATAAAAGAAACAGCGAGAACTTATTCAAGATCCCAATATAATCAACAAAACAGACTCAAATCGACAAAATATAGTAAACATTTTAATAATTTAAAGCACAATTCTGACAGACTTTTTAGACGCATTGAAAACATGAATATTTTACACCTGATGCACTGATGGACTTCCTTTTAAACTTGGATGGACGGATGACACACACCATCCTCTTTTGATTGAATACAAGTTCTTCATGGTCTTCTGGTTCTTTGTGTATAAAATCATTACCAATAATCCGCTTTATTGTAAGCGTTAACTCCTTTGACAAGTGAGTGTTATAGACATGTGGATTTGAATGCTGTGCAATCAACTCTCTAGCAAGAATTTGCAAGTTCAAGCGGAGGTGGATTTGTACATGATGTATAGATTACACACGCATTTATACCACTCTAATCAAGAATGTGATAAAATATGGTGATTGGCCATCTTTGGGCAACTATAAGAATAGTTTGAGCATTTTTTGTTGACTTTATCGAAGTCACCTCTAGTCACATTATAATCAATGATAACTTCTAAAGAAATATACAAAATAAGCATATATCAAGATGTTCACAAACAATATACACTTATAAAATAATAAAATTAACACTGATTTTCCGTCACGGTGACACCAGAGGTCAGGCTGCGGGCACACATGTGAATGTGCCGTGTGTGTAAGGCCAACTAATGAAAGATCAAGTTAAAATATAATTCTACAAGTCAGAACCTCCAACCCTAAGCGCTCGGCCGAGAGCAGGCAATTAAAATCGAGTACATGCAGGAGCGGATCTTCTGAATATATTTATTATGTGCGAAAAGAGTAATTATGCCAAAGTTCAAGTCAATCGGACCAATAGTTGCGGAGATCTTGCGATGAGTCAGTCAGTGTGTTTCGCTTATATGTATTTAATTTGTGAAAAATATTTCTCTTTTCTAATGGAAAAGATTTCTTTTATACATTTAATTATTCTTCCACTATCCACTTCCTAGCCGAATGAGCATATAATTTAATCCAACACATACTTACGTAATTCGTTCACTGGTAAAGCCCTACCTTTTTATAAGTATTTACATAATATTTCATACCTGCTGTGAAGTGTGTTATGCTAAGGTAACAAATACTGTACTATCTGAATTTTGAAGTAAATTCCTGAAGTGTGAAGTGAAGAAAGCGAAGAAAATTTAAAAAAATAAAAATATATATATTATGCACGACAAAGCATATTTATTCCAAATTCATGACCTTCACTGATTCTGGTGGGTTCGCGACTAATCTTAGTGTCAAAAAACTATTGATATCAATTTGATCCTTTACAAGTTAGTTTCTTCTGTGCACTATTACCATTATCGTACTATAAACATAATGTACTGGAGTTAGTACTTTATATTTACAAAATAAAAATAATCGCTTTTCAATTAAAACACCAATTTTTACCATAGTTATATGCTTTTTTCAATAATTATTTTCAGTTAAAAAATCTAAAAAATATTATTTTTTAGCTTCAGGTAAAAGAATTATTTAGTTCACATTAATGTATTACCACATTGAATTACTCTACAGTTTTATCACATATTTGTGATATTCATACATAATTTTTTTAAGAATAATGTCACAAAGTCGGATTTGACAAGATTAAATTGGAACTATATATCTTATACCATCATCAACATTGAATTTAATTTTGGTCCAGTTATTAATTTATGGCCTGCATCGTTCTTAATTGTATATAAAAATAAAAACACTTAACCACTCTCCTTTTGTTTAATCATCAGATAACAACATGAGAAAAGATATAATTTCAAACCCTCATGTCAAGTTCTTACATTTCATAGCCATATTTTAATGTATACAACAAAAAGTTTACTCCAATGATACAAGACGCAAAATAATGTTGATATTTATGTAACACTAGCTTCTGTCCAACTTCACAGACATAAGAATGCATTATAGGTCTTCTTTTGAGAGCTGTCTTCTATTTATCTATTCACTCCTCTGGCATGTTATTGAATTGGTTTAATGAATTTAAGTATATTGACAGTTCAATTAGATACAAAAAATGTTTCTATATTCTATATTGATTAAATCTCATAGCGTAATTTTAAAAACCAGGTTAGCATTGCAAAGCTTATGAAAACAAGCAGAGCCAGGAAAAGAGACACAATGATTGTTAAGTTAGCACACGGCACCAAAGCAGCCGAGGGGTGCTTTTTCTTTTGTGTTATGCATAACCTCACGTCGAGGATATGTGTAACACCCTTTAAAATTGACATCGATATCACTTTTAATTGGCAACAACATAAATGGATGAAATATCAAATTTTAGGCTAGCTTATCTTAGAACATTTCTGAAAACCACATCAGAATTTGTTTTATATCATTATGGAAATAAGCATGACAAATGCACAAATAGAAAATTCTCAAATTACCTAAAACTTACAAACGATTCTGTGTCAAATGGTTAAAAAACCTATACTAATTTCAATAGTCATTAATCGATGCCTGGACAAAGGAACAAACATTTTCATTATATGAACATCTATAGATTATCAAATCATATTATTACTGAATATGCAATAAGGAATCAAATGTCTTTTTGAGACCAATTCATGAACTTAATTTAAATTTTAAAGTGGTTCTAATCTACAAAGGTCACATTTAAATGATATGTATGAATGGAAAACTATAGTTCCAACCTATCCAAGTAACCAGTACTGGCAAGATATGTTTAACCTTATTGGTTAGGGTGGATTTAAACAAAAATTAACTTTTTTTATATCCAAATAAAGAAAAAGATGTACTAGTTTAATACATCTTTTTCAACCATACTCAGATTTAATAACTAAACCAAGGTTTTGTTTGATTTTTAACTTTTGTCTAATAATGTTTTAGTTTATATTACCTAGTTTTACTTAGGATGTAAATCGTTTGTAAAAAAAGAACAGAAACATGTCAAAAGACAAATTTACAGATATACAAAATGCAATCGATCATGCATCTTTCCATAAACATTCATAATCTCCTCCTTTTTAGAACAATTTTGCCAAAGTAACTATAGTAAAAAATATATCATGGAAAATGTGTTTACAAATAATATAAAATAATAAAGATACAACCTTACTAAATGCTCGGCCAGCCTGAAGTGCGAGCTCCGCCACCCCACGACGGGAAGCGGCGTTTAGTCATTTACCAATAAATGACACTTGATGTTGTCAGTGATGTAAAGGTAGCCGAAGGTATTATTAGTTTCTGATTTTCCAGATGTGTTCCACTTACTTATAAACAAACAATGCATATTAAGGCAACTTATCGCATAAACGATACACAGCATCCAAAATTACTTACGCATTCGCTGGTTGTTGACTGTCAGGATGTTCCATTATGAAGTCTGAGAGTCGAAACAATGTCTCATCTGCAAACTCTCCAACAATAAATCATGTTTGCATGTTCGTTAGCAGTGAAAGGCATTATTATTAAACACTTAAATTAATCACACACAATCATAGTTGCAAAAACGTCAATATCGTCAACGTAACACATATTCTAACAAAATACCTATTTGTTTAATTTTGTGTAGTTCAAGGACTACACGAAGAATAAGGCGCGGTATCACGCACGCGTGTTATTGTCGCAGCATTTTCGATGCGAAATTTTTATGTACAGATTGTAATCTATTTTCCTCAGAAATGGCTAACTACTTCAATAACTATGGTTTCTTTGGTATAGTTGTTCTATAAAAGATTATGAATATTTGCAGAAAAATGGATGATCGATTCTATATAGTACGACAATTCAAATTATCAGAACCTTGAATAAGTTCTCGCTGTTTCTTTTACAAAAGCTTTATTTAAATTATAAGGAACAAAAACATTTCTTTCAAAGTATTGCCCATCACTAGCGACCACTTTCTCCCATCTTTCTGGCAGTATATGAATTTCGCGTTGGAAAAACAACATGTCTTTTGAGGCTATCCAAGATTCAATCCACTTTTTAACTTCTTCATAAGAATGAAAGCGGTGGTCAGCTAGGCCATTTGCCATCTCACAGAATAGGTGAAAATCAGAAGAGGCTATGTCAGGTGAATACGGCGGGTGGAATAGAACTTCCCATTGAAACGTTTCCAGGTAGGTTTTCACTGGTTTTGCACCATGAGGCCAAGCGTTGTCATGTAGCAAAATCACTTTGTCATGTCTCTGCTTGTATAGTGGCCGTTTTTCCTTTAAGGATTGACTTAAACGCATCAATTGAAATCAACAGCGATCCCTGTGAGTCTCATTCAGTTTGAGCAGGTCATAATAAATTGCACCTTGCTGATCCCACCAAATACAGAGGAAGCTTTGAACCATGGATATTTGGTTTTGCAGACCATGTTGTATGGCTGGGCTTATCCCACGATTCTCTACGCTTTGGATTATCGTAATGTATCCATTTTTCATAGCGTCATGATGCAGTACAAAAAACCTTTTCTTTTCTGCCATTGAAGCAGTAGTTCACACGTGAGAAAACGCCGTTCAACATCTCTCAGCTTCAATTCATACGGTACCCAATGTCCTTGCTTCCGGATCATTCCTAAAACTTTTAAACGTTTTGAAACAGTTGACTCATATACTTGTAATGTTTTTTCAAGTTCTGTTAGCGTCTGACATCGGTTTTGACTGAGTAATTTCACCAACTTTTCGTCTTCGAATTTTTTTGGTGCGTCAGAACATTCTTTATCCTCAAGTTCAAAATCATTATTTTTGAAGGGTTGAAACCAGTCTCTGCATATTGTATCCGACAAAGTATTGTCGCTATAAGTGACAACAAGAATTCTATGTGCTTTAGCTGTAGATTTCTCTGAAATAAAATAGTGCAATAAAATTCCCCGCAAATACAATTTATTTGGCACAAAAGTAGACATTTTCAGAACTAAGAAAAAATGACTTTGTTTACACTTAAGTGAACTACAATACACTGAAATTTAAGGTTAGATACACTTCTGCCTTGCATGTGTGTTACCATTCGAAATTCCATGAACAGGGTACTGCTACCTTTGAAAAAACAGCGAGATCTTATTCAAGGTTCCAATATTTGTATAGTTTTGGTACTAAACACATTTTTATTATTTTATTATGGACACATTTAAAAGAATGCAGTAATTTATAAATTTTTTGCTGTATCCATTAAGAAAGTTTTATTTAGAAAATCAAATCTGTGATGAAATGTGGACGGTGTATGTTTTGTGTGCTTCTGTGTCTACACTTTTATTTTTAATTATGCTGTGCACCAACCTTATTAAGAATTATGCATCACATTAAAATTAATCCAGCGTGGTTTCATTTCAGAAAAATAAAAACAATTAAAAAGTTTATACAAATGTAATTGAAAATAATATACTGATAGTTTTGACTTACTAATAATGAAATTATAACTAACGAAAAATCAGTCAGAATCGTCGATCTCGATTGGCGACCGTGTGCGTTGAGGGTGTGGAGCCCGGCCGCCTGAACTCATGAACTGCTGTAGCCATGACGAGCTACGTTCAGCAGCAGCTCGTCTTGGAGTCCGCCGTTCCACTGAAGGCGACGGCGTTATATGCTCCGGTGAACGGTCCCGTGCTCCACGGGCACCACGTCCGCCACGCGGACGACCGCCTCTTCCTCCTCCACGACCTCGAGATCTGGTCACTGTAGATCGCACATTGTTAGCAGGTTCGGGAGAAGGTTCTGGTACAATCACAGGTGACGGTTCACGTGCCGGTACAGGAGCAGGTTGTTTCATCCATTCACGAAGACGATCATTATCAGCAGCATCTAAGCTGGCTCTGAAGCGACGTAATTGTTCTATTACTTCAGTTTCATCTTTAGCACCAGCGTCAGTGTCTAAAGATAGAAGGTTTTCAACACAAAGTCTACGATGTGCATCAAATGTTTGACGTAAGATATCATCTTTATTGCGGCGAGTGAATTCGCGCACAGCATCAGCTACAGCGCGCGGGCATAACACTACAGGCTTCTGCTCAGGGGAAAGCATTTCAAATCGGCTTAAAATCAAAGTCTCTAAGTCGATAGCATCCCCAGCGCTGACTTCTAGCTCAAGTTCGTTTAATGTTTTTGTATCGGTTGTGTTACTTTTTCTATCTTGTATTCTTCGTTCACGTTTCATTAAGAGGACATCCTGAGGATTAGCAACTGTTTCATTGAACTGTTGTCCAAATCGAATTTTATTAAAATTTTGCCCTTCGTGTTCATAAAAAACACTGAGACGTATCAAGGGCAAAGTTGGTTGACGTTGATCCCCACTACGAAGGCAGTGTGCTTCCTCTATGGCTTCAAACACTTTCTTTTTTAAGAACTCTTGAACTTTTTCACTTTCATTTACTGTTGACCGACCCATATCTTCTTCAGATAACACTATGGTACGGAAAATAAATGGTCTAACAGTCTGTAGAGGAATAGGAGTAAGTTTAAATATATTTTTATGTATTTGTAAAAGGGCACAATGTTTAGGAAGAGATTCCCCAGAAGCTAATGATGTTGCTATTGTGCTCCCTGGTTGTGTGACAAAAAATTTCCCTTGTTCATTAAATTCCTCTATCACTCGACAATCATGTTCATGGCCCCATACAACCATATCTAAGAAATCAGGTAGAACATTTTCAGAAATGTAATTGCCAGGACCGCGATCAGCACGGTTCTGGTGCAGCACAAGCAAACTGAATACATCATCAGCATCAAAACGTTGCATCTCTACCTTTGAATCCTTGAAGAGACGTGACAAGCGCTGATCCTTGAGAAAACCTAAACCATAAAGCGCAAGTGTTGTGACTCCTTTGCGTAACAAAACTGGCGCTATACGAACATGAGTATAGTCGGTCCATTTGCCAAAATAGTTAATTAATCCTGCACTAGCAAGAATATCAAGTGAACTTATAGCACCAGCACCAACAGGATCATCATGATTACCATGAATTGTGAATACGGGGTACGCCACATTAAGGTCGGGTTCTTCATAATTCACAGGTCGTGTAAAATTCTCATTTGGATCCGATAATAATTCTAGAGCAACCGGTCGTTCTCCGAGGCAATAACGACGCAATAAATGCGTACAGCGTAATAAACAATTCGGAGATGGTTTGGCTTGATCGAACAAGTCACCGCCTAAAAGTATCATGTCCACATCGTGCTGTACGGCTAATGAAAGTACTTCTTCAAAAGCTATAAAACTGTCTTCGCCACGTACAGGATCAGTTTCTTGATAACCTAGATGGATATCTGTTGCTACCATAATGTTTATGATATCATTAGAATTTAGTGAATCCTGGCCGAAGTTTTCCATTTTGTTGCGTACCTTTCACTAGGAAACGGTTACAAAAATTAGGTATTAATGGAATAATTTTATAGCATCGTGATACTAAAACCAATTATAAAACTGTTATTGTGCTATGAATTCTGTAAGCAATGTTTTAACCGAGTAAATTCATAAAACATGAGAACAAAAGCATTCAAGAACCGCCAATTTTTAGTAACTAACCTCGAAAAATTGACAAGTGACAAAAAGTTCATGGATTCAACATACAATAATAACAGGTAAAACATAAAAACATTAACACATTATATATAAAATGTTTTTACGATATACTTTATTTTCCAAGCAGACTTAAAATAATTATTTCAAGTTGTTTATTTATATATAAGTTCTAATACAATTATAAGATATGAATATACAATTTGGCCATAAAAATACCTTAGAATCATTAATACTTTATGCAATTAGTTTTGTTAATTGAAACTTTTCGAAACTCGAAAGTTTTTAATTTCAAATATAAATCACATAAAGATATAAAATACAGTCATCCTTTTGCTACAATTTTGCTAATTATACCTTAAAATATTTACTCCTAAATGCTATAAAAATTGTAAAATATGAGAAAATTATTAGGATAAGCAAATAAATCTATAGGCTTTCGTTTTACATTAAGATCTAACAAAACTATATAATCTTTAATAACTATGCTTATAAAAGTTCTCAGTATTTTGTTTTCATCAAAACAACGAAAGCCGGTGAGAAGTCGATCCGCTCATCTATGGTCATAAACGGTTTTACTTCTTACCGGGCTGTTTCGTTCATAGGCCTTTTCATCTCAAAATTTTTTTGTGCGCATGCGTTAGCATCAGCCATCTTTTTCGTACAGTTTTTGATTAGCAACCACGATAAAGTGCATAAAAGTACATAAAAAATTAAAATAAAACAATTTTTGTTGAAGCACTTTCACTGTAAAAAATTGAAAGAAAACAAAGTAATAAATCATATAATTAAAAAAAAATTTACATTTCATTTTAATTATGTTGACTGTACGAAAAGGAACAACAAAACGGTGTTGTTATGGAGTATGTAAAAGTGATACACGGCTAAAATCATTCAAAGACAATACATATTATTTTATAATTTTTTTATATATTCTCTCGTCATTAAGATTTTATTTATATATAATAAAAAAAATATACAATATCTTATTTACATTTTTCTTATCAATAATGCCATATGTAATTTTAAAATATTAATGACTTATTTTATTAATTATATTTTTATGAGTCACATTCAAGTTAAAAAAAAACTACTTTTTTCAGTACTACAAATGACTTAATATTATTGATAAAGATAAAATTGTTAATATTTTTTTTTTATATAAATAGTAAACGAATATTGATACCTAACCTCTTTATCTGCTCATTTTTTTCCCTTTTTGTGGACGTCCATGACATTTTAGCCATCTTTTTAATTGCTCACAATTATGAGCTTCAATGGAATCATAAATAAGTGAAGCACCATCGATGGTTTCTTCCAATAATTTATTTGATTGTGGTGATAGTATTCCTTTTCCAGCCATTGTTCATTAAAACTATACGAATCTTTTGAATTCCCACCATTTCAGCATGGCGGCTACGCATGCGCTCGTCTTCTGATGAAAAGGCCTATTAATGGTTTTGTATTTGTTTTGTCTATGCATAAAGAAATTAGAAAAGAGCTACCCTTAAATTTCTTGCTCGTTCGAGGGAAAACTGCCTTCCGAAAGTGTTGTAAAGTGTAATTTCGTAAAAAAATGTGAAGTATTTTAAGCTTGTAACCTTTCATAGGTTACAAAGTAATTAATAAAGAATTTGAATTAGAATTAAAAAATTATAATTATAACATAGTTTGTTAGAATATCCTAAAAAGTGTGATGTTCATAAAACTAGAATATGTTTAATCCATTTCCAAGTAAATAAAAGCCTAGTATGATCCGTTATCAAATCAATAAAAAAAATGGTAAAATAAATAAACCACAAATATACCAAAAATTGTAAGACTGACGAACAGTATAAAATTTTATTCAAAGTGTACGCGCATTTTGTCATTTTTAAATTTTACTTGTAGATTTTTGTTTAATACGGCCATAAAGGTAAATATTTAAAAAGGGGCGTTTGTTTTGATAATTTAATTTTTATCCGTTTATTCTTAATTATAAAAAAGGCCATTTGGCAGCCGAAATGGAAGTAGATTTTATTTTTATATGTAAGTCATACGAAATTTGTAATTTTCGGATTTTCGAAATTTTAAAATGCATTAATTGATTGATTTGACCAAATATGAACTCGACCCTTGTAATCGTCCATAGAACATACATGTTGAGTTTTATTAAGATCCCTAAAGAATTGTGGACGCTATCATGTTAACAATTCCCGCGTTATATATATATATATATATATATATATATATATATATATATATACATAAAAAATACATCGAGTTAATTCGGAAAACAGCAAAAATTTTCAATATAAATTCATTTATTTACCAGGAGGATAAGCAGAGACTATAAATTTCCACAAGATACAATCTTTACTTTACGTTCTTTCTTGTTTCACTGACATCCTTTAATCTTTTTATGCAAATTCGTCGGTACCGGGTGCTTAAAATTTGACCAATTTCTAGTATGAAATCAATTTGGTTTACTTAGGATTTTCCAGAACGACCTTTGCCGATCCTTACATCACATATTCGCTGTGTAGATTTGTTTTGTTAGTCTAATTTTATTTACCATTGAAACTTACCTTTTTTTACTCTAGTAACTACACTTTCTTTCAAACCACACCGTTTTCTGTGTGGTTTGATACTTGGGCAGATAAACGGTCGAGATTTGGCGGTCAGCGGTCGCTCACTGTTATCGGTGTTCGATTCATTTCCAATTTAACATCAGTAATGTTACGTAACGATTATAGGTTATTTTTAAACTTTTAAATTTAAATTTAGTGATTTTAGGGCTTATAGCTCTCGATCGGAACCGTTAGTTTTTAACCACTTTTCGCGGTTTTTGTTGTCCTGTCCCATTAAAAGCTTGCACGCGTAGTCTATGAGTTAATTTCGTAAACAAATCAATTTCAATTTTGATATGTGGTACTTAAATTAATATCTCAGCTCAAAGAAAACGTTACAAAAAGAAAAATAGCACGAATCATGATATAGTATTCAGTAAGATGACTATTAATAAGAAAAAAATATTAGATACCTACTTTAATTCATTTCTCCGTTGATATTATGCAATGAAATTTAAACAAATAGAACCCCTATCGCATAGACATGTATGACATACTTACATTTTAACGTAAATGCATAGAGAAATATGAATAAGCATAACTAATTGAACGATATATGTTCATGACAGTCTGTGTCAATACATTAGTTTTTCAAAAGTGTGAGTGCTTACATCATATGGCTTAAGTCATGTTTAGATGCTTATGTTGTGACAGACATGACAGATTTATAATCATACAAATTTTATGTGATTTGGTTAGAGATTTGTGAATTGATTGGTGTAAATGTTCTGTGATTGTGAATTCAAAATCAGTACAATACGAAATTTTATTCTATTATCAACAGGTATAAACATTTAAATTTATATTTGAATTCCCATTTTATTAAGAAAAAGAGGGATTTAATTATAAAACAAATAATTATATGTAGACGGTAGAATGAAAGGGAAAAAAGAAAAATTTTACGAAATTTTATTCAAGTTCATCATCGTCATTAAGACCAAATTCCACTCTAAATGCTGATATTATGATAAATGACTTGCTTTTGTTTCTTTTTATCTAAATGGGATTTAAAATGTTCTTACTTTTTAATTAGAATTTGAATTTCGTCTTAGCTCGCGTATTAACTATTACTACTATTAAAATATTACTTTTTGTTTTTAGAATTATGTTTATATGGAAATACAGGTTCTATGATTCACTCCACCAAATAATGATATTATTAAATAATTGCAAATTGCCAATTTAAATACTGACATTGTAACTTTCAACTCATAATGGAAAATAACATTCTTAAAAGCAGTATGTATTATAGGTACTCTTTTTATTGGATTTTGTAGCATAAAAGAAGGTACTTCATCATTTATTGTTTTTGGGGTTATTCGCCTAATCTAATTGTGGTTGAAATATTTTTACATGAAATGTAATGGGTACCACTTATGGCACCATATAAAAGAAAAAAGATTAAAAATACTTACCAATCTTATTTGCAGGCCCATTACCTTAGGAGCCCATAGCTAATAATATGAGTGCTAGCCGATACAGGCTGTTGGGCTATAACTATGCAAGAAGGTTTATGTGCACGGCATCAACAACTCGGCAAGTGTATGGGCAACGACTCAACATTGGTGACAACAGAAACAGTGGCTCAGGCGGAGGTAGTGAAAGGAATTCATCTACGAGCGGCGTGCTGGCGGCTAGCGCGTTCGCTTTAGCCCTTTTAGCCGCTGAACGTGTTTTTGATGGTGAGCCATACATCACATCACAATAACTAGGTTCATTTATTAGCCATTATAACTACCATTTCTTCAAACGGTCAGCCGAGTTTAAAAAATCTGATTATACCATACTGTGTTTCTGAATGTTTTCATAGATAAATGTTGTTGGTCGAAATCAGTAGATTTGTGTTATCAATATAAAATTATCAAATTTATATAATCATTTGTTTCTGCCTACTTAGATATAGAATGAATTTCTTTATTTTATATATTTTAACCAATTATGATGTTAATCATGATTTTGATCCCTATGCCGTTCTCGATTCTAATCCCCGTTCCTCTCTTGATGCCAATTTGTGCCACTCTCGATTCCGATCATGGTCGTGCTTTTGATGTTGAACCCATTTGCAATCTAAGAAGATTACAATTCTTGTCCTACTTTGAATTCTGATCTCGGTACTGCTCCTTATTCCAATTTCGATCATGCTCTTGATTCTAATTTTAGTCCCATATTTTATTCCAACCTTGGTTCCATTCTCGATTTCAATCTCTTCTGTTCTTGACTTTCAGTTCTCCTCTTTGTCCCGTTTGCAATTTGGATTCTATTACCAGTCACAGTTCTGATTTGGATGGGGCTAGCATCAAAATAAAATTCAGGTTATATTACTCAGGAATAGTATACCTTTCTATAAGGGGAAGAATAGCACAAATATGCAGATGATAACAGAGCTAAATGTTAATGGTCAAGGAGCTTCTTATGTATGAGGAAATTTTTAGAATGGGTTCAGTAACTCGATTCAATATTATGAATACGCAGGCGAAACTGGCGACAGTTGTTAGTTTTTTAGAAATCTTTTCATTTTTGCAAGCACAACATATTGCCACTTTTAACAGTAATTGGATGAATTGTTTAGGCATACAATGAAGAAGAACAAAATACACATTAGATTTTATATCCCCCAATTCACTTAATTGCATTTGCAATTGCATTGAAAGAATTTTTAATAAACATTATTCATACCAAAGATAGTCCTACCTCACTTCATAAAAAGTTTCGTATAAAAGTCATCCCCGGTTTACTTTGATAGAAAGTGAATTCACCAAAATTCTTTTTTCCTGGGTTCTTATATTATACAAATTATTTGATCAAATTTAATTTTGATCAGATTTCTAATGTACGGGATCTCGTCATGCATAAATTAGTCAGTTGTAATTTTTAATTGGGAAACTTACCAACAATAAGTTTATAATTTCTCCAATTATAACTTCATTGTTTTCATTTTATATTGTTTAATAAACTCCATCAATTAATATACTGTAAAAATCAAATTCTATGAAATTTCCATACTGATTGTTGTGTTTTGTTTTCTTTATCCCACTGCTAAGTCATACCACTCCACATTTTTTTTATTTCAGATTACAGTACTTGAACGTTAAGCTTTCTACATTGGCCCAGTGTGGATTGGGGGCTGTTAAAGGTTATAGTCACCAATGCAATGGCAATGTCCATGACCGACAGCTTAACATGCTCTCCGAGGCATGGAGCGTGTGGTTTATTTTGACTTAAATTAAAAACTCATTGATCGATTGCACATTTGTCAGCATCGAACCTGATATTTTTAGCCTTAACCATTGAGCCATCACCACTTTATACTGATTACACTATTTATTCATATAAGAATGCATAGACTTGTATGTATTTGATAATTATATAATTATGGGAAACCAGGACAAATTATGACTCACAAACATGGCATGCAAACGCACAATAACAATATACGTATCCAATATTGGGACACATGTACCATCTTCACACACACACATGCACAGGAACTCGTACGCACACACACACCCACATACAACACAATAACAACTTCTACCAACATAATAACACCTCACTTATTATATCTACTCTTATGTAAGAATAAAGTAATTATTATAAAAGCAGGATTTTAATAAGACCAATAAAGCTTATATGTAAAGTTTTTTTAACTATAATAATCTAAGTTACCAAATAAGTATATTTACAGGTATATGTACAAAATAGTTTTAATAAATTATTTTCAATCAAAGTACTATAAATATAGTTTTCAATTATGTATTGAATAACCGATTGGAATGAAATAAACACCAAATGTTATGAGAAGTTTGCTGCAATACATCAGTGAAAATTGCATTCAAATTCATTTAGTAATTTCTGAGATTAATGTGCACAAAACGCACAAACAGACAAAAATTCTAAAAATTTTTTTATTGGCCTCAGTATCATAAATACAACATATATAAATTGTATTTTTCAAAAAATATTTAACATCAGACCTGGTTCATTTATGATTTTATTAGTATGTATACAGATGAAATAAATATATTTTGAATTGAAATTTAACTTTTATTCATATATGCTACTACTTTAATGATAAAATTATTTAAAGTCATAATGGATTGATCTAAAGCTTTTACAGTATTCTACACCTATTAGATACTGTAGCTTTAAAAAAATCACTTTATATGGATATTATGAGTGTGTTAGGTTCTTCTACATAAATAAATCAATATGTTTCAGAGAAGCGCTTTTTCAAAGCTGCACAAATGGGGCATGTGCAGGAGTTGCGCAGGTTTGTATTTCTCAAAATAAATGTCTAATTTATTTGTTAAATGTCAAAGTAAATGTAATATATATTAGGTCGGGGAAAAGATTTTTTAAATATTTCGTTAGTAAAAACTTGCAGTAAAATCTCTTTGGTTGTGCTGTTTATATTTGGCTACTATTTATTTATTATTATTTATTTGTATTTTGATACTATTAAATAGATGACATTTAAAAAAAAAAAATAAAGAAAAATATTTTTATTTTTTTTCTGGCATTTTATTATTTTTTTGTCCACCAAAATGAGTAACACAGAAGTTTGACACACTTTGAAATTTTATTACAAAATAGGGGGAAAATGTGGCAAACTGTGAAAAAAAATTGTGACATTTATGGACTTAATGCAGTGTCAGTTAAAAAAAAAGCACAAAACTGGTTCAAGCATTGTCAGTCTGGTAATTTTGCTGTCGAATATGAATGGTCGGCCTGTTACTGATAAAGTTGATGCAATTTTGGAAAAAGTAGAGCAAGATCAGGATATTAGTTCTTACGACATATACGACATAACTGAAGAGCTGGGGTTTCACCACAAAACAGTTTGGCGCATGACAAAAACGGTATATGCAAAAAAGCTTGATAATTGGGTCCATGCAAAAAAGCTTGATAATTGGGTCCCATAGGAACGCACTACAAGAAATCTAATGAATTGTATACCCATTTATGATTCTCTATCGAAACATTATGAAACCAAACCATTTTGAAAAGATTGATCACTGGTGATGAAAAATATATTACCTATGACAAGAACTTGTGAAAAAGATCGTGATGATCAAGCAGACTCTACAGATTATAGCGAAACCCAAATGAACTCGCAATAAGTTGATGCTGTGTGTATGGTGGTATTCAGAAGGCCATTATTTATTATGAGTTTTTACTGCCAGACAAAATCATCAATTCAGACTTCTACTGCTAACAGCTGATGAGACTCAAGCAAGAAGTAGAAAAAAAAGCCCGGAATTGATTAACAGAAAGGATGTGGTTTTTCACCATGATAACTCCAGACCACACCCATGTTTAGCCACTTAGCAAACATTGAGAGAGTCTGATTGGAAGTGTTAATGCCTTCAACATATAGCCCTGACTTTGCACTCTCAGATTTTCACCTGTTCGGTCACTTCAGAATTTTTTAGGTAGTGTTAGGTTAACCTTTAATTACAGAGGTGATGTCACTGTGACACCGCATGATGAGTTGAAACTGGAATATTTCAGCAAACAATAGGGTTATATACTTGTCTCTTTCAGTAACTGAATGTTTTGACTTGACCTTTCATTAGTTCGTCTTCACATGCGGCACATTCACATGTGTGTTCGCAGTCTGATCTCTGGTGTCACCGTGATGGAAGATCGGTGTTAATTTTATTATTTTATAAGTGTATATTTTTTGTGAACATCTTGATATATGCTTATTTTATATATTTCTTTAGAAGTTATCATTGATTATAATGTGACTAGAGGTGACGTCGATGAAGTCAACGAAAAATGCTCAAACTATTCTTATAGTTGCCCAAAGATGGCCAATCACCATATTTTACCACATTCTTGATTTGAGTGGTATAAATGCATATGTAATCTATACATCATGTACAAATGCACCTCCAATTGAACTTACAAATTCTTGCTAGAGAGTTGATTGCACAGCATTCAAATCGACGTGTCTATAACACTCACTTGTCAAAGGAGGTAACCCTTACAATAAAGCGAATTATTGGTAATGATTTTATACACAAAGAACCAGAAGACCATGAAGAAGTTGTATTCAATCAAGAGGATGGTGTGTGTCATCCGTCCATCCAAGTTTAAAAGGAAGTCCTCTCATCAGTGCATCAGGTGTAAAATATTCATGTCTTTAATGCATTTAAAAAGTCTGTCAGAATTATGCTGTAAATTATTAAAATATTTACTATATTTTGGCGATTCGAATCTGTTTTGTTGATTATATTGGGACCTTGAATAAGTTCTCGCTGTTTCTTTTACAAAATAAAAGCTTTATTTAAATTATAAGGAATAAAAACATTTCATTCAAAGTATTGCCCATCACTAGCGACCACTTTATCCCATCTTTCTGGCAGTATATGAATTCCGCGTCGGAAAAACGACATGTCTTTTAAGGCTATCCAAGAATCAATCAATTCTTTAGCTTCTTCATAAGAACCAGTTAAGATTTTCATATGTGCTGTAATGAATGTGCTAACAATAAAAGATAACAAAAAAGTAAAAATATTAATAGAAATACCCCATCACCAGAAATGTATTGTTTTTATTCTATTATAAAAACGATAATACACATACGCGTCAAACGAAATGGGATTATAATGTTAATTAACATAAAGCAACAAATAATGAAAAACATCAAATGTAGGTATAAATTTACTTAGCATTCTCGGAACCCATAGTAATAAAATCTTAAGAAAATGTCTGATGCTTTAGTTCTACTGTCCTTGTACATGTGCAGTTGTAAACAAATTTTCTAAGTAACACACATGCACCTTATGTTTGGGGTAATTGATTGAAATTTATTATTATAAAGCATTAGTTGAATTGTTATTTGACTAAAACTGTAATTGTGCCTTTCTAAGTTGAAATGTTATCAATTCTTTGTATCTCTAAATACTTGTAAGTTAAGAACTCATTAATTGGGAATTTTATCACTTCCCTTGGAATTTGAGTTATCCAGATTCTATCATACTGTAAATTAGATTTTAAAATAACTTATTTTATAGCTAAAGTAGATGTACTTTATTACAAAAAATTATATTTACACATTACCTAAAAGACACTGGACAGATTATATTGGGTAGCATGGAGTTGTAACTCATAATTGATTAATCTCAGAAAATATGTACTTAATTTTAATACTGAAAACTGATTTTGGTGATCTAATTCACCATTGGCTAGTTTATTCAAATTATTCTATTACTTAAAAAAAATGTTCTTAATTAATGAGTTATTTTTATTTTATATTTTGTTTGATTATAGAAGCCAAATGTTTTTGAACAAGCAATATTTCAAGTATACTTACTTTACTATTTGCAATATATTTTTTGTAGAATATTTAGAAAATCTTTAAATCCTTTTATGTACAAAAAAAGTAAATCAAATGAATTAATGTAACCAATTAGCTAAATGTAACGATTTAGCTAGGTACATCCTACATATACCAATTTATGGCTTTGCCAATATCTAAGGGATATTTTGTTATAATGTTATCTAATGAAAGTCTAAAACTGATATAAATCCTCTTTGTAATAGTATACTTCTTGTATCAAATAAGTATATTCTATTATTAGTGTGAATAATTGAATTTGAGTTTGCTTCATGTTTTGTGTTAATCAGCCATTACATAGCCGCGTTGCAGCATGCAAAAAAATTCTTGTAGCTTGTAATATCATTTCTAGTTTTATTAAAACTGGATAAAGTTTTATGACAAGGGAATAATCTAATTTAACTTGTAATTATCTCGAGTAGGACTTATTGAAGGCTATAGATATGTAAATTTGTTGTAGGTTATGTGAAGCTGGAGGTGGGGGTAGTGAAATTGTAGACCGGCCGCACCCGTTGGGGTGGACAGCGCTCATGGTTGCAGCCGCTAACGATCGCTCTGCCGCCGTGGCAGAACTCTTGCGGCTGGGCGCATCTCCGCACGCACGCGACCGCTGGGCCGGGGCTTCTGCCGCCGCCGCCGCTACCGGTTTGCATTCTCTCGACGCACTTCAACGTCGCGAGGATGAGTTCTGTGTAGCGATGAATGCGCGCGCATCTTTTCTCGGTTGGACACCGCTGCACTATGCCGCTCTTGCCGATTCTGTGGAGAGCGCACGTGCTCTGCTCGCCGCCGGCGCCGACCCCACAATACGCGATCACGCGGGTCGGACGCCTATGAACTACGCGCGCGAAGCTTCGCCAATGCGTACGCTTCTTCAGAAGCATATGTCGCAATGGGAGGAACGCGCGGCGGCCGAGGCGGCAGAGGAGCGGCGTCGTTTTCCGCTTGAAAAACGACTACAGCAACACTTAGTGGGTCAGCGCGGCGCCATAGCGGTCGTGGCAGCGGCCGTACGCCGTCGACAGAGTGGCTGGGGTGACGAGAACCACCCACTCGTTTTCCTTTTCTTGGGTAGCTCTGGAATCGGTAAAACAGAATTGGCAAAGCAGTTAGCGCGATATCTACACCACGACGATCCCAACGGTTTTGTGCGTTTTGATATGTCTGAATATCAGGAACGACATGAAGTCGCCAAGTTGATCGGTGCCCCGCCCGGGTACCTCGGACACGACCAGGGTGGCCAACTAACGCGTGCACTCGATCGCCGCTCTGATGCTCTCGTGCTCTTCGACGAAGTCGATAAGGCACATCCAGATGTGCTCACCATACTGTTGCAGTTATTTGATGAAGGCCGGCTTACTGACGGCCGCGGCCGCCTTGTCGAGTGCCGCGACGCCATCTTTGTGATGACGTCTAATCTAGCCGCAGACGAAATCGCACAATATGGCCTCGAGCTACGGCGTGAGGCTGAACGTGCCGCTGCAGCCGCGCGTCGATCACAATCTACGTCGCCTGCCGCATCAGGATCCGGTCCCGGGCCCACCGAACCCGAGGAGCCTGCCGAACCCGATGAAGCTTTGGAAGTATCACGGCAGTTTAAAGACGAAGTGGTGCGACCCATTCTCAAACGACATTTCGGACGAGACGAGTTTTTAGGGCGTATCGATGAAATCGTGTACTTCGTACCGTTTTCGCGGCAAGAATTGTTAGCGTTAGTAGCGGCAGAGCTACGGCGTTGGGCGGAACGGGCGCGGCAAAGGCATTCCCTGACTCTGGTGTGGGAGGGCGGAGTGCTCGGCGCTCTCGCTGACGGCTACGACGTGCACTACGGCGCGCGCTCCATCCAACATGAGGTGGAGCGGCGGGTTGTTAATCAGTTGGCGCTGGCGGCCGAGCGCGGGGTCATCGGAGCAGGAGACACCGTTCTGTTATCGGCGCGGGCCGGCCGCCTGCAGCTCGCGGTTCGTCACACCGGTGACTCATCATATAAACTTCTTGATCTCACACCTGTTGCACTCACACCTGTCAATTAATATAATCAAATTGTTGCTGGTGTGTAAGCAATTGGTTTTAATTAACAATTGTTAATTTATTCCATAATTTATTTATTTCATTGAAATAAAATAAATAAGTTTTTCTTGTATGTTTAATTTTCTTTAACTTAAAACAATTTAGCTAATAGTTCGTTTCATATGTCACACATGCACTATATTCACTGTTGGAACCCATAGCAAAAATTGGCCCATGCATATGCACTCTGTCAAGTACATTTATATATTTAGATATAACTTTAATTTATAGTCATTCTCCATACCTCCTACCATTATAATTATTTTTTTAGTATACTAATAGTTTGTCAGTTACATTAAAAACATATTACATTATATTATATAAAAATGGAACATTGTTTTTTATGCAAAAATGATTAAACTTCTGCCCAAAATTTAGACTATATAGGGAAGCCAAGATCAACTTTTATGCGAAACTACTGATCAATAATCCTCAAATTTTGCCCATGGAATATCACCTTTAGACAAAATAGACTGTAAAGTTAAATGTGTTCGTTTTTCTTATTTGTAAAACGAAAACAACAAAAACCGGGATTCGTACTTAGAAAAACCATTCAAATCTGATTAGAAAATCAGATGGGTGTAGTGAAAGGCCTTTAAATGTTTTATCATTTTTAGGGTAGCCAAAATGACAAAAACGGAAACTTTATAGTTTCATGTCCGTCTGTATGTCACAGACATTTTGTTCAAAAACTACAGGACGTTTATTGATGAAATTTATAGTGTAGGTGTCTTGTGTAAACTGCTACTTAGTTTAGTAGTTAATGAAAATAAATATTTCTAGGGTGGAGCACTTCAAATATGTAATAGAAGTTGAAAAATTTTTTTCACAAAAATCAACATGTGGCGCATATTTCGACAGTTCTTTTAAAAACACTAAGTTTTCTTTTAAAAGCACTAAACAATTTTTCTGATTACGTGAATAATTTTGGAAATAATTGCTCCGAAATTAGCAGAAATTGTGTTCCCCATATTTTCTAAACTGTATGTCCCAAAAATATGACAAAAATTACTAAGGTAACGGTTCATAAATACTTTTAATAAAACTGTTTTGAACATGATCGGATATACCGTTCTTGAGTTATTGCCAAAAAACTGTGCTTCTCAACAAAAGGATAAAAGTGTGATGAGAGATACGCTCTTTTGCTGATGCACTTTAGTTTATGCTTAATAGTTATAGTCTACATACCTTCTTGTTTTTCTAGTTATAGACGATTAAAGTGCTTATAACTGTTCTGTGCGGAAAACAGAAAAACTGTAACAACTTACTTTTTAGTAGATTTCATAAAGATCAACTATTGTATTTGTCCTCATGGAGCAACTTTTGAAAAACTTTGCTGTTTTCCGACTTAACTTGACGAGCTGAGTCAGAAAATACATATAGTTCAAAAGTTTATGTATGCATGTAATTGAATATGTAAATATATATACACTATATAACGCGGGGCTTGTTAGCATGATAGCGTCCACAATTTTTTAGAGATTTTAATGAAACTCTACATATATGTTCTATGGACGATTACAAAGATCTAGTTTAAATTTGAGCCAAACCGGTCAACTCATTTAGAAATTACAGCATTTTAAAATTTTGAAAATCCTAAAATTATATATTTAATATGAATTACATATGAAAATAAAATGAAATCTTCCATTTTGGCTGCTGAATATCCTTTTTTTCATTTGTAGTGCATTTATTTGTTATAATGGCTTCGGAACCCTATAATGAGCATGGTCTGACATGCTGTTGGCCAGTTTTTTTTCCTTAATAGTGTTTAGTTTTATTCATTATGTAAAGATTTTTGTAATATTTTTTAAGCTAAGGATATTTTTCTCTACGCCTATAAATAGATATGCCTCTACACCAGCAGCTTATTAATTTATAAATGAAAAATAATTGAAAATCATCTGAATTTGAAATAAAGTCTACATTAGGTATCACTGAAACACAATTAGATTAAGACGTTATGATAATTATTTTATTTTCAAAAACCATTACCTTTTTCGAAGTTATTATCTGCATAATAACTTGTCTTAATTTTGTTCCAATTTAGGAAGGCTAAAAACTGTTAATTTAAACTGTTCACAAAATAATAGATATATATATATATTAGGGCGACCCAAAAAAAAACGATTATTTTTTTTCATGTCCCCTTGAAAATATGTTAGTTTATCATGTTTTAAGAGTCCCCTCCAAAGGACTTTAAAAAAAAAATTTTTTTAAAAGGTCGCTCATAATTTTTTAAAACTTCCAAAATATTCAAAAATCGATTTTTTTTCAAATACTATTTCTCTTAATTTCATTTCTTTTTACATGAAAAATCATGATGATCCTGAAAATTTCAAGTCAAAATTTTAATATTTAGAGGTCGCTCCAATTTTTTTAAGTTTTGACTCGCGCGCCTAGTGTCAATAAATTGAACTAAAAATAATTTAGATATATCTAATAATTGACTATTGTATTTAAAAATTATAAAAATGTTAAAACAGATTATAAAAACATTATTAAAATATTAATTTTTGTAAAATAAATTAATTTACTCAAATTAAAAAATATGTTATTTTTACAATTATCCAAAAATAGTGAAAATTGTTCATTAATTTTTTTTTGTTTCTCGTGTTTTAATTCCATTTTTTAGTATGTCAAATTTAAGGAAAAAAATATTAAGTTCGTTAATATTCATGTGTAGAAGTTGCTCAAATAGATATAAAGTACTCGATTTGAAAACTTTTTTTTGGAGACATTTCCAAAAAAAAATTTTCAATAAATGTATGGGCTGGGATAATCATGCGAATATTGATTGGGCTACAAATTTTATCAGATAATTTAAATGGTGAGAATTATTTGGATTTTCTGTAAAACCATTTGCCGGAACTGCTGTATGAAGCCGAAATACCCATACTAAATACGGACAGGCTAATCATCTTTCAACAAGATGGATGTCCAGCACATTGGATATTAATGGTCAAGGAACATCTCAACAACTGTTTTCCAGACAGCTGGATAGGCAGAAATGGGCCCATCCCTTGGCCTGCGTTATTGTCTGACTTGACCCCGGTAATTTTTTTTGTGTGGGGCGGGCAAAGGAGCTTGTGTACACTACCGAAATATCTGCGAGGGAAGAATTACTTCACAGGATTAAAACAGCTTTCACAACTAGGAAACAGGAAATGCAACTGAAAATCACTACGGCGAAAGTGAGAAATCGTTGTTGTTAATGAATACCCAATGGCGGAAGCCATTTTGAAAATAAAATTAAATTTTTCACAATTTTTTTTAATGCTTAAAAAATCATTTACGGACCTTAACTTGTTCAAGCACCCTTACTTCAAAAATTGTAAAGATATCTAGGTAAATGATGTCTTAAAATAAAAAACAATAACTTAGCATGTTTTTAAAATTGTCTGAATACTTGTAGCTATTTTATTTATTTTTTAAGTCAAATCAATTTAATCAATCAAAAATCAAATTTTTGCTTTAAATTTTTTTCTCACGAATTTTTTTCACAAATCTATTTATTTTATAAACGTTCGTAAAGAGTAAACTCTAGTCGTCACACACCCTTGAGATTTATTTTTGATTAATTTTGTAAATAAAAAATAAAGTATTACTGTAAACTTACATATTCTACAGTAAACATTTTGCGTCTGCGGTAACTGAAAATATCAATGAAATGCAACCTTTGGTACTAATAAGTATTTTTTTAAAATGTTTCAAAATCGCTTTTAACTACATCATCCTCGCGTGAGCGAGACGGAAATACTTAACAGGTGGAGTGGGGATAGGCGATGCCAACACCTAGGATAGATTTCAGGCAGACAATAAATAATCGTTATTGTCATGTGTTTTGATTATCCCTGAAATGTAGAATGTACATATTCGGTTCATTACATGTCCTCCAGGCTGTCAGTATGTCCTAAGACATACTGACAGATATATCCATGCCGTTGGTAGCAGCCGGAATCGTATGGCTGTACGACCCGAAAATTAGGTGAATTTAGGCATTTAGGGTATACAGCCAGCTTGCCACAATACACACGGAGGATATAAAGTAAAATGTAAAACACTTATTTACATTTTATGATCGTTAGATGGCGCTTTAAAGGAAACACTTAAGTTTTACGATCTAACAGATAGCGCTTCTAAGGAAAACACTGACTTACATGTTACGATCTAATAGATGACGCTTTGAAAGAAAATACAGACATTTTACAACCTAACAGAAGACGCTATTAAAAAAAGTGCTGATTTACATTTTACGATCGTCAGATGGCGCTTCAAAGGAAACTGACGTATGTTACGACCTAACAGATGGCGCGTTTAAAGAAAGCACTTGTTTGCATTTTAAGATCGTTAGATGGCGCTTCAAAGGAAACTGACGTATGTTACGACCTAACAGATGGCGCGTTTAAAGAAAGCACTGGTTTGCATTTTACGATCGTTAGATCGCGCTTCATAGGAAACACTGACTTATATGTAACGATCTAACAGATGACGCTTTTAGGGAAAACACTGACTCACTTGGTACGACCTAACAGATGGCTCTTTTAAAGAAAACAATCACTTACATGTTACGATCTAACAGATGGCGCGTTTAAAGAAAGCACTGGTTTACATTTTACGATCGTTAGATGGCGCTTCAAAGGAAACGCTGGCTTATATGTAACGATTTAACAGATGACGCTTTTAGGGAAAACACTGACTTATTTGGCACGATCTAACAGATGGTGCTTTTAAAGAAAACAATGACATATTTTATGATCGAATAGATAGCGCTTTTAAAGAAAGCACTGATTTACATTTCACGATCGTTAGATGGCGCTTCAAAGGAAACTGACGTATGTTACGACCTAACAGATGGCGCGTTTAAAGAAAGCACTGGTTTGCATTTTACGATCGTTAGATCGCGCTTCATAGGAAACACTGACTTATATGTAACGATCTAACAGATGACGCTTTTAGGGAAAACACTGACTCACTTGGTACGACCTAACAGATGGCTCTTTTAAAGAAAACAATCACTTACATGTTACGATCTAACAGATGGCGCGTTTAAAGAAAGCACTGGTTTACATGTTACGATCGTTAGATGGCGCTTCAAAGGAAACGCTGGCTTATATGTAACGATTTAACAGATGACGCTTTTAGGGAAAACACTGACTTATTTGGCACGATCTAACAGATGGTGCTTTTAAAGAAAACAATGACATATTTTATGATCGAATAGATAGCGCTTTTAAAGAAAGCACTGATTTACATTTTATTGTCTAACAGATGGCGCTTTTAAAGAAAACAATGACATCTTTTATGATCGAATAGATAGCGCTTTTAAAGAAAGCACTGATTTACATTTTATTGTCTAACAGATGGCGCTTTTAAAGAAAACAATGACATATTTTATGATCGAATAGATAGCGCTTTTAAAGAAAGCACTGATTTACATTTTATTGTCTAACAGATGGTGATTTTAAGGAAAACACTGACTAACGTGTTACGATCTACCAGACGGCGCTTTTAAAGAAAGCAAGGACTTATATTTTACGATCTAACAGATAGCGCTTATAAAGAAAACACGGACTTTTAATGAAAAATACCCTTCAAATCCCACTGTACACACAGCATCAACTTAATACGAGTTAATATGGGTTCGCTAGTCTGTAGTGTGTTGAGAAAAGATGTACAATATCTTTCTAAAAACGAAGAAGATCCAAAATTTGCAAAACCAAAGCAACCTGATCTAGGTGACGTACATGACGATTGCATAGGAGAAAAAATAGATTTAATTTAGAACTTCGTGAGGAATTTGTTTTGTTCGATGATTCTAATACTATAATTTTAGATTTTTTGAATGCTTTTGCTGTGTTTGAGCAGGTTTTTTGATGATGCGCATTTGTTTTGATTTTTTTCAAATTGTTTCGCTGTTGTAGGCAAGTATAGGTACCATTTGGGTATTATAATAGTAATGATAATAGTCGCTACTATTGAGAGCGTTGTTTCCTTTAAGAAATTAAATATTTTTTAAAACTATTTGTATTTTGATAATCCTGGTCCTTCTGATGTATTTACGTGAAGAAAATGCACCTAATTTTGCCAGCATGTTGATATTTCAACAACTCTTAAAATAACTTAATTTCGAGGCTTATGAATATATTCATCTATGCTTATGAATATCAAATTTGAATCCATAATTGACGGTTATTGGTGTAATTAGCTATGGTTTTCCATAAAACGTGTATTTTTTAGTTATGATCGCAAAATTGAAAAAAACGGGCAAAGTTGTAGGATTTGACGTACTATGGCATACTACACTTTGGCATAGACGTACATATAAACACAGAACAATAATATACCACTGATAATATACAAATGTAGAGTAACAACAGTGATAGACTAGACTATAATAACATCAAGTTGATATTATTTATGATGGACGACACAATGCAATGTTTACTAGGCGTGACGTTACAAACGGGTATCGAGTTTTTTCAATAATTTGTATTAAACCATAATTTATTACTAAATAATGCTTTTTTCGTAAATAGTAAACGTGATCTACATTATAGAAGGAAATTTAAAAAATTTAAGGCATATGAAAAAGTTAAATGAATTATGAAATTTAATTATTTAAGAATCGTTCTAAAAAATGAGCGACATCCATAACACTAGACATTAAAACGATCTTATCTAAACAAAGTTAAACCATTTAAGGGTAAATATGTGTACTTTAATAAGATCCCAGCTGAAATTAAAAATTTGCTCTATTATGAATTTAAATGTTTCGGTAAAAGAAAGTTAGGTATATGGCAAGGGCTATAATGCCGTCTCTGCCGTCCTATTCTTCTCAAGGTGAAACAGTATTTGGAAAGGGTGGTAATGTCGAAAAGAATTTATTAATGACATATTTAAGTGTAATTTCATTATTTACGAAATAAATATATTTTTGATTTGATTTGATCCGTTATAACTATCATTCCATTATTGATGGCTTTATGTTATAGCAGTGAGAAAGTTTCGAAAAAAATTTTTGTAGGGAATCTGTATAGGTGCAATATGCAAAATTAGACAATATTCTTTCCATACGAAATGGCAAAATATTTTTAGCGACAGTACAATTGCCTTGCCACTCTTTCACACACATACCTGTTTTTACATATGCCAGATGGTTTTATTTATATTTTCAGTTCTCTTCTGTTATAAATTTCTATTTTGGAGAGCTTTATTTATATTAAATATAGGTTTTTTTGAATATACATTGCGTTTATGCCATGGACATATTAGGTAGAAAGGATAAAAATGGTCTTTTTAGCATTAAAAAAGGCAATGCTATAACAACTGAAAGTTTAATTCCTTAATAATATTACAAAAGTGCTAATAAATGCTTTACAATTTCATTGTTCGTTGTTAGGATTGCTAAAACAGATTAAATGATTTCACAGTTAAAATAAATGCGAGTACTATTTAAGTACATAAAAAAATAGAAATGTATATTTTTATTAAGGTAAAAATATAAATAATCACAATGAAGCAATGATAAGACACTTAGCTTTTTAATGAGGAAAGCAAATAGGATATAGAGATAAAAATAGTATGCAGACTATATTTATATTGACATAATTATAAAGTTCATTGCATAATCATATATATTAATATTATAAGCTTAAAATGTTTGCATCCCTTTTTGGTGGTATGTTATGTAAAACTTTATTTGATTTATGAAAATTACTTGATATGCCTCATATAAGGTATACACATTCCTAGTGTAGATTAATGAATTTGGTTTTTTTTTAAATTTTGAATATATTGTTACTATTTTGAATAAAAGTGGATGTCAGTGAAAATGTATCACATTTTTATGAAAAGGGTTTAGTTAAACCATGTTAAAAAAATAGTCACTATATGTGCATTTTCGCTATGTGTCCACATCACCACTGTTAATTAATGGTTCAGCGTCATCGGCACTCGATTTTTCGCTGTCGCTGGCATCTGAAATTAATATTACTAGTAAACGGCCATAAAAAAAATCGAAACCAGACAATGTATTTGGAGTGTTAATGTGGAAAACTAAATGAAGAAATATGTATAGATATACATGCAAATAAGCTGATAGCAGAGTAGCATATGACCTATCAATATGTAACGATAATCAAAACACTCTTTTGCACTTGAATATTTGATGAAAGTCGGTACCGAAAGTTTTACGTGACAACGACTTTGAATGGTAAAATCATTTTAATGTGAATATTCATAGTATAGTATCAATAATAGTAACAATTTAAAACATTTATTTATACAAAGAATTATATTTAAAACATTAATTTATACAGAGAATTTCATATTAACAAAATTTTATTTTTACACACATACATACGTATTTATATACAAATATACATACAATAACCAATACATTTTGCAAGCTATGGAGCAGACCGATCATAGTTGAGTGGCGCATTCTCTCGTTCGGTGACTCATCGTTACAGCGTTACACTTATAAGAGCTAATTTAAGACGTTGTCACGTCAATAAGAAATTTCAACTAACCTCAACTGGAGATCATTTGTAGCGATTCTCATATCGAACTTCAGAATTACTTACTTAAACAGAATGTTTATTGGTTTTTTTATATAATTTAAAAATGTCAAATAACCATAGAAATACAAAATTTGTATTTGATTATTGCAGCTTTCCAATCAGCCACAAAGTATATTAGAACCAAATGAAATCAAGTCTTTATTGAATACAATCTGAATTTAAAAAAAGATATAATATTATTAACTCCGATAAAATAAAACGATTTTCTATCCTCTGTTTATTATACATATATTTTTAACATAGAAATACAAGTCATGTTATTTTATTACAGATATACAACTATTGTTCTACAATATTTACACAAATTTACGAATCTCTCCAAAAATATGCTTTTTGAGCAACCTCTTAAACCACAGTAACCAATCACCATTTTAGCAAAAGTACTTTATACATTTGATTGAAGCCTTCCACGATTAGCTAACAACTACATATTTTATTGTACTTTGAAGTGAGTCAGCTGTGAAAATTTTGAAACTTGGCAAATGCAATTTAGACATTTTATTAAATAAATTTTCGTTAATATTATAAGTAATTGCCGTCGTCATTAGTTTATTATTTTTGGATTGAGAGCAACAATTCGTTAGATTAATTTTACTATAAAAAATCATACTAAAGAAACCAAAAATATTGATCAATTTAAATTTATATTAGGTCATTAATAGTTATTATATAATAATACCACAATAAAAATATATAATTTACATAACAAACAAAAGTAGATCTTAAAATGTTTCAAATGAAGGAAGTAGAATTTATAATTGCAGTGATTAAATGAAACAGGTAACATTACTTCTCATAAATGTAAAATGAATTGAATTGAAAATTTTGAATAATAGGTACACTTATCTTACTAAAATCCACATACTGTATGGAATCGATTATGTATCTTTCCGCAAATATTTATAATTTGCTTCTTTTTTAGAACAACTTTGCCCAAGAAACCAGTCACTGAAGTAGCTGTTTCTGACAAAAATAGCCCAGAATGTGAACGTGCAAATTCATGAAGTACATCCTTTACATATTTTGTTATAAAGTGTCACATTTATGTTTTTTTAAACAAGATTGTGTGTGATTTATATTGAAATGTTTAATAACAATGCTTTTCACTGTTATTGAGCAAACGTGTTTATTGTTGGGGAGTTTGCAGAGATGGCATGTTAAGGCTCGTAAAACTTTTTAATGAAACATTAACCTGACAGTCAACAACCTGCGAGTCGGCAAGTAATATAGCGTGTTGTGTATCGTCTACACTAAAAATTGCCTTGTTTGTTTAGAGGTGAGTGGGACATATGTGGAAAATCAGAGACCAATAAAACCTTCGGCGACCTTTATATCACTGATAACATCGAGTGTGATTTGTAGGTGACTAGATAAACTCTAAAAATAATGCATTGCACAGCCCGAGCGCGAGGAAGAATTCGAGTTAGTCACGCGCTCGAGCATGCTGCGCGGCGCGCGTGTTAACTAGCCGAGCAATTCATAGGGTTGTCTATATATTTTTTAATGATTTATTTTTGTTATAGTTACTTTGGCAAAGTTGTTCTAAAAAGGAGATTATGAATATTTGCGAAAAGATACATGATTGATTCCATTCTATATAAGCAATTAAATAGATTATTACATTTGATAATTGTAAATATCTAAAAGAGAAATCATTAAATTTTGTTCAAATTAAATTGAAATTTTATTCAGTATTTATAAAGCTATATTTGTTTTGTTTTTCTTAGATATTTAAAACACTTAATTGAAAAATTCAGAAAGGGGCATACAATTAATGATTTTAGACAATAAATCACAAAATGTATACTTGGGAGACAAAGTCACATAAGAACTATTAAATTAAAGCACTTTTAACAACCTCCACATAATGAAAAACAAAAAAATATCTTAATTTTATTCATGAAGAGCTTCCCTTAGTTTTCTATTGTGGTTCACATAAAACACCTACTTGCATTATTTCACAATAGAAAAAAAATAGTATAGTAACAAGGCTGTAATATCTAATTTTTCTCTTCCAAAAATACATTTGTAGTATGTGTCCTGGTATAGAGTTCAAATGTTTTATAAAAGTCATACTTGAAAGCTTGAAAAATAAAATTTATATGAAAGTACTTTGAAAATTTTAATTAGCTAAATTTTCAATTAGCACTCCCAAATTTCCAATTTCCACAGCTGACATTATCACAAAAACCAACTTCTGTCATCATATTATCATATTCAGTGTGTAACTTTATTATATATCAATAACTTAAAGGCAGTAACCTTACTATCTACTTCTCTCTCTTTCTCTTTCTCTTAAAAATCTCGACGACAGAATCATGTCATGCAAACGGCGAAGTTAGCTGTCAGATATAAATTTATGTAATTATCAAGTGAAGGAGTTTTTGTGATGTAAAGATTTTTTTATAGAAAGTATGCAGTTACATTAACAAATTTTAGACAAGCATAAATAATATAATACACATGAAATACATACTTGATTAAACATTTTATAGACATAGAGTACATACAGTAGATTTTAGAAGTGCAGCCCACACCAAAGACAGTTTTGTTAGTGTGATAGATATTTAGTTTCTAACATTGTTCATTAAAAAGGAAATTGTTATATTTTAGGGCACTTACTACAACTTTTATTTAAAGTTCATATTTCATACATGTATTCTAATGATTGTTATTAAAGAAAATATATTGAGATTTTTGCAATAATACACAAATCTATATTGTTCCGAATTAATATTATAAGTAGATGCCACTGGAATTAATGGTTACAAGAATAGGATAAATTATTATAAACTTTTTATTGTTTAATAACACTTGTAATATGTGTGAAGATATTTGACATCCATACAATTATTTCAAATGATAAATACCATGTCGTGATTAATTGAAATAATATAAATTCTGGCAATTTTAATACACCACAGTATTATTGGCCACATCATTAATATTAAGTCAACTGACAAGAATCGGAATTATTGAAGGAATTGAAGATTTAAGGAAAAAAATAAAATGGACTTTGGAACAATTTTATTGTAGGCTTTTAATTGGTATTTCATACTTGTCATTCATTTTGGGAATAACTAGTTATATTATGGGTTACATTATGTAGCATTGGGAAAAATAGAGAAAGAACGGAGTAATTATGATAGAATGGTCTTGCGGTCATGCTTTGGTCTAGTCACTCCACAGTTAATAAATGGCTTGTGAATTTAAAACTTTCCAAAATCATTCTCAAAGGCGTCACAGCATTAAAAGGACTTTGTTCCTTTTAAGACATATTTTATATAATCATGTTATTTATCTATGAATATTTTTTTCTACACAAAGAAGATAATAATATCCCCATCAATGCTTAAATTATAGAAAAGACCTTGTGAAATGCTTTTATTTCTTTTAATCTTATTGCCGTATTGGTTTTATTTTCTTATGCTCTCGTATTAAGCATTAATAGAAAAACAGTTTTATTTTTTCGATTTATGAACAATTTTAATGTGTTACACTAGACATCACTTAATATTCGCCAACAGAATTATACAGATATGCATTAAAACTATATAGTGCCATGTAAATATTTATTTTGCTCAAAAACATGATTTATAGTGAAAAAAATTATAACTAAAGACCACTCTATTATAATTGCTCCAAGCTATAAAGAAAATTGATGTATGTTTTTGATGTATTCACATAAGATGCACATCATAGTAGGTAACAAGAACATATTAATAGATATTTCCATCTAGCAACCAAAACCCTTCAATAAACTTCAAAATATAATAATTTAAATGTAACAAACAATCAGGTACACAACATGATGTTCTATTTACTTCAAAATTTTACAAGCCAAGGGAAATATTTAGAGTATACCATTGATTGAATACACAAAAAATTAAATAGAACACCACCTTGGGTGCTTGACCGTGTGTGTATCTCATACGTACGTTTAATCAGAATAACCTTCCATATATATTTCATGATCAAATCTCTCAGCGTTATGACGCGCATCTAAAAAGGAGATTTTTTTTTCCAAACTTAGTTCTGGAGAAATGTGTCATTCTGTTCATTTTGTAGCCAAAATATATTTCATGTTCTAGAAATTTCTATTAAAAATCTATTTGAGATACTATCTAAAACACAGTTACGTTAAAAGAGACTAGCGATTATATTAAACATAATGCAGGTTATTATTGCTTTGAAGCATTGTTAAGCTAGGTATATTATGGTAATTCATCATATATATAGTACAATGCATGAAATTCTGCTACTCTGAATTGACTAGGAATAATGCAATGTGCGGGTATAACGCTCCCCGGCCTTTCTTTTTTCCCCTCACGTTCCTATTTTAAGCCATTGCGATGCTTTCATGACTAACTTCACAGCGGCAGAGTTTCGTACGTTGTATTGTACATAAGTAAGACAAAGAACAGACCAGGTGCGAGGAGCACTAGCGTGAACAGTAAAGCTGGTTAAAGACAGAAAAGCTAATCAAGTTTCCAATATATAAACATCAAAAACCATTACACTGAAACCATTGAGATTTGTTAACTGTGTGAGTTTCGTTTAATACAATTAAGTCGCAAAATCAATAAATAACACTTAATCAAAAAAAAAAGATTGTCCTATACTTAACTTCATACAAACATTATTCAAAATCGATGAAGATTTTATCTACATCTCATAGCAAAATACATTTATGTTGGATAAGTGTTTAGCTTGGCATTGGCCCAATGCTTTTCACGAGACTAGTGCAAATTTGACATTTAAACAATTTTAGTTGAAATGAGATAATGAACGTAACGACATACCGCGAGGGAACCGTGTCACACGAATTATGCAAAATGTCTTTCTCGGGCTTTCGAAACTTATCTATTTTTTAATGAATTATGGTAAAGTAGAAACAAAAAGACACTATCGTTACTATATTATGAATAATAGAGATTTTTTTATTATTGTCTTGTTAAAGGTATGACTTACTGAAATATGATTTGTCATCTAATATTTCTGTTTTAGAGCTAAATCAGTTAAACTTTCCTTTATAAATAATATACAAAATAATAATATCAAATTTGATAATCAGTTGGCATCCTTTTTTTTCAAGTTTTGAACGCTTGATTTACCATTTCATAGTAAACAGATATTAATTAAGGAGATTTTATTTTAAAAACTCACTTAAAAATATTCTGACTTTTAAAGAAAGTATGTTATTTTTGCTCAATTTATATTATATCAGTTAATATACACAATATGCAACAAAAATTCTGTTTGAGCTTTAATAGTGGTATTTAGTATTTTAACAATATGGTTATGTAGACATAATCAAAAATTGTAGTATGTATTAAATTGTAAAATAAATATATATAATAAAAACCAAAATTGAAATGCACCATAGCAAAGAAACAAATTATAAATCCATTCTCAGAGTTTAACAATTTCAATGAAAAAAATCTGCCTACCGATATTTTTTTCAATGACTTTCATACCTATAAAATAATATGTGTATGCCTTCTTTGGATCGGACAAGCTTTTTGTTACATATTGTATGTCACGTGTAATCAGTGACCACAAATAGTTTAATATGCCTTATATGGTGTCACTAGTAATGTAAAGATTTCCTAGTTATCAGTTACGTCAATTTTCAGTTATAGCTGTAATTCTTATTGAGACATTTTAAAATTCAGCACTTTATAGAAAATAATATAAGTGATGGTCAATTTAAATATGTGTATATCAAAAGCTGTAGTGCCACTGAATAGAAATAGCAAATAAGAGATAAATCTCGATGGCCCGAGAGAGGACGATGCACCGGCACTAGCCTTGGCTACGTCACCCCTACGTGGTGGAGTTCTGTCGTTTAGCGTTCCTCGGGGGCCGTTTGGCGCCCGTACCGTTTCTGTCGTGCGAAGGGCTCTGCTTGGGCTGTTGCATCAGCGCCGGCGGTGGATAAGGGATACGGAACAGCCTAATCTTGAGGTGCTCGCATATCTCCAGACATATCTGACCACAATAACGAACAAGGTCGACGCAAACCCAAATCTGAAATGTTCAACATAATATTTGTGAACAAAAAAGTGTCAATAATTTATTAGTACAATAATTTAATAATTGTTGAACTGGTTTAATTACCAGCCCTTTGAGCGATAATGGAATAAAAAGGGTAAAGCTTTAATTTTGCTTCTAATTTCATACACAAAAAAATGTTTATTTAAATGAATTTGTAATTTATCTGTGGGGTAAAATAAAATATTGACTTATTACATCCCATTTTTCATTAATACATTACGCTTCTGTGGTCAATGGGGACTATATTTTCACAATGGAGATGAAATAGGAATATCTCTTATTCTCTTTCATATCCTTTCCCAATTCATTTGGATTTGGACTACCTTATGGATCTCCACAGACATTCTATCGTAGATTTTTGATGATAGTATGTTCCAAGGTTTCAAGTATCTTTTGATGGAGGCCAGTAAGTGACTGGTGTCTGCCTTGTGGTTACTGTTGGATCCTAATATCAAGCAGTTGCTGTTTTGTCTTTTCATTATGTCCATACTACCTGAATCTATCTTCATTTATATTTTTGGTTATATATGTCACTTTGAACACCTTCTATTGTATTCGTTTCGTCGTAATAAACATCCGAGAATAAAATATCACATTATTCCGCCCCGCGCGTCTTGCCTTCACCTATGTCAGCATTTTTGATTTGTGTTTACATTATTTTTAAATGAATTTATTTTTTAGGGTGGCAGTTACAAGAGGCAATAAGTCTTGTTAGTTTCTATTAGATGTGACTTGTTTTTTCTAGATAATTTATCGATTTATTTACATTTTAAGAATATTCTGGACGGCCAGTCGGCCAATATATAATAGCAAAGAACGGGAGCGGACAAGGGACGTTTTATTTCTGCGATCAGTACGTTTAGAAGTCAAGTTCCATCAACGACAAGCATTAATGTTTCTGTAGATTTATTATGATTGTATTTCTGAATACATATCTTTTGCTTTTTTCTATGTTTCTTCTTTCATCTGATCTTAATCATCGAATCCCCGATAGGGTCATTATGTATCATTATTTATAAAATTATGAAGCTATTCATGACGACATGGATTCATTATTAAATTGATTGGTATACTTACCATACACAGCCACAGGACATAGTATTCAGGGAGAGCATTGTTAAAATACTGATTGAGGAACAGCATGGCGGGACCCAACAGAGACCAGTCCAGATATTCCATCTCACTTTTTGTCATGTGCGCCACCTACAAACATAATAGAAAAAAAATACAGGAAAACTTAAAAAATCCTCTACATTTTAATGTATTCAAAGTTTTTTGACGTTTTGGTTTTCGGTCCTACTAGATTGATCAGGGTGTGATTCGATGATAGGCACCCATAAAATGAATGGAGGAAGACTAAATTACCACAAACATTTCAGAGAGACATTTTTATGCTATTTTATGAACATGTTAATGATTTATTTGATTTATGTATGTCTATAGCAATTTAGATCTCTTCTATTCACTCTTTGCATAGACAAAAAATTATCAGATCACACCCCTATCAAAAAACTGATAAAGTATATCAAGGTAAATAACTATGGCAATTTGTTATAGTGATAAAGTTACATCAAGGTATTATAGAAGTCAACATTATTTGTGAAGAGTTAAGACAGCAGTAGTATTGCTAAAACCTTTTCAGCAACCTAACCAAAAACGCACAATCAGCCTGATGACATTAAACGTTATGAAATTTAAACAATATCGATTTTTTAAATTTGAAGATTGGTACTATTTAATTAAATAACTACTTTATATCTATAAAGTAGTATAAAACATATAAAATAAAATAAAAAAGTAAACTTATGTTTACTTTTTTATGTCTTTTAAAATCTAAACTAATATTATAAACGCGAAAGTTTGTAAAGATGGATGTTTGTTGCTCTTTCACACAAAAACTACAGAATGGATTTCGATGACACCATACAATAATATATAGCTTACACACACACATCAGAATAACACATAGGCTATTATTTATAAAGTTATAGTGTAAATTATCCAAAATATAACGATAAGTGTCAAGTAAGTAGGAAAAAAATCTGTCATCTGCGAGATATTCTGGTGTGCGCCGCAAAAACCGTTGGAATTACACATATATAATGTATAATGAAT
Source organism: Eumeta japonica (assembly GCA_005406025.1). Taxonomy (NCBI): domain Eukaryota; kingdom Metazoa; phylum Arthropoda; class Insecta; order Lepidoptera; family Psychidae; genus Eumeta; species Eumeta japonica. The sequence goes on from BGZK01000026.1 coordinate 849,394, forward strand.
ATGTTTATCTTAAATAGTCCTACAAAAAAGCTTGCGACAACATATAAGTATCTTTTATGTGTAAGCCATTATCGCCAAAATAGTGAACCATAAATACAATAATAATTGATAATTTATTTCTAACGCACATTTGGTAGTAACAAATTGATCCTTATATCAAAATAAATAATTTTATTGCATCTGGTGTTTAAAGTAGATAAACTTTGTCTTTTACACTACATCATTTGGATACATATTTGAATAGTTTTGACGATAGACAAGCGAGAGCGCGATATTATGGTGCGGTCCGGCGGCAGGGTCAGATCATAAAGGTAGCAGGCATATATTTGAGTATGCAATGTTTTTCACGCGGCCAGCTCTATGTGGCTTGCTCACGCATTTCTAAATCGCAAAATCTGCATGTTTATACAGATCAAAATAAATCGTTTAACATAGTTTATAGAAGTATATTGCAGTAGCTACCTATAACTTTTGCGCTACCATCAATCATTATATACATCCATACCTATCTATCCTTACAACCTATGGAGTTTATAATATCTATAATACATATTAGTGAGATCATCATAAAAAATACTTAGTTCCAATTTACATACAATACACAATATAATTGTTTGAACACTTATAACTGGAGAATAGCTGGACCGATTTTCATTTTTAATTTGTTGGATTTGTCTCCGTCTCGAGTAGCAAAATAATAGAAAAACATTGGAAAATTGACAAAAAATAAAACGCTTTCTATCATCATTATCACAATTTTCCATTACCACGCGAGTGAAACCGCGGGTCGCAGCTAAATATTTATATATTAATTGTAACAAACATATAACTTATACATGTATGCGGCTAGTTTTGCTTTCACATAGCAATGGACCGCTGTGATGTTTTGTTTAAGGCCTGAGGAATGATACAGTCTATTATTTTATTTGGATAAAAATTATAGTAAATGTAAAATAGCAAAAAATCTATAGTCATATCATTAGTATAAAACGTTATATGGAAATAGTCTAAATTAAAATCTCAATATTTCGTTTATCCCAAATATGCTAAGGGATCATTAATTGAAATTTTTTATAAAACATTGTTACTTAGCTGCAAAAATTGAATGAATTTGCGTAAGATATTTAATACATGCAAACACCACTAGGATATTTCTTATCTATCTTTGAAAAAGAATACTTTCAAGTATGAATGGAATGTCTGGAAGACTGATGTAGGAATAGTGATATTAGAGAATGGTGTAGTTTGAATAATATAGTTGCTAGAGTAGAAAAAGATGTGGTGCATTAATCATCTCGAAAGAATGAAAGAAGGTAGACTGCCCAAACAAATCTATAAGTGAATATGTATGATGGAAGAGTTGATAGGCTTAAAAAATCTTATACAGATGACACAAAAAACACTACTATTTGAATTATGATCATCTGAATAAAGTCATAAGGCTCGGCGTTTAACCTTTTCTATAAGAAAATTTATGAAATGAAAAAATATATTTTTTTAATAGGTTAGTAAGTTAGTGGCAAAAGAAATACAGTTTAATAGTGTAGCACTATTAATAGTTGGGCCCTTATAGACTGGAATCGAGACTGGGTCAAAAGCTGAAGTGGATTCGGAACCGAGAGCAACCCCGGGATCAGAAATGAGTGACGCAAGATCAATATTAGACCATGAGCGGTAATGGTATTTTGACAAACAATATAGTAATCACTGCATCTACGTGAGGGAAGCACAAGAATAAAACATAGTAAAGATAGTTATTCTATGTGGTTGAAATTAAAGGTTAAAGGTGGTGTTACGTTAACATCAAAAGAGGGCTACCAAAATTACTTGTTACAGTGTTATGATCATAATTCTCAAAATTTCTAAGCATTGAGATTATATCACTACCTACAAAATTGCATATACATATTATAATTAAATACAAGTAAAATATGTATGAAAAAAAATTATATTGAATTTGTATATGAAATACAAGAAAAGTTTTTTCCAACCTTATAATTTTGAAGCTGCTTTAAGTAATTATTAACAAACTATTTATTACAATTAGGGATGTGTACTTAACTAAATATTACATTGCAATAAATAATACTACATTAAACCACTTTCGATAGTAATTTATATTGTATAAATTATTATCGAAAGTGGTTTAATGGTAAATATAAGTAATTAGAACAGATTCTTATCCTACCTTACAATCTAGATGCTTGGCAAAAGAAAACTAGACTAAAAAAAGTGTCCGACAAGACATTTTTATTGTAGTTGGTATTTCAAAAGCTATAATCATCCTTTACGTCGACAATCGCCAACGTCCATACCATGCTGAATATACCAGTTCTTGTCAGATCATCAAAGTTAAATGCGGTGACCGCACTCAGTACTTGAATTGGATGAGTGATCACCTAGGACACTGCGTGATTTTGGCTTTTTGCTGTTTTTTTTTAATAAAATCATTAATAATAAAGAAATTATTTACACAACTTAAATGGCAAAAAACATATATTACAATTTCATTACCGGTTCTTCATGTATTTTATATTGACTGTTATTTAACACACAATACATAGCATAAACTTCATTCTAATAGGATGTCCTATGACATCTCTTTTTTGTTTTTTATTTTTTTGAATTAACATACCATCCAAAAATTAACCACTTGCAAACAACCAATTGGTTTGGTTGATAAATTATTATACACCGTGCATTATAATTTATCAACCAAATCAGTGCACCGTGCTACATTAGTGCAAGAAAGCGATAGTAAAATTTTTGCTGTCTTAGACTCATCACAAGTTATGCCAGTTGGTATAGTAGGATTTATGAATTTTCATGAGTTACTAATTGTAAACACTAACATATTATTCAGAAATAGTAAAGCAGTAATAATGTATTTACCACTAATCTGTTGGTGACTTTCGCACAGACCATCCCAAAGGCGAGGATATATAAAGACGGGTGGTTCTCGTAGACGTGCGACTCACTTTTTTGAAAGATGATGAAAGCCGGGATGACAACTAGAGAGAACGGGATTACCGGTGATAGAATACTCGTCCCCTGAGGAGGAGACGAAACAGCTGTAACTTTGTTCCAAAGTTAATATAACATTTTTGCATAGCATAGCTAAAATATTTAAATAGTGTTACATAAAACGAGATTTCTTTTTATTTTAATAAATAATAATAAAATACTGGTAATAAAAAGGCAGATCATTTAAGATAATCACAATTTAAATGTTACAATAAAATGACATTGGGAATAAAAATCCACAATAAATTTTATTAGAAGAAAAACTTAATATTTTTGTACATTACCTACTTAATGTAACATGCATTACAACTAAAAGCTTAAAAAGCCAAGCATATATTGAAATAGTTATGCGGAAGCGCCATCACCAATAGGTTATTTATAATTCAAATAAACAAAACATACATAACAATCAACAAAAGATTGAATTAGAATAATATTAATTTAATATAAATAGCATACGTAAAGTATAAACAACCAAAATAATGATAAATAGAGGTGTACTAGTTCTTTTAAAATACATAATATAATTGACTGCCCAAAAACCACGCTTTGCCAGTTAGTCAGTGCAAAGTGCGTAACGGTTCTGCGTTTCTTACTGCGACTGTGGAGCCGTTTTTGCCGACGCCACCTCTCATAATGACCCTGATGTATCCAAGTATTAGGTACACGGATACCGATATCACGAAATAGTTGGATATCAAATTCAGACTGCCGCCGACTTTGGGCAACTGATAGCGCGATGTCCGCAACCGGCGGCGAGGTTTATGTTACATGTTAGGTATTCGCGGAAACGACACCAACGTCCCGAAGTCGATCGTTGGAAGCACGAAGCAGCCACGAAGCCACGTCGACCATTGAGAAGTGGAAGAGAAAAAGGAAAAAAAACATGCCATTAATATGCCGTCCAGTCAGAAAAAAAAAAAGAAATACAATAAATGAAAACAACACCAGCGATATCGATGGAAATACATTTTTTTTTTGTGTACAACAAGAATTGAGTCTTCACTCATTCATTTTCTTAGAAAAATTGATAATGTGAAATGAATTTGCCTTAGTAAAATTAAATGCACGCAAAGCATTAGTAAATTATAGCTGAATTCATTCAACCACACTCTACACATCACCATGGTAATAATTGACTTTTAATGATTTTGTGAAAATGAAATGTGTCTATTTACATATTTTTAGAAGAACAAAAAACTCCACCAGAGCTTTACAAAATTATTAATTATAAAATAACAGTAGTGCTGCATTTGCCTAAATAATTAATGTAATAATGTTTTGTTCATTGATATGGTCAATGTTTATCACTTTTATTAACAACACTGAGTTATTGTTGTATACATTTTTATTCAGGCAAAAACTTGACATAATTCATATTAATTTGACAAAAAAGTTTGAAATAAAGCACTTTAATAACACATTATAACAAAAAAAAACTGTGCAATATACAATGTTTTAAGATAGTTTAATAATTTTCTTGCATTCAATTGTATAAATGTCTTTTACCAACGCATAATAAGGTCTAGACAAAGTCACTTTCTATTAGTGTTATCGATAATAGGAACATTGAAAATGTATGGAATCAGTTATCTTTCTACACTAATGTATAAATTAGATTTTGCTATATACAACATTTCTGTCAAATTTTGTGATATAAATTCATTTTGATGCACTTAATTAATATTGCTCTAATAATAGGCTACATAAGTCATGTTGATAGTATCTACCCATTTTTTGTCTAAACTAATTACAGAAATAACTAAATGGATTATAATTAAAGTTGTATGAAAGTAAATTACGTTTTGAAATACAAGATACAATACATATGCAAACAATGAATTGAGTAAAAAATGACTAATAGTGCATTATATTGTAAGTTTCTACAACATATGCTAATCTCACATATTTTCACCTTTATTTGTTGGCAATGACATTTATAGAAAGGGATTTTATCAATGCAGTAGTAAAAATGAGAACATACATTAGCAAATCAATTGTGGTAATAACAAACTTTTATATTACAAACATATTAGAAGCTTTGTGGTAAGTTATGTTTTTAAAATTGTATTTTTGATGATTTAAAATTTGCTAGTGTGCTAGCATGTGTATATTACGACCAGTATAAATATAAGAGATTTCTTCTTGATTTTAAAATTAAAATATTAAAAATATTTACCAAATCTCTTAAAAATCAAATTAAAATTAAGAAGCCCCACGCCGAGTACAAGAAAACGCTGTGATATGACACGTCACGAGAGCTAAGCCAAAGGCATTACTTACATTATTCTTACAAATATTCACATGATTTAATACAAGCTAATAATAATTAATTCAATAATAAATAGTCTCCATTAATTCGGTCAAACTGGAAATGCTCAGAAATGAGAAAAATAGTAATGCTTTTGTCAGCTATGGCTCTCACTACGCGAGTGCACACGTTTCTTACAGCGACAGTTGATCCATTCTTCCCGCAGCCGCGTCTGCGGAAGGTGGCCGAGAATTCTATCGCGAAGTGTAGGCCTCCCGCCACGAAGAAAGCGCAAACGGCCCAGCACCATGGCGCCCCCACCGTTGGGATCTGCATTAGTGTCTCTTCATTCAAACAAACTGTATAGCATTTCATGTAATGCCGCTCAATTATAACATTGCATAAAATATGTATAGAATTGAATAGGTATTTTTGTTCTCATTATACAATTGAAACTTTTTACTTTTATTTTTAATATTAATTTTTAATTTGTATACAGTGTTCATGAATACACTTCAACCATTACCACTTATAACCCTACAGTAAGCAAAAATAATCAAGATTTTATTAAGAATTTATAAATTAGTTAATAGTAATTGTATATATTTTGCTGTAAATTGTGATATATGTATGTTTCCCAGCTAATATCATATATATATGTTTGTGTGGGTGTGTGTGCGCGCGCGCGCGAGTGCGTTCGTGTGTTTGTATATATATATATATATATATATAAATAACATCACACCATTGTGATCAATTGTAAACTTCGGTGCATTATATTATTGTCAAGTGTTGGTGTTTAATAAAACAGGATATTTGGTATACAATATTTTAGTATGTTAACATAATTAGTTGAAAATGACTGGAAAATAATAATTTATTAAATTAGTAATCACCAAAAATGACAAAACATTTTATAACAATATAATAGTTATTTATATGGCTGTTAATTTAATCCTTACACATTATGGGATTAGCAAATGTTTGAGCAAGCGATCCGGAACAGTGAGACGGATTGTTTTCAGATGCCCTATAAGTCACATGCATTGAAATATCACACCCGAGTCAATGGATATCCTCACTGAAGTCACTTCAGCTGCTACAACATTATTTGACATTTCTGATATTATTTCCATTTCACATGCTAAAAATGATTACAATTCTTAGTGGGAATGAATGAAGACTCAATCACTAATACATCAAAATGAAAATAACTATTCTATAATATCATACAGTCTATTCATATTTACATTTAATTTTTTTTCTAAATAAATGAACAATGACATGATTTAATAAAAATTTTACATACACGTTACAATTCCATATTTATACTATATTGACATGCTGAAAGGCCCACATGAAATAGTAACATCACAAAATAAAGCAAGATTTAACCACCAAATTAATTTAACTTTAATACATTTAAACAGAAAACATAAACAAGTAGCTAAAATGGCCAAGAATGGTGATGACTTAAAGAGTGTTTTGCTCATTTAAATCTCAATTAATAAGAATTTAACTAAAAATCGTTTTCAATATTTATTGAAATATTTTTAATACATAGAATTGAAAAAATGCATGTTTTACAATTAATAAGTCAATATCTATTAACGCTATTAAAATCAATTTTAGTTTTATATTAGGGATATGTCATTTCCAGTAAAGTACTACGAGCATTTTAGTATGTAAGTTGCCCCCCAGGATGTATACATGTGAGTATAACAAACCACTTATTGTCCATTGAGCCAAAATTCATTGGATCATTGGACCAAAATTTTATATAAATACAATAGAATCCTTAGACATCTCACATATTGATCAAAACTTTTCATTCATGTCAAAATGACCCCTATATTTTTTATGAATCATAAAGTTATATAAACATATTATATAGTTTGTTTTTGATATTAGAGCATAAATGAGAAACATTTTTCTTATTGCACTTTAAAAAATAATTTATTAACATTAACAAAAACATTATTCATGTTACATAAACACTCTTTAAATCAACTACTGCCTAGCCGTAATGTATGCTATAGAGTGCCCCGGACTTTCCTCATGCACATTCTGCAACCAGTAATATTAGACACTTTTCACATTGCCAACACTTTGGCAGATATGTAAATGAAAATCAGGGGCATTCACCTCACATATTATTCACACCTAAATCAAAATAATACAATTTTGGCAAATAAAGCATAAACATTAAACAGGATATAATAATTCTTGAAAATGTTTATTTGAACTTTAGTAATATTTCAAATACACATTGAAGAGCTACAATAAGATAGATGAAAAGATTTAAGAAGGATTTATCTCTTTTGCACACAAAGGATGTATTTGTTGGAAATGACCATAACATGAAAACATGGTTTAGACAACAAAGAGAAAGTTGTCAACTTGTGTTATTGTGATCATCAGGAAATCCTTTTGGAATTAAAATCTAAAACAAAATAAATCAATGAAATCAGGCGAGACAATAAAGAGTTTTATTGACAATTTCTCTCATTAGAGGCAGCACTGTTTAATAATCTAAACATGATAGAGGCGTCATTGTTTAATAATCTAAACATTAAGAGGCATTTTCACTTTATTGATAAATTCTTGTTCTATATTTTTAATATATAACAGTGTTGTACTAAAGATGTCATTATATAGAAATCCATTTATTTTCTAGAAATGGAAAAATTTAAGAAGAATGGGAAATTACTACATAATCCATGTTAACAAAATAAGTTTGCTTTTCCATATGAATAAGAAGCATTCAAGTATTATGTAAGCAATTTTTCAATTATTTTATACTTCCAACCTTTATACAATAAGGATCATAAGAAAATCCTTTACTTCCCTCCTATGATAATATATAATAATTTTTCACAACTTTTATTAATGGAATCGATGAATCCTAGACATTATAATTCATTATGTTCTTTAAATTGAACATATGTTCTTGTAAGGTCAGGGAAAAAGTCTTTTTCATATTTCTCAAACAATTTCGAGATAATTATTCATATTATTATATTTACATTTAATTATAATATAAATATGTCATTTTGTTCAATTTATTACAGAACTTTTTGCCATTTTCTAGGTACTGCCGCAGTGCCATTGCTACAGAAATTTTGGGATCAAAAAAAAACAGATCAAAGAATTGTAACTCTAGCTTTAGCAGTGCTCTTTTGATATTATCCTAAATCTACATAAAGAATTTTGAAAAGATCGAAACAGGTCAAAATCTGAGGTTTCAAAGTTCAGGACTATATGGTGGATGTATTAACACTGACCAATGAAACTCTGTCAATATTTGCTGAGTGGCTAAAAATGTTTATGGTTTGCCATTATCATGAAGAATAAGTACAACCTGTCTGTTGATCAATTCCAGCCGTTATTTCTCTATTTCTTGCTTGAGTCTCATCAGCTATCGGCAGGAGAGATTCAAATTAATGGTTTTGCCCGGCAGTAAAAGCTCATAATGAATAATGCCCTTCCGATCCCACCACACACATAGTATCAACTTATTGTGAGCTAATTCTGGTTTCACTATAGTGTGTGGAGCTTGCTTCGCTTTTGATCATGATCTTTTTTTGCACATTTTTGTTATAGGCAATTCATTTTTCATCACCAGTGATCAATCTTTTTCAAAATCCTTCAGTTTCATTACTTTCAATAGAGAATTGTAAATGAGTACATGATTCATTAGATTTTTTCAATGAGGTCCTTTGGGACCCAAGTATCGAGCTTTTTTATATGTCCAGCTTTTGTCAAATGGATCAACTGTTTTGTGGTAAATCCCCAACATATCAGTTATGTCGTAAGTACTAATCTGCCAATCTTGTTTTACTTTATCCAAAATGCATCGACTTTATCCGTAACAGATCGACCAAAACGAGACTCATCTTCTACATAAAAATTACAACATTTGAACTAGTTTTGTGCTATTCCTACCGACACTATTCGATTCATATACATCGCAAATTCTTTCGTGGCTTATGTCGCATTTTTTCTTTTTTGGTAATAAAACTTTGAAATGCTTCAAATTTTTACATTAGATTAATTCATTTTTGTGGACAGAAAAATATTAGAAAGATGGCGGGACACCTTTTTCACTTTCTATTTTTCTTTTATTTAAAATGTCATTTATTTAATGATTTCAAAACTAACTAGATACAAACCAAAGCTGCAACACCACTAAAGGGATTTTACTGCAACTTTTTACTTATAAAATATGAAAAAACTTTATTCCCCACCTAATACAATAAGACTAGGAGACTTAATAAGGAAAACTTACATGAATTTTGAAACACTCATTTATAATAAAGCATATGTTAAGAAATAAGGATAACCATAGCAAAAATGGTATTACCAATTTCAAGTATAGAGCATTTGCAAGCACTTTCAATTTTTTGTATTTTTTTCATCTTATTTAAAATTTAAATTTTCCTTCTCTTGTCAGCATAAAAAATAAATGAATTGCCCCAAAGCCCCGCTAGATGATACTTGAATGCCTTTAGATTGCGTTTACAATTTATATATTTTATTTGTCATAATTATTGGTCAATAATTTTCCTTAATAAAGGATGCAAAAAAAAATGTAGAATTTAAAACAATTGTGAATCTGGGAGTATCCTGTCATTTAGTAGTTGACTTGTTTATATTATATTTCGATGGCGCCATCTATGCTGACCTTTACGTAATGCTCTCTATTTGTTGCACCACTTTACTTATTCTATACAGGAATAAAGTTCAATTACATCTTGAAGGAATTGTCAGCGCATTTTTGCCAAAGTTGTCATGATTTCTGTAGTATTCAGATTAGGTATGCATAATAGTGTACGTTTGTTGGATCCTCACAGCGACAGTGGAGCCGTTCTTCCCGATGCCGCCCTGCAAGATGGCGGCGGAGAGTGCTCCCAGAGTGAGGGCCGTGCCCACGCAGGCGACCAGAGCCAACGAGTAGCGCGCCTCTACTGCACCACCGATCTGCCTCCGAGATTAATCCACTATACATCAGTTTTGCTTCCAAATAGGTTTCGGTTTTTCCTCATCAATTGTAGTACGAAGCCTAAATAACTAGTTAATTTTTTTAGCTATCTTTACTTAATTTACTTCAAATTAAAATATGCATGTGTGATTATAATGTATTAGAAAATATTGTCAAATATTATAAAAATATTCATAATTCATCACTTTAATTTTGGAATACTAGAAATTTGCATTGGGACCTTGAATAAGTTCTCGCTGTTTCTTCAAAGATGGCAGTAGCAGTATCCCATTCGTGGAATTTCAAATGGTAATACACATGCAAGGTAGTAGTGTATCTAACCTTAAATTTCAGTGTATGGTAGTTCACTTTAGTGTATACAAAGTAATTTTTTCTTAGTTTTGAAAATGTCTACTTTTGTGCCAAATAAATGGTATTTGAGGGAAACTTTATTGCACTATTTTATTCAAAAGAAATCTGCAGTTGAAGCACATAGAATTCTTGCTGAGGCTTATGGTTACAATGCTTTGTCGGATACAACATGCAGAGACTGGTTTCGACCTTCAAAAATAATGATTTTGGACTAGAGGATAAAGAACATTCTGCCGCACCGAAAAAATTTGAAGACGAAAAGTTGGAGGAATTATTCGATCAAGACTAATGTCAGACGATAACAAAACTTGGAAAAACATTACAAGTAGATAAGTCAACTGTTTCAAAATGTTTAAAAGTTTTAGGAGTGATCCAGAGGCAAGGACATTGGGTACCATATAAATTGAAGCCGAGAGACGTCGAACGGCTTTTTCTCATGTGTGAACTACTGCTTCAATGCAGAAAAGAAAAGGTTTTTTGCATCGCATTGTGACTGATGACAAAAAGTGGATATACTATGATAATCCAAAGCGGAGAAAATCATGAAGTAAGCCCCGTATCAACATCATCTGCAAAACCAAATATTCATGGTTCGAAGCTTCTTCTCTGTATTTGATGGGATCAGTAGGGTGTAATTTATTATGAGCTGCTCAAACTGAATGAGACTATCACAGGGGATTTCTATCGACATCAGTTGATGCGTTTAAGTCGATCTTTAAAAGGAAAACAGCCGCTATACAAGCAGAGACATGACAAAGTGATTTTGCTACATGATAAAGCTCGGCCTCATGTTGCAAAACCAGTGAAAACCTACTTGGTAACACTTCAATGGGAAGTTCTACCCCACCCGCCATATTTACCTGACATAGCCCCTTTTGTTTTGCACCTATTCTGTGCGATGGCACATGGCCTAGCTGACCAGTGCTTTCATTCTTATGAAGAAGCTAAAAAATTGATTGATTCTTGGATAGCCTCAAAAGACATGTTTTTCCGACAGGGAATTCATATACTGCCAGAAAGATAGGAGAAAGTGGTCGCTAGTGATGGGCAATACTTTGAAAGAAATATTTTTGTTCCTTATAATTTAAATAAAGCTTTTATTTTGTAAAAGAAACAGTGAGAAATTATTCAATGTCCCTATACAATGTCTAAATACGCTTTATTTTTTTCAGCTAAATAGGAACTTAAGCTATAATTTCACTATAAAACATTTTATTTTGCTGTCATACATTTTCTTCATTTATTTATATGATTGAATAGATAAATATTTAACTTAAATATAAACACAGCCAATGAAATAATAAATTCCAAATACTTTTTTAAAACTTAAGCATTGTTCTGATAATGTGAAACAATTTCATTGTCTATAGAAAAATTCTAAATACCCTAATAGATTTATAAACACAAAAAGTACTCAAATATTTACCGGGCACAGTACTAGGTAAATATTAGCAGAAATGAAATAGCAATGCACTGCTCCTCAAAATTGTTATTATTCTATTCCTATTTCATTTTCATAAAAGCATATAATTTCTCAATATATATATTCTTACTGAACTAAGAAATTCTTTCAATGAGAATAAAATTTTAGGCTCTTGATATTTTGATTATTTTTAATTTTACAATTAAGCATTTTCATGTGATAATTATTAAAAAAATATCTTTGAGTATTACATGAGACACAAAGTATGGAATGAATATCAGTTAATGATTTTTAAAATTCATAACACAAATTCAGTCAATTTTGACATTAATAGCATGGGTAAAAGATATTTGTTAGTTTTGAAATTGGGTATTCTAAGCATTTATAAACCTGTTTATTATTAAAGTTATCAAGAACCTAAAATATTTTTGAATACATAAATAACACAACATAAGTTATAACAATCTGTGGGCAAGCAATAAGTTATAACAATAAAACTGTATGTCTATATATCATGTCCATATTGTTAAAGTCAATACAATAATAGGCTACTAAGCAATTTTACAATTTTTATTAGCTATATTATGTGGATTTAAAATAAAATGCTTCCATATTTCACATTATTGTTATTTAAAAATTAAACTGCTCATTGAAGAATTTGAATTATTGTGTTCAACAGCTGAATTAATATGCATTGAGCTGATAAAAATGACAGTTAAACAATATAAACTATATTATTATCATAAAATGAGTAGAGTGCATGATCAGTTTTACTATTACTTAAACATTTATTGTAAAAAAAATTACACAGTGTTGCAAAAATAGTTTTTCAACAAGTTATCTCAATATTTTGGATGACATCTTACTATTATTTCCATAATGTCTTTTATACAATCATTACAGTACCCGAGTTGTCTATTTTTTTTTAAATTATGTATCAAATGGACATAAATGTGTTTGTCATTAAATATTTATTTTAATTACCAAATATTTATCACACACAGTGACAAAAAAGTAAATAATTTCTATAATTATATGTATGCAATAGTGGTGAATAAATAGGAAGCAACATCATTACCTGAGTAGTCCAAATGTTTGCGCCAAAGATGGCTGAGATTAGATGTAGTGTTATAATTGAATACTGCGCTTCGGTTACATCTATGCGGCCCATTCGCAAAGTGCCTGTCACGTAGGCCTGCCAGTGGGCACAGTAGAATAATGTCATTGCACAAAAGCACTGGAAAATTAAATGGAATCATTGTGAAATTTTACATCTTCACATTTAACTAATTCAAGCTTGATGATAAAATTACAATAGTTCCTCCCACAATGTTTCTTTCCTTTATAAATTTCACTTTATATAAAGAATATATCTATAATAAGGATTTATATGGACCAAATGTATATATAATAGCTTTCCAACTACGGTTCCATATAGAATGTATGTTAATGAATGTAAATGTATGTAATGCTTTGACATAGAATGTATTTCTTCATCTTTTATATGAAAAGGACTTGCTGCAACTCCAATTTTAGTTTATCTTTCAATTCTGGTTCTGGTATTGTACATGATTTCGATCCTGGTCACCATGTTGATTCTAACCCAGGTCCAGTTCTCAATTTTGACCCCAGTTCTGGCTCTCAATTTTGTTCCCTGACCTGCTTTCAAATCCAATACTGCTACCGATCAGTTTCAATTTAAATTATGCTGAGGTAAAGTATGGTATTAAAATAAAATATAGGTTACATTAGTCAGCGATAGTGTAGCTTTCCACTAATGAAAAAATTTTAAGAATCTGTGCAGTAGTTTGGGCCAATAGCGCAAATTCACAAACAAAGTTGAGGACAAACACTAAGACAAAATACATAAAAATTACCATAAAAGTACTTGGATGTGTCAAGTTTGGGGAATATGGATTAAACGTATCGGGGTTTAGAGATCCCATATACACCAACTTATACATATACATTTAAATTAAAAGTAATTGCAATCCAAGACCCTCGCTGCGAAATACAAAATATGGACAGGTATACCTTGGCAGTGGGATCATAAGAAAAATAACAAAGATTTAGGATCTCTACATAGCCATCTTTTAAACCTACTTTTAACAAAAGATCATTTTTAAATGAATTTAACCTTTAGGTATTAACCTACAAAGGTGCCTTTTTTCTCTGTTAAAAGTGAATTTAAAAGGTCTGGTAAGTGAGCTTATATTCCTGAGAAATACTAGTTTTTGAAAAGAAATTGTTATAGCTGAAGGAAGACAAACAAACATATTAAGAAAATAATGAAGTATTTATTCTCTTAATAAATAACACTTCAATAAGAGTAATACTCATATAACTCCTTGCTATGCCCAGTAGTTCATTTTTCATATTTCCAATAGTATTACAACAGGGCATAATAAAATGGTGTCACTTTTCTCTTATATTTGGGGTCCTATTTGCATTTTTCCCATTAGGTTCTCCTATTCTCAGAAAATTATAATAAAGTATTCCACTATAAAAACCTTTGATTTGTAGTGAAATACTTCTTTATTATTCAATTTTTACAAAAGACTTTCCGATCCATATAACTTTTTTTAATAATTATAATTCTTGGTTCCCTATAATATTGTGGGTGATTTGCAGGTAAAATTAGCTTATATAATTTTGGGATTCCATAGCTAAGCGCAAAAAAGGAATTACAATTTAGCCATATTCATCTGTCCTTTTATCCATATATCATACCATATATAAAATTATATTATTTATGTTATAGAAATATATTATAATATTATATTAATGTAATACATCTAATAATATGTCTTAATTGACTTAACCTCTAGATTTCACTTTAAATTCATATGAGGTAAACTATATCAGTCATTTTGGAATCTTTCCAAATTGTCTGTCAACCAATTGGCTCAATAGATTTTGACAAAGCTCCTGATTGTATAAAAAAAAATGCAAAGAAATATTACATAACAATTGTTCTATATTTGTTAAAGCAATTTTGGAAAACTTTAAGATTCCATTAATAGAAACAATAACATTTTTATGACAAATTATAATATGATATAAACAAAAAAAAATCCCATATTAAAATGAAGTTATCAAATGATTAAAACAATAAATTATTCCAACATATTCATAGTTGAAAAAGATTAAATAAGGTGTTTGTTAATTTCATTTGAATGTCATTAAAGAAATTTAATTTCAATTTTAATGTTAATTTGTTAAGTTTTAATAAGTTTACTGTTGAGGCACATTCCTGCACATTTTTTTGGATTGAGGGACTTGGACGTTGAGTCCTCCTGTTGTCCAGTATCAGTTGATGATGCAATGAACATTGCCACCGATGTAATGACAATATTAGGCACTGTAAGCTTAATATAATCTCCAAGGAATGGAGCGAGTGGTTAAATTTGCCTTAGTTAAAAGCTCATCAATCAATTTTCTTGTAGTCTGAATTGAATGTGGTACCTTCAGGTTCAAAGCCAAAACTACTAAGACAACTCTGCTTGTATTATTAAATATATGACAAACCATTATATTTTACCTGAAAGAACATCCATGTTGGATAGTCTCCAAGCTTTACAGATATACAAGCACCAAGAGCTATAAAAACTGTCGATATAGAATCACATCCATGATCAAATAATTCCCCAAGAGGTGACTGGCTACCCGTTCTTCGAGCTTGCTTGCCATCTATAGCATCTAAGGACTGATATATGAACACACCAAGAGCACAAAGGGCACATGCCCACGGCGGGGGTTCAGAACGGGCATCTGGGCAGTACCTGGAAGTCATTTATAAAATTAAAAAACCAGACAATGAAAATAGGATTAATGGCGGGTTGCACTAAAAGTAAAAACATAATTCTTAAATGTATTCAGTAGTACTTGACAAACTGTCCATACATATTCTATCAAATTTTATGGATTATATTTATGAAATAAGTTTTTACTTTCAATGCATCCTCTGAACATTTTATCAAAAATTAGACAAATGATTCTGATAGAACACACAAAACAATACTTTTGTTACCACCCTATTTTTTAATAATATTTACATATCAACGAAATAAAAGAAAAGGTGAGCATGTGGGCACCAAGAACTAATATTCTTTAAGACACCGATACTACAATTATTTCAGTCCAATAGAATCCATAAAAACTTAACATTATTGTAATTAAAGTTTCACTTTGTTTGTAATGAGTTTGCTTCAAACGGATACCAAATAATTCAAAACTAAAATTTAATTTAAATAAAAGATAATATTTATTTCAAAAATACCTATTCAACATAATTCTGATCCTCCCAAAATCTTTTAGGGTAATTTATGACCATTTTAATTAATAGATAGTATCTTCTAATATAGACAAATCAATATTTTGTTAAAGGCAAATAATTATTAGTGTAATATCATTTATATTAACAAACTTATTTAGCTCTGATTATATACTCTATATTAAAAAAGAGCAGACTGCACTAATTAAACCTAAATATAATAATTAAAATTATGTCAGAGAATTGTGTAGTTTAAAAGATGTAGTGAATAGAGTACAATTAGGCATGTTGCAGTGGTTTGGTCATCTGAAAAGAATAATGGAAGTAGACTGACAAAACACATCTATAGGAGTCAAGTGCGTGATGAATCATCAAGGGGTACTCTAGAAAATCTTATTCATGGACATCAGTGAAGATAAGAGAAATATGCAAAAATTGTACTATGTGTAGCTCTGAGTTGTCTACCCACCCTTCTGGGAAATATGTGACTTTATGAAAATAAAAATGTACTCTTGATCAGATTTATTATAAAACAAAATATGAAGAAAAATGTTAATGTTAGTATATGGATAAATAACTACTGTATTATTGAAAAGTCTAGATTAATTATCAATAAATGATCATAAATAGAATGGGTGAACTTAATGGGCTGCTATTATGATTATTTATATCTTATCAAAACAAACGGTGGCGCGATATCGCGTGACCAATCGTATCCGCGTTTATTCTTCATGCACTACTTCCTGACGAATAAAAAACTAGATACAGCTTTTTAGAATAGAAATTCTTATACTTTACTTATTCATCACAATATAATCGCATATATTTTAGGAAAATAATGTGAATTTGCATGCTCTGGGCATACGATATTATAAAATAAGACACGGAACTTACCACACTAATATTAATGTTGTTACGATATTCACTATTAACCCTAATATAGTGATGAGATTCGGAGCAAGCCATAATGGAGTCTTGGAAACCAACCAGCACCACCACGGCTGAAGCCATGCGTCCAGTATACTCGCACTTGTACAAGAGTATTTGTGTTCACTTAATCTTTTCAACTGGCCGGCATTGAGTAACCTTTCCTTATAAAATTGCATTTTTATGTCACGACATTAATTTTTGCTACAAAGTTTTAAATAATAATAGCCTACGACGTCGAGAATTCGAGATTTAGTTAACATCATACATCTCTATGGTTAACACGTTTAGATTGACACTCAGTCAGTGACACAAAAAAAACTGGTATAGTATTGCCAACACGAATAAATTAATTCCAGGCAAGGCAAAGGTGATTTCATAAAGAAAAACTTTTGAAATAAAACGAAAAGAATTGGTTTTTAAATGACAAACGTATGTATTTTAAATTTGTCTCCTAGAGGGACAAATAAAACCTATGTTCTTAAAAGTGGAACCATGATTTTTAAAAACATTACAACTTTAAAAGTATCAAATGAAATAAAATAAATGTAGGTCCTTATTAAGTTTTAATAATAACTACTACAAAATAAATTAAATACAAATCGTTTATGCTCAGCAGTATTTCCTGTTATTGTTTCAAATAGTAAAGAGTACTTTATTTGAAAGATTTTGTTACAGCTTTATTATAAGAATGCTGACATACTTTCTACTTCAACGAAATTAGGAGCGTTTTTTAAAAATTAATTCAGGATAGGTTAATTGGTTTGAAAAAATAGAGAATTGTTTTTTAAAGAAGTAAATTTAAAAATTAGGATAGTTCTACTAAACAATTACATCTAAAAATAATAAATAGTTAAAAAATAATACCTATAATCTAGTTTTAGTAGCTACATGAAAATAGAAATTAATATATAAAAATGTATTTCGTCTTTAAAAAAGAAATTGTTTTTATTTACAAAGAGGTTAAGCATGTTAAAAGTTCATTCAATTCTTCATATTAGGCATGTAGATATTAAAATTAAAAACAGAGAATGTAAAAAAAAAAAAATGTCGTTATTGGCACTCAACGACATCCGTTTGAAGCCTAAATACAATACACAAATTTAAAACATGCGTGTAATGATACCTTATATTTATTGCTAGTAATAATTATTGTTAAAGAATGCCATAAAGGCTACTAGAGTTACATCTGCATATTTTTGAAATGTAGGTAATGTTTTTAAAATCAATAAGGAAAGAAAGTATTAAAGGTAACTTTAAATTTTCTTTTTTAGTGTGAGTATTAATATTTTCAAGTCCAGAATGAACAAAAACAATATTGTTCTAATTTACAAACTTAAAACAATTAACATTTAATTTAATAATGATAAGAGGTATACAAAATAATTTAATTGTTATTTTATAAATATATTATAAAAAATGAATTTGGCATGAGCTAGAATAGAGTTTACTGTTGTGGATGCAGTTCTTATGTCGAAATACATTTTTTGAATTGATAGATAAAGAAAAGTGGGAAAATGTAATTATGAAAAAAACTATTTTCTTAAACTTTTTGATATTCGATTAACTTATTTCAATGAAATTAGTGATTTGCGCTTTTTAAGCGCAAAATAGCTTTTATTTAATAAACTGGGCTTTTATAAAATGTAAAATAATTATGAAAAATAAAACCTTTTTTTTTATGTCAAGTATGCATTTCTCAAAAAATTAATAAATGTCGCCTAACTTCATACAATTTATAACAGCTGGTTTAACATGTTCATTTTATCCGTTTTATTTTAGCGCTGCTATTTGACAGCAATGTATATGCTTAACAGTTCCGGTTGTTCCTCTGTTGCGATTGGTCGCCTTCGGTTCAGTCCCCTGGACCGCCCGTTTAGTTTAGTGTGTTACTGCGTGGCAGTGTTCCTTCGAGCCGCGTTCCGTAGTGTCGGGCTCCGCGCGTGTACGAGTGTGTGGGGTGCCGCGCAGTGTAAGTCGCGCGGCGGCAGTTAAGCCACGGGCGTCCGTCCCGGCGAGAAATTCCGGCTACCCTGCCGTCTGCCCGTCGAGCCCGCACACGGTTTCTGCGCCTAGGGTGCGCTCCAGTAGTTTTCACACTCCGATTACGCGCGTAAATGGTTTTTCCATTAACTGCGTGAGTGCGACCGCATGTTGACTAGCAGCGGCCCTTTGGGGACGGGCTTCGCTCAGCGTCACGGTTAGCGGTATAACTCTGTCAGTGATGGTTAATCCATTCCGAATTAAATTCAGTTAGTTTACGTTACGTCTTCACGTAACGGTTATAGGTCATTTTTTGAATTTTAATTTTAAATTCAGTGATTTAAGGGCATAACGCCCTCAACCGGAACCGTTAGTTTTATAACCGCCTTTCGCGGTTTTTGCCACCCTCTACTTCTCGCTTTCAAGCGTCGCCTATTTAATATCTATTAAACACGTAATAGGTAGTTTTAGTTATTTTGCCTCTTCCGGGCAACACATTCACCGGACGTTATTATTACGTCGGGTAACCGGAAGGGTTCCTGACCTTCGCGCCGTTGGCACCCCTGTGCCTTCTGACCGCTTAGATAAGCCGGAAAAGTCCACGGGCTTAACAGCCTTCGGACTAATGGCAAGCGCCGTAATGCTTCAGGGGGTTTTTAGTCCGTGAGAGTCGGACACACCCCGTGCGTCCGGGCGCACGAGCTGTCCATAATGGATTTTTAACCCTCCTTGCCCTTCGCACGGGCAGAAATACAAAAAAAAAGCTTAACTTCTAGGTTTACTATTAACATTGGTCATATGCCGCTTTTTGTTCAGGCGTTTTTCATTTGTTTGACATGTGATAAACATTATGTTATGATTCCGCAGGAGGTATTATAAGAGTAGCTTTAATTAAACGTATCCATTGTTTTCCATTTTTTTTATTCTATTATCTTAATTAGTACGTTGATTTAAGTTCTTATTAATATACCTACTTATTATAGGCATTCAAATATCCACGTTTGCCTCTAGAAAATTCACAAGTATTTCCATTTTACCCTGGGAAACACGTGCTTTTTTTAACCATTTTATAAAAGTGCATACAACCGTTAACTTATGTACACTGATTTTTTGTCTTTGTAATAATAATAATAAATTATTTAAATTCGACATGACAAAGTTTCGCTTTAATCGCGCCACCGCTAGTAAATAAATGACAGATAATCGGTGAACGTTGTTTATTATTACTATTATAAATAAATAAAAAAAAATAAGCTATGTTTATATAAATATACTTGTATTTCACTAATAAAGCTATAAATACATTAATATAACAAAAAAATCGAAAAAGGGTCAGAAAATTAGCGTCCATCTATTAGTGATATAGTTCTGACCTATGTGTTCAATAGATGAACATTGACTTTATCTGGTATTTGTTTTTCAATATTACTTGTTAAACTTTTAATTAATATGAACTCATTTTCAATTTTTGCTTTTATGGATGACTGATCATAAGAAGTGTTATAAAGTGTATTCTTATTCTCCAGATTTGTTTAAAAATGCATTAAAAGATATCCACGATGGTAACAGAATATAATGGCGATTGCAAAAAAATATTATATCCCAAAATCAACATTTAAAATACGCGGATAAAGCTCCTGAGGAATGCAAAAGACGTCCTGATACTAATTTAATAGCCGAAAAGGAAAATTGCGTAGAAAATGTATAAAGTGTTTCAAAGATAATAAAATGACTTTCTAATATATTTTTAAAATTATTATCCACTTTGTCTTTTTTTCCTTTAACTCTATTAAGTTCTAATTTTAATTGAAAAAATTTAATAATTTTGGCATTTTTATATCAATGGTAAATTAAAAATGTCTCTAGAAAAACTTTCTGGGTCCATAAAACGTAAATATCTGATCTAATGCGAATTATAAAATTTTTTCTAATTTATTTTATTCCGGTTTACTAGTTTGATGTTCTTTTGAAAATTATAGGGCACTGTCCTTTGTTCGTCACCAGATCCAGATCTCAAACCAAGTTCTATTTTAAGAAAAAAAATATTATTGCAGCCCAAAATGATTAATTTCAGCTTATCATTAGATGAAATATTAATTGGACGTAAACAATTATTTTTAGATTTTGCTCCTGAACTACATCATTTTCCAAAAATAAATATATTTAGACCGTAACATAAAATTTGATAGTGTTGTAGACGACTTTTTGAATATCAAAATGGCTCTCATGATATTCAATCCGTACTTAATATTAATGTAAGTAAATAGAAAATATATTTTAGTATAAGTACTTGCGACTGAATAATCATTTTTGAATTATCATGTATTCATTATTAATTTGATTTTAAGTTTTTCTTCTCTTTTGGAAAATTATTAATGTAAGTGAAAGTTCATGTATATTACTTAAAATTAATCTTTGTAGTATTATTAAGAATATTAATACTCTAATTACATAGTATTCCCATTCACAGTTCATGTGAATAAACCAACCCTTTAAAAATAATAGTTT
Source organism: Eumeta japonica (assembly GCA_005406025.1). Classification (NCBI taxonomy): domain Eukaryota; kingdom Metazoa; phylum Arthropoda; class Insecta; order Lepidoptera; family Psychidae; genus Eumeta; species Eumeta japonica. Next base: position 871,136 of record BGZK01000026.1, read on the forward strand.
TTTTTCTTTACAAATATATCTTCTATTTTATATTCTATTCTTACATTTTTTAATTCCATGCAGTATAAAATGTAGTATATTTAAAATAATCACTTTGATATTAATGTAATCATTTTAATATTGAAATTAAATTAAGTTACATTAAGTATGTCGACGTTGATCATGAGGATATGATTATACGTGTAATATTATATACATCTCTGAGCCTTGGGCACGACAGCGCAGCTTAGTGATTCAGAATAGGCTAAAAGTTTGAATTTACTTCATAATTAGAAGCAAAACATGTTAAACACAAACTAATAATTGCAATACATAGATATCAATCATTTATTAACATTGTGTTGTACTTGGAAGTAGACAATAGAATTTTTATGTTTCATGTTGACAGTATCAGCTGTTGACGTATAATTTGACATTATATATTATGCTAGGTTCTATATAATGACTTCATTTTTCATTGATTTGTTAAATGAGTTACGCGTGTTGATTAAATCATAAAATTCCGTGTCTCTTGTTTTGTATCGGCTTGCATATACCAACAAATGAATGCGATGTTATTGCTTACATTAATAACGTAGAATGTTTTCATGTGACTTATAAATTGTAGATTTTTAGTGTCGTGAATTACATTGTGGACACTTGTCTAAAGTTATTTTTTTTTTTTGTAATTTTATGATAATAATATGAATTTGTCATTTGCTGGTTGTGGTTTTTTGGGTATCTACCATGTGGGTGTGGCCGTGTGTTTCAAAAAGTATGCACCACATTTGTTATTAGGCAAAATATCAGGTGCATCTTTTGGTGCTCTGTCAGCTTGCTGTTTACTTTGTGATGTACCTATAGGTAAGTTTTATTAAACTTTTTTTATACCATTGATACCACTTGTATAAAATCATTTTCTTAACTTTAGTTTTTTTCGGAATCATGGTATAGAGAAATCAGTTCCAATTATTTAAAAAAGTAATTGTTAAGAGAATGTTATTATGTTATGGATTTATTATTTACATATTGAATAAATGTTAAATTTTTTTTGAATACCTATTAAGTTGGGCTAGGGTTTTCATGATGACATCACTGCTATAATTATGATGTTGATACATTATGATGTTGATCTTTTATAAGGTTTCTTGCAACAAAATTTTTGTTCTGAAGTGTGAAGCTTTAAATGGCTGAAAATTACTTTTTAAATCATACAATTTGATGTGTTTGATATATTTATGCTAAAGTATTTTTGGAAATTGTAATTTTTTGGGTTTCTGCACCTTTATGATGTAGTAGTTTACTAAAAATAATTACAACTTTTCTCCATCCCTCTTATGCTATAAAATGATGTTGACTTGGAGACCAATATCTTCAGTAGATGCAAAGGGTATACAAATAATATTTAATTTAATTTCATAATGTAATTATCTATGTATTTTGAATTATATGTGATTAAATCGAATTGTAGCAAGAATAAGAGGATTCTATTGACAAAATACTGTCAATTTTACTACAATATTTGGTAATGTCATTTAAAATATGTAACAACTATTTAGATGTTTTAATTTATTCTCAAATTCCCACATATTTTTTTTTATAGTTTTCACTCTTATACTAATTTTAAAAATTCTTTATTTTAAATAGAAAACTCAAAAGTCTTATAGGATGAGTTTGTAGTCCATTTTCATAGTTTTGTCTATGAGATTATCTCAGGCATTGGATGAGGCATTAAGTGGAAGTCAACTTTGAGGGGCTTGGAGTATAAACTCCATGCTGGTTGGGTGCAGATTATTTTATCAATCATCATCTATCAATTAAAAGCAGTAAATGCTAGTTGTATCAAAATAAAATTTTGGCAGTATTATTCAGGGATAGTGTAGCTTTCTATGAGTGAAAGTATTGTTAGCATCTTAAGTGGCAGAAATATGAAATATGAAGATGGAGCCAAGATTTTTTTTTCAAAAGCTTGTTTGCACATACAACATATAGCTAGTTTCACAGTAACCTAGCAAAACAAAATAACAAAGTACATGTAATAGTTTTGATTTACCATGAAACATATTATTGCTTATTTTGCTCGCTTAGAGCTACTTTTCCAAAAATGATAAATGTTTTATTTTTCATTTGTAATAAGCAGCTGAAATATAAATTTTGGCATCAATAGTGTCAATGGTTTTGTTTTCTATATAAAACTTTCGACACTTATTTCTCTTTCTTTAGGGTTAATTAAAAAAAATTATGAATGTCATTTGTTTTTTATTAGCAATGATTAAATAAAATAAACATTTTGATTACAATAGATTTAGCAGTTTCAAGTTTCCAAACAATGTTTCACCCTTTCAGGGTTAATTTAAAAAATCTATGCGTGTAACTATTCTTATATATCTTTAAGCAATTGAAGTATTCAATTTGGCATCCATAGTTTCAGCAGTTTTGATTTTCCTTACAACAGAACCCTTTTAAGAGTTGAATTTCCAAAAATCATTTCTTAGTGCTTGCCTACATTATTACAGGAATATCTCTACAAACTTTCAAGTTTCTAGACCCAATAGTTTGGGGTGTATGTTGATATAAGTCAGTTTGTTTACTCTTATATACATGTGGGTTACTTGATGCAAGCAATTTTAGTATGTATATATATATATATATATATATATATATATATATATATATATATATATTGGTAATTAAGAAATGGTTCTAATTAATTTGATAGCAATCTGTACTTTAATATAGTTTTGTTTTAAAATGTTTAACTATAAAAGTGTTTTCTGTGGAAAAGCAAGATAACAAAATTCTAAATGTTCCTTGATTTAGTGTCATTTTATAGCATTTTGAGGTGGTTCTCAGCAACAAATGACACTACATGCTGTAAAATACAGATTGCACTATTATATAGATATCATATCTAAGTATATTACATTACATTAAGCCTTTTGATCCTGAGCTTTCCATACAGTTTGTGTTTTTTTTCCATTATTTTCAGTACATTTATAGTATGTCTCTGAGCTCAGTGTGCCTGTTGGCAAAGGCCTCCTCTAACATTTTCCACTGTTTTCTATCTCTAGAGACCCTTCTCCAGTCGGGTCCTGCTGTTAATTTCAGCTCGTCTTCCCATCTTCTGTGTTGCCTTCCTCTTTTCTTCTTTATGTCTCTTGGGTACCAATTTGTGACAATTTTACTCCATTTTTCCTGGTTACTTCTTAGTATATGCCCGGTCCATCTCCACTTCAGTTGGTCTAACTTTGTAAGTATATCTGTTACTTGAGTTTTACTTCTTATAGTTGTGTATTTTATTTTGTCTTGTTTTCTGATACTCATCATGCTTCTTTCCATGGCTCTTTGACAATATGAGAGCATGTCTCTGTGGTGTTTTGTAAGGGACCAGTTTTCACATCCATAGGTGAGGCAGGCTAAAATGCAGGTGTTAAACACTTTTCTCTTGATTGCTGTATTGAATTCGGTGGATTTCATCACTTCTATCAGCGACCAGTACCTTTTCCGACCGTTGGCTATTCTTTTTTTGATTTCTTTTGTAGTTTGGCCTTTATGAGATATTCAAATCTAAGTAACGATAAACTAAATGATTACATAAACTGTAATATACCTTATAATATTCTTACAATTTTAGGTGAAATCACAAGCGATGTCCTTAGAGTAGTCCGAGAAGCAAGAGCTGGTTCACTAGGGCCTTTCAGTCCTTCTTTCAATATTCAGAATGTACTTTTGGAAGGACTCCAGAAGTACCTTCCTGAGGATGTTCACAAAATTGTCAGTGGACGTTTACATGTGTCTTTAACTAGAGTGTATGATGGAAAGAATGTCATAGTTTCAGAATTTGCAACAAGAGATGATCTTATGCAGGTGCGTAAAATTTAAAACTATTTTTAAAATTGAACAATATTTAATACAATAATAAATTTTAAGAATAAATAAATTTATATTTATAAGAAGTAAATCTATAATTTAAATTTATGCACTTGTTAAAATGTTGAAGTTGATAAATGGAAAAAACAATGAATACATAGTTTTTTTTATGGTTGTCCAGTTTAATAGTAGTATAGATTTTCCTCTTTGTTAAAATTCTTTCTTTGGTTTGACAAAACAATTTTTCCGTTTTTATTTTACAAAGGTTACATTAATTATGCATTGTCCAAGCACCTATCTACTAAAGTATTTTTTGTTCTTGTAGGCTCTATTAGCATCATGTTTTGTACCTGTGTTTTCTGGCCTACTTCCACCAAGATTTCATGGTGTTCGCTATATGGATGGTGGATTTAGCGACAACTTACCAGTTCTAGATGAGAATACAATAACTGTCAGTCCATTCTGTGGGGAAAGTGATATTTGCCCTAGGGACCTCAGTTCACAATTATTTCATGTAAGTATGATTATTTGAAATAAAAAATTCATATCTACTATTTTTTAAATACATCTAGTTTTAATACCAGAAGAATTGTCTTTGTATATTTTGCCATTTAAGTACAAATTTTGCAGGTCAATGTAGCAAACACAAGCATTGAACTGTCGAAGCAGAACATAAATAGATTTGCACGTATTTTGTTCCCACCGAAACCAGAAGCATTAAGCAATATGTGTAAACAGGGCTTTGATGACGCTCTCAGATTCCTTCATAGAAACAATTTGATCTCATGCACTAGATGCCTAGCAGTCCAGTCAACGTTACAACTACAAGATGTTCTAGATGACACATTTGACTATGATCCCGATTGTGAAGAGTGTAAAATGCATAGGCAGGTCAGGGATATTTTCTTGTTTTATTTGTTTTAGGTATGTCTACTTATATGTTTTTCTTGTAAAACATCCTTTTTCACCTTAGCAATACACTGGTTTTTATCCTTCTGTTTTCTGAAGAACTAATGAAAGAAATTCTTACCTATAGAAAGTATTATACTATAGTATTATAGTATAATACTATAGTATTAAACAAATTAGTTGACTATTATGCATTAACTCGTAAAAACTACTAAGCTGTGATAGTTTCTCTTTTAATTTAGCTGTATGAACTATTGTAATGAATTTTTCACATATCTAAGTTCTATAGAAAATTACTTTGATAACATTGTTGGATGTGAAAAGCAGGTAGTAAATATGAGTTTATGAAACATCTAATATTATGGGAATATAAAATGAACATCTTCAACACCAGTCCTGTGTGGGCCTGTTTTTAGACATTATTACCTGTTAAACCATGAACTCAATTATTAGGTTTGTAGTATGCAAAACAACTTTTAAGTTGGCACATTGTGATGGACAACTATGGAATCATACATTCTTTTGTGGTCCAACATGCATTTGGCCTGTTTTTATATATTTGTCTTTATCAAGATAATACCATATAAATCATTTGTTTATTGAAAATATAAGAATAGAACACATAGAGAATCATGCCTAGCTAACATAATAATAATGTCTTTTTTTCATTTAGGACGCGTTAGTGGCCGATTTACCAGACACAGTGATGACAGTGTTTCAAAATGCAATAGATTCAGCTAACAGTGGTATTGTGAACTGGGTGTTGAGACAGAGAGCCATGCAATATTTAAATTTACTTACGCTGCCATATAGAGTGCCGATTGATATCATGTATGCGACATTCACAAAGTGAGTATTTATATTTTATTCATTGTCACACTGGTAGATTGTAAGAGGTAATCAGGTTCTATTTCAGCTATGATTTAATTTTTGATATAACTAAAAAAATGGTATGAGATAAATTAGAAGAATTGAAGCATTGTTATTATTTCCAACATTCCTATTATTTACACTTATGTCTTTTCATCTCAAATTATATATCATATTTCAGTGTATCAATATTCATAAATCGGCAGTGGAAACACAAATGACTTTTTCCTGATATACGCAATATTAAAATTTAGGCCTGTGAAAGTAACCATGTAAACTACGCAATGCAAACATTGTGCAAGTATTACTTTTCAGCAATTGACTTTTGTTGTTTCAAGGCTGATTTTCTATTACACTTAATTAATTCAGAATATACAGGATGGAATTGATCATGCGTCCTTCTGCAAATATTAATAATTTTCTTCTTTTTTAGAACAATTTTGCCAAAGTAACTACATATAACAAAAATATATCATTGAAAATATGCTTATAAACAACATAAATGAATAGACAGAAAGCTCTGCTCGGCGTGTGGGCGTATAGGCTTCGCATTCACGCTAGGCGCATTGCACAGAGTGTAGTAAAAGTCGCCGAAGGTATTATAACATTAGTCTCAGATTTACCACATGTATTCCACTCATTTCTAATAAACAAAGCAAACTAAGTCAAATTATCGCGTAAACGATATTTCATGCAACTTACGGACTCATAGGCAACATTGTCACCTCTGCAAATTTCCCAACAATAAATCATGTTTGCATATTCAATAGCAATGAAAAGCATGGTTATTAAATAGTTGAATATTAATTAAACACAATCTTAGTTTCAAAAACGCCAATATCGTAAACGTAACACTTTATAACAAAATATATAAACTTCTAAAGCCGCGCGTCCGGTCGTAAACCATGGGATGCCGTCCGCATCCGCGGCGCGTTGACCGTTTTCGATGCGCCGCGATTGGCTGCTAGGGCCTGTGTGCGGACCTCTGATAACATGTGGGTTGGTTGGGCGGAGCGAGAGGGGGGTGCACTGTGCGCGCATGATATACTTTTTGAAATTGCGCGTTCACGTTCTAACCTATTTTTATCAGGAACGGCTACTTCAATAACTTGTTCAAAAAAGAAGTAGATTATGAATATTTGCGGAAAGTCTCATGATCGATTCCATACGGTGTATCTAGCACAGAGTATATAGACATATACCCATTTTATTTGAAAATATAAAAACTAAACTAACTTAAAGAAAAAAATTGCTTCTATTTAGAATATATCTACTAGATATAACTTTTGTTTCTTGAAATAAATATTTGTTTTATAAGTCACATGATTTAACCCGATTCTGAAATAAAATATACATTAATAATTAATGCACTGCATCTATATAAATAAAAATGAAAAGCTGTTTGTTGGCAAGCGCATCATTGAAAACAGCTGACCAATTTGGCCAAATCACTTTTTTAAATATCAGTAATAGTCAGAGTGTGGTTATTGTGGAAAGATAAATGGGAAAAATTGAAAATTTAGGGACAATTAACGTGATTCTTTTCTAAGGGATTTTCGTATGAACTAACATACATAATTCTATAATGATATACATAATTCTTTTTTTGTTCGGCATCAAAAGCAAGAATGTCATTGAGATTGATATCAATTAATACAACAATGAAGAAATTCAAATATGTGAAAATGATTGTTTGTATGTTTGTCTCCTTATGTAATGCTAAACTAAATTACTGAACGAATTATAAAAATTATTTTTGTTAATATATAGCTACATTATTCCTGAGTAAACTAAGCTGCCAATATTTATCCCTGGTTTTATCAATAAATTTATGCTTCTAAGGCGCATTTAATAATTCTTTGACTCATAAAAAAATACATTACATCCGAGTAATATAACTTGTATTCTATTTTGAGACTAGCATTTGCCCCGGTTTTGTTCAAGTAGGAATTGTAACTGATAGTGGAATGGCAAATCAAAGTAGGATGGAAAGCAAAATCAAGAATGAAACCAGGATCAGAGTTGAATGTTCGATCAGAACCATAAATGAGAACGGGACTGGCGTCGAAAACAGGACGGAGTCAGAAGCAAAAGCGTAACCCAGATCGGAATCGAACGCGACACTGGAATTTAGATTGACGTCAATTGCTAAAAAAGAAGAAGGCATTCATTCTATGGCCATGCTGGCAGAGCTGCAGGCGTTAATTGTATGAATGAGCCACGCACGAAAAAGGGATGAACAGTCTCCCGCGCCAGTTAGTAATTAATAAAATGTACACGAATGCCAGTATAATGCGCATAGGCATACATATAACAACATGAAATTCTTAACTATTTTGTAATTTTTTGTGTCAAACAGTGTTTGATATTACAGATGAATTATTTAACTTGTATGTAGATTCTTTTCATATGTGTTATATGTATAAAATTAACAATAATATGTTATTTACATGGCATGGCTAGTTATGTGGGAGATAAGCTAGAGCGGCATTCGGTACAATACAGTGTCGTTGGGAATATCTTCGTGCTTAGGCGGCGGTGCTTACGTCACAACAACACAATTACCCAGTCTAGGTTAGTCGGGCCCTGTTTGTTATTGTGGATGTTTCTATGCTGGGGGTTAGAGTTCAGATTTGTTTGAAAGAAAAAAAGATTTCTTATCGATACTGATAATTGTTTTTTTGATTCTCACATTTGTGTTTCATCGTTAGGTATATATGTGTTCTCTTGTTATGTGAAGTCCGAAGCGTAAGGGAGTGTGTAAATATGTTTTGGTGACGGTGTGAAATTGAAGTTTCAGTGTTTCTGTATAGAGCAATTGGTTTTAAGTCCTTCACTTTAAATTCAAATGAGTGTTGGTTTTGAAGATGAATTATCGCTTTGATTGCATCTTTCTAATTCTTTGTCTATGTTTCAATTGTCCATTGTTAATTTATTTTCATGATATAATTAGTAACTATGAGCAAATTTCGATCATAATATAAGAGAATCATTATTAGATACCAATTTATGTCCATCGAGGCCGATGAGGAATGGCGAGTAAATAAATAAAAATGGCCGTTATCTATAATTTAATTCATACAAGATAAGGAGGACTCATAAAAATGTATATGATGTCTTTCCCAAGTAATAACAATACAAGTACATCACTAGAAAACTATTTTAATATAAACTATTTGCTATTATAGTAACTAATTTAAAAACATTCTAAAATTTTTAATACTTTGTTATGGACATGTTCTTTTTACATTTGTAAAAAGATTTGATCGTCTTGCATGATATAGTTATAGTGGGATAATAAAATGAGAATCAACCTTAGTACTTATTTCTCTTATTATTGATGAATCATTCTGCCATTAGCTTTGCATGTGTTTTGTAAACACATTAGTCAGTACTTCTATCTTAATAAATATGTACATAAAATAGCCATGAGCACATCATCAATTGCACCTTTTGATTTTATCAATGACTGTAATGAAACTAAAGTTTTTTTTTTACTTATCTTTAAGCACATGTTTGTAGTCATGAAATATTAATTGATTAAGTAAGTACTGCTTTAACATCATAATATTTAAAAGTGGGCCAAGAAAACTAATAATTTAATGTAATGAATGGGTTTATTGCTATTTATTATTCATAAAGTTACTTAAAATTAATATACTGTTTCAAAATTTTCAACCTCACCAGGAATTATAATACATATGTTTTTCGTTAAATACGACAACTACAATATTGATATTGAAAAATTAGTTTTTTGAAGTATGGTTCAGCATATTGATAGAAAAATAAGATTATTGTTGTACAAAATATTGTTCTAAATTATATTTTTATTCCTTTACTATTTAGTAAGGACGATTAATTTTAATTTGTCAAACTCTCAAATAGAACAAAAGCAATAAACATCATTTGTGGGTAACAATTTAATATTTAAATATGATGTCAATGATTTGCTTGGAATAAATATAAATGCGCCTTAAATTCCTGTATCGTCGATATATTGCTTATTTCATTATCATAAACTTAATGGTTGAAATGGGTATTTGTTCACGAGTAACAATTAAGAAACTGGAACTGATTTCATACAAGCATGTGCCAATGCTTACATAATTGGGTAAGCGTTTTTTACTTTCGCCGACAAAAAGGATGGGAGTCAAAAATGACTTAACATTTTTCTTACGTATTACTTTAACGACTTCTTACTTCTTCTTCTTCGTTGTAATGGGTCATGCACCTATTTGTGGCGAGAGCAACTCAGTTTTTTAAATATTTAATATATAGGCGTTGGTCTGAAAGATCTTAATGCTTAAAGAAGAAAAACGTATATTGAGAAGGTTTCTCCACCTGGAAACGAGGATGAACGTAAAGTGATTATGAAAGCAGATGTTTCATATCCGGCCAGCACTTTGTATATGTTTTACAAAACCGAATAAAAATCTGTAGATCGTTGGGCAAATAATAAAATAGTAATGTTCAAGGTATTTATTTTGTATAAAAGCGTTTTTAATTATAATTTCGTTTCGAAAATTGTTAACTATAGATAACAAAATGGCGTGTTAGCCAGTCCTATCAATCAAAAAATAAACGTAACAACGTGGTAATTACATAATAATGATAATGAAAAAATATAATCATTCGAGATTAGTTTTGTAAGCTAAAAATATACGAGTAGAGCTTTTTATACATTTATTCTTATTTTTTGTTTTGTGGAGTCTGTTGAGCTATATAGTTATATCACATAAATAATAAACATAAACTCACGGGCGAGCACGTCCGGTGGACGGAAAGGAATGCATTTATACAAAGAAAAAGAATGCATTGCTATTTTCTTTTTCGCTTGTATGACCTTATCTTTCTCTATCCGCCGGACGTGCTAGCCGTGAATATTAATCATGCCATTGACGTCATTTCTATTTTTTTAAATTAAGTGCTACCTATAATTATTTGTAATATAAAACAAAATTAAAACTAGCCAAAATGATAGTCAAAAGACTATATTTAATCAATGACGTTTTTAAATTAGTTATGTACAAGATACAGGCCGGATCCATACATTCACAGATCATCGATGTTTTAAATCTAGAACTTACATCAAATGACTGATAACGTCAGTGAAACAAAAGTCGTGCCAATCAGTCGTGTAAAAATCTTCCCTGCCCAGTAGTTACACCACGTCCTAAGTACTGTATTACATTGTACCTATAACGTACATATAGCACGGCATATAGTATTAGATACAAAATGACATACTAATCAGGTACGTATGAGAAAGGTGGAGTTGAAAGTTACAAAATGATGAATCTAAAAATGAAAGTTAAAAGGCGGCCTTTTAACATTCATTTTGAGATATGTATATACATATATAATTTATGATTTTTTCAGGTTTTATTGTAAGTATGCTACATGGATATGCTTCTTGATTTTCCATTAAATCTAGTTAAATAGATAAACGTTCCAAGGTCACTTTTACTAATATCAACTTGGCGTTTAATTGTAATGCGAACTCCGCAATTGTTTTCCGTTCTAACAGCATCACAGCCGATAACGTGACGCGATAACGACATCGCGCGGTATTTTGGGTCATTGTCGTAATTAGGTCAAGCCGTTTTGGGGATCTCGGGCTTGTTAGTAAATATCACTGTAAATCGACGTCAGTGCGTAGGTAATAACGGTAGGCTCGTGTAGGCGCGTGCGTCATGGGCTGCATGTTAGTGTTATCACAAGCAAAAAATAATAATAATAATAAAAATGAACCGATAACAGCTGTACAAACACTGATTGTACTGATGCAATCTAAATTTTTTTTATTGACTTGAGGCCTCAAATGATAAAATTGCTAGAATACCCGTTTTTTTTTTTGGAAACTTATGCACTGGTTTATAAATCTTAAATCCAATGCTAATCCGCATTATGTTTCCGACTAATGTACTGATGGCGTAATAATACCATATCCTTTGCTTCAACCACAGGTATGACTGCTCTATTTTGAGGTTGGATTTATTCTTTTCGAGCTAATACTTTCCGCGTGATAGGAAAGCAAACAAAGAAACGAACATTTCGCCTTATAAAGCTGTTGCTTGTGTTTCGACCAGAATATGAATGATTCAAACTTTCGAATTCATCGTATATCTTTATATTTCATAGGTTAAAAAATAACTTTTGAAATACGTCTTTATATTTTGAAAGTTTATAGTATTACAAAAAAATACAACTTGGAAGGTTTTCTTACAAGAGAAACGAGTGAGAAACTTAGGGTGCTGTAGTAAATTATACACATATACAATCGACTATAAAACAACTACAAGTTGATTTGCATGTAAATTGTTCTTATTTTTAGTATTGAAATTATATCGATGACGATTTTACTTAATTCTATTTTTTTTTACTTGGGTTTATTAAATTTTCATATGTAAACTGCGATATCAGAGTTAAGATTCCAATTTTTTTGAATTTAGTTATGTGAGTTAATGTGAGTCTGAGTTTGTATACCGCCCGAATGGTCCCTTTTCTGCAGCACGAAAAAACTTTACGTATATTCCCCATTACAATTTGTGCGGCGTAGTTCTGTCGTTTTTCGTATAAATGAAGAATGAGCAGTCAAATTAATAAAATTATTTTTCTGTGTAGAGAATACATGTTTTGGTCGGAGGCACAGCTTACTATGTGCGTCAAATTTAAGGTGAATGTCTCTGTTTTTCTCAAGAGGGATAAATAAGCGAAGAATATTTTTTGGTATATGTGGGTTATCGGGAATAACTAGCCCATGACTTTAAATCTATATAAAATAACATAAATACATTTTATGCACTTATTAATACAATGCATAGATTTTTATTTCAATGGTGTAGTTATCAAATTTCATTAAACATGATTGTTTCTTTTTATCGCGCTAAGTAGGTTTATTGTCGACATAATTCTTTAAAGTTTGATAAATGTCGTTTAAACAGTATCGATGTAATTATCTGGATGCTCGTCGGTGTACTGGTGTGTAAGTAATACAGACTGCTGATTTGTTGACACCTCGCGTTCTCTACAAAATTTAGAAAATAAAGTACCTAGAGCTCTTTATAGGATCACTGTACAGTGTATCCGTTAACCCATTGTTTTAGATTTAACATATCATAGTATATTGTAGATTTCTGAGACGAAATCTATTTTTCTCAATGAGTAGAAGACAAACGGAAAAAAACTTGTCCTTTCCCGCTATATTTATTGACACATTGCAGTATCTATTACCTATCTTGACTCCAGTTTCGGGCTAAAGGTTGCACGAATACCGACTGGCTCTATACTCCCTTCACTCCTAATCTAGACCAGAACTTGCACGCCCCTCCTCCCTATAATTATCCTCCCTTCGGTGTATCGGGACCTTGTCCCTTTCAGTCATTGCGATTGGCTGGAGATTGAGCGATGATGATGATGAGTTTGGCAACCCACTGGTAATTTCTCTGGGATTGCAAGTGTCCATGAACGACGGTGACCATTTACTCTTTGATGGCTCGCCTGCTCGTTTGCTCGTCCACTTTGCTATAAAAATGTCGTCTTAATATTTATAATCAAAATGATTTACTTCTTCATCTTTTACATCGTTCGAAGCCTTTTGTCCTCCTTAATTTCAGGTCAGTCTGGTCGGCTTTGTAAATTTCACTGTGTTTAACGATATCTCTTACACAGTTTGATTTTAGCAGATTCTCATAAATCTGCGACCTTCTGTCAGAATTCTCCTTATGCTTTGAATATCTAATGATAAACTAAACGATACGAATTTTTGATGAGTGCATTATCGTATTAATGCAGATGTCTGTCGAACAATTTTTTTTTCACTATCGGTGCCACATCGAAGAAATCTTTGACAATTACAATTTGGGGTTTCTGTTTCGTCATTACGAACGCGATCTGTTCTGATTGTTCAATTTTACACCGGTCGAAATTATTATAAAAAAAACACTAAACCATTTAATAGTGTATACAATTTATTATTATATACAATAATATATCCTAATGTGCAGATAGCATAATGATAAAATATTCCAATACTTTATTTTTCAAATCCAGAAAATTATTGTCTTGATTGATTTCCTACAGCGCTTACTGATGTGACAATGTAGAAAAATATCATAGATAGATTAGTATTTACGACTACAATAAAGAAAAAAATATAAATATCAAAATGTCTAGATACCGCTCGGCTCAATTTCACCATAGAAATTATTAGTATATAAATGAAAAGAAAAAATTTTTTTTTGAACATTCGAATTTGACATGTTATACTAATATGTGGTGTATTGATTATTGACGCTGCATTATTGCACATGATGTTTCCGAACTGAGAGATGAGAGGTTTCATCGAGTCGACTCTATCTCAACTCCAATCAAATTGCATGCTCCGAGTTAAGCCGCCTGTCTCGGATTTTGTCGCGGCTCCGGTCCCGACGATCTTCGAGTCTCGTGTCGCGTGTCTCATATAATTTCACATCGTCGCATCATCATTTCAAAGGTCCGTCTTTGCCCGCAGGTTCGTGTCGTGTACGCCGAAAATGAGTCGGTCTCTGTGGCGGTTGAGCATCAACCTGCTGCAGCAGCTCCACGGGTTCCTGTACTCGGCTCACGACAGGTCCGAAGCGGCCGCCAAAATATATTACAAGCTCATGGTGGATTCGAAGAGGCACGATTCGCCCGTCGAGAGCTCGCAGATCGAGAGGAGGTATATTGCTTTGTTCGCTCGCTATTGTTTCAATGTAAGGGATGTAATGAATTGAGTTTGTTACGCACGTTTGTCATCCTGACGATATGTGCTTCATTGTCTGTCATATATAGATATATGTATGCATATGAATTTCAAAGTTAACAGAAACCTATTAAAAGATCACGAGTTTGTGCAATTCTCGACTTATGATAAGAAGTTGAAATGAGTCCACTTAATGACAGCTTAGGGATACAGTAACTGATAATTCAATACAAATAATACCAAAATTGATATAGGGGTTATATCAATTTTGGTATTATTTGTAATATTTTACAATAGATTGACGGGGAGAAGTTTACTGTTTTACCCATAGGTTTTTGGTGTGCAAAACATTTCTGTTTTATTGTATTATAGATAAGATTACATTTATCTATTTGAGAAGCTTCATCAAAAATATGCAATCAAAATGTTTGTCCGGTCTTAGAAATATGCAGGTAGTTAGTTGTTTATTTTTCTTTTGAAGTGAACTTCAGAGGGTTTTCTTATCTTAAAAACTGATAATTAATACAATTGTAAGTGAACTAAACAATAATCTTATCTATGTGGAAGTATTATTATGATAAAAATGCCGGAGTAACTTCGTACCCGGTAATGAAAAAACCCGTCACGCGGGAGTCAGAATTTCGCACCTAGGGTTCTGTACAAACTAACAGAATGATGTGAAATTTGCAATTGCATTATGTTTAAATCAAACGGGTTGCTTGTCAGCCTTTTTAAATTAAAAAAAATCTAAAATGGCATGGGTAAAAATATGTTTGAATGGCAGAAACTTATTGTACCTATTAAAATCCACATGCCTATCCACATAGGCCTACGATTAAATTGTTACTGTTGACAACTGAAAGTTGTGAACATCTATAAAAATTATAAACACTCTTCGTTCAAAATTCTTTCAATTAAATTTATTTATATATTTCTATCACTTTGATTTTTCAAATATTTTTATTACACATGGACCACAAGTTAGAGCGGACACACACACAATTTAACGCCTTTAAAAGCTGATATATCGCAAAATGTTAGAAAATTTTTAAATAATCATTCAACGACACTCCACACGATAGAGTGCGCTAGAAAAATGTTATACTTCAATTTTATGTATGGAAAGCCACCCCTATTTTTTTTCGTAATTCCTTAGCATAATTATAGGATTGTTCATATGAGACGCCTGCCTGTATAATGTTTCAAAATCAAAAAGTGACGAATTAGTGAGGCTGTGATGTGCGAACGGCCATGCAAGCAGACAGACGTACAGAAAGGTTCAATTTTGTCTTTGGCTACGGAGCCATAAATAGGATGTTTGAACTTTCGTAATACATATTTCCGAATGTCCTTGTCATTTTTAAATTAATTGAATCCGCGAAATATAGGTTTCTCTATGCCGATATTCTAAATTAGAGCCGAACTGGTACGGGCCAATCACTTATAAAATAAGTGTATTACCTACACTTAGTTAAAAAATGATAGGTAGGTACCTATATAAGTTAATATTTTAGTAGGCATTTTCAATTCGTGTCGTCTTCAAACTATTAACATTTACAACGCGTGTAAATTATCTAAGTTTCGACCGTATCATGTTTTCCTACAACGTGCTGAATGACGTAGAAATTACAAGGGCAATGAATATGTAATAAATAGATAATGCACACATGCTGGTGTTTAGTTGGAGTACTTCAAAATATATGTCACTGTACCCACTTGATGGTCAATATTATCACACACACACACAAACACATATATATATTGCGACTAGAAATTTACATATTTAATATAGAATATCACTTAAGAGAATCCAATAATATTAATCTTATCGTAACATATCACTATCACCGGTACTTATAATAGGATTGTCCAATCCATGTTCAACCACGTCCGCGTCTTATCTTGCGATGCAGTTTCGCTACCTCGTATATTCCTTACATTTGACGTGGCATGCGATAACGTTTTTAATCCTCTGCATAATCTATGTAACCGTTTCAGTATCCTATTGAAATAAAATCAACCGTCAGATATCGCGTATAAAAAAGCATTTGATTTAAAATGTTTTTACAATGGATTTTTTTTAATCATGGATTTTGTCGTCGATAGTCATCGGCGGGTCGTGGAAAATATAAAATTGTTATTATGTGTGTAAAAAACGACAATCAAATTTCTGTCCCGTTTTTGACATCAATGACTTGTCGAATGCACACCCAGTCCGTTGATTTACAAAAAGGTATAATGCGGTCACACTCTTGACATTGAATAGTTATCTGTCATATCTAATCTATTAATGTCTTTTATAATACAATCTATTTATTTTGTTAATTGTCTACATTGTATATAGGTACATATTTTGTAGAAAAGGGCGAATGGAGGTTTCTTGAACGATATTCAGTTTGATCAATGGAAAGCTTAAATAATGTAAACACAAACAGATGTCCCATTATTCCTTAAAGGGATGCAAGGCACTAGCGACTCCTCTAGGGCTGCAAGTTGTGAGTGTCTATGGGTGGCGGTTATCTTCTAATCTCTGGCGGTTCTCATGTTCGTTTGCAATGTAAAACTCTTCGAAGAAATAAATGTAGGCAAAGACGAAGGTTATTTGTGTTTGAACGAAATGTAATCATAATGGACTGCAATAGATTATTTTGAAGTCGAGAGAGTTCAACAAGAGAAAACGTCTATTTGGGCTGTTTGTTTTGGACGACGGTACGAGAAATTGGCGGGAAAAAAAAATGGGTGAAACAAGCAAACGGGGCTTTTCGCGCTAGTTAAAAGCACTCGTCGCGCAGTGCTTTCGCGGTGGGCGCGACTGTATTTATTTCAATCCTATTTGGTCTTTTTCCTCGATTTCACGATCAGTCTTAATCGCGACCCCGGTCCCGCTCTGGTTCACAACACGGTCTCAATTACGATTTCGCCCTCGGTTCTATTCTCGTTTCCGTTTTTGGTATCGACTTTCATCGCGGTTCCAGGGTTGACCTCGGTCTTTCTTACAAGGTATTCTTAACAATTTCCAAGATGCAAAATGTTGGGTAATTTGTTCTATATTCACATGGCCGAAGACGTAGATAAACTGGTTCTAAATAAAAATTAAGGTTAATTGAATGAGTTTTTAGTGTAATTATTATGACTAAATTGTTAAATTTTTCTGTTTAAGTATTCCAGAAAAAAAATTGGTTGCCTGTAAAGTCGGTATACGGGCGAAAGTTTTACGTGACAACGACTTTGAGTGGTAAAATCATTTTAATGTGAATATTCATTATGTGAACATTCATCAGTAGGAAGAAGGATGAAATAATAGTAACAATTTAAAACATTTATTTATACAAAGAATTATATTTAAAACATTAATTTATACAAAGAATCTCGCACTGAATTTCATATTAACAAAATTTTATTTTTACCTTTACACATACATACGTATTTATATACAAATACACATACAATAACTTGCAATACATTTGCGTACAATGAAACAGCGTTTACTACAACTTAACTTGTTCCTATCTGAGTGGAAGGGACGCGTGCCTTTCACTTTTTATGTCTGTCTCTCTCGCTCTTAGGCGGGCTAACCATGCCCGAGTGGAAGGGACGCGTGCCTCTCACTCGCTCTCATTGTGAGCGCATAACGTGAGCGGAGCGTAACGCAGTTTCTTGAAGTGTCACCCGGCAAACCAATTTATAAGACGTTGTCACGTCAAAAACCCAACATTATCGTCTGTCAGTTATTTGATTTTGTGACGAATTTTCGATATGCAAGAAAGAACTAAATGTGATAAACACGAGGAACGTTACTACTTGTTACGTATTCTTATCATTTCTTGCGTTTGCATAGAAAGGGAACGCTGGTATTCATTAAACCAACACATTGCCTTTATCAAGCACACACGAACATTGTTATCTGGGCATTCCTCGCTGGCCCGCCGACCGAGGGCCCCCCGGCACAGTAATAATTCGTGTTCTCCAATGTCCAAGCGAACGTGTCGAGAAACAATCGATGCCGACATGTATCGGCGATGAGTAATAGCGCACTCGGGGCGTGTTCCATTTCCCATGCGACGTAGATGTTTGTGAGAGAATTTGCTGCGCAATTAATCGATTGCCTATCATCGAAATGTAATTATACTATTCGATTATCAATATATTGATTTATCACTTAATTCTGAACTGCGGCTGCCCTGTGTACGTAAATTGCGTAATCGAATAGCGTGTTTTATTATATATATATATATATATATATATATATATATATATATATATATCATAAATTAACGTATGTACCTTTCGCAATCTGTGCTAACCACGTTGTCCTGTGGTTCTGTTCTTTTTTTTCATTTTACAGATATCGTTTTGTGAGTTATTAAATAAGTATGTTCGGTTGGTAATAAGTGACGTAACAGTTACGTTCCGTCCGTGCAACTTATACGGTATTTCATTCCTTACTGGAGTGTGCCTCTTATTGTGCTTTAAATTTTTAATAATAGTTATTTACCATTTTCGAAATAATGACCACTTTTAGATGTCGATGGCTTTTTTTAGGAGCCCTACGTCAATATCGTATCGTTTTCTAGAAGACTGACAGAGCATTAGTGACTCCTTTGGGATTATGGGTGTTTATGGACGGCGGTCATCACCTACGCTCTGGTGGCCCGTATCCTCGGTCGCTTCTCTTAATATTCTATAAAAAAAAAGATTGTGCAGTTAGATATAGAACCCGACACAATAATAATTCTGTAAAGAAATTAAGTATTTAATAACTTATTTTTTGTCATGATTAAAATTGAGTATAAGGAATGACTATATGAAAATGCAATACTGTTTTTGTCGTTTGCTGACGACTTATGCGGCGATAGCGAGTGAAGATGGGATCAGTATTGATAAACTGTTATTGTATTGTGAATTGATACTAAATATGTCAAAGTTGACAGTATAACTAACTGCAAGGAACATCATCTGTGTAAACATTGAACATAAGTATTCACGTGTCTCTCTTATAGTTATATAAATGGACCTTGAAACAATATTTATGTGTAAATAATATTACAAGGATTAGAGTTTTTCCCGCCTTTCTTTCCCTTATTATTGCAGTTTTACAGCGTCGCCGTTTTCCCAGAACTAGACCGCCACAAAAACACGAGTGCGCCGCACACACAGTAGTCGGTTATCTTTATCGTGTCAATCAAACTGCTCTGACCCCGCGTCCCGGCGACCTCCCGGCCCGCGTTTGCGCCGGTCGGTTTCGCGTGTTTGCCGCTTTGTGTGCTTCTGTTTGTTCGTTCGGGATCGTTGAACAACGTTACGACATAATTTTTGCGGCGCAACGATGCGCGCGCTCCTTACTATCTTGTCGAGCAGCTGTCGTTGCGCATGATGTGCGCGCATTGCGACGCAGATTTCTGATACGCATCGAGGCTCGATTAGCAGCACTTAAATTTAGAATAAACTGCACGTGTCAGATGCAAAGTCTATGGTCAGACACAAGGTCGAAACTGTACTGTGGCACATTAATCAACTCGATTGAACGTGGACGTCAGTACTTAAGATTTACATTTGATTGAGCAGTACGTTGTAGATATGAAAACACTGTCTATGAATATCCTAACATTTTTATTATCGTGGCCAATACTATACATTGATATGTACTTAATAATAAAATCTTAGGTCCTTTCATTCGTTAGATTAGTATAATACAATTAATTAATGTTGTAAATTTTTTAAAACGACACTCGAAATGGTTTTTCTTTTCAGAAAATGTCAGCGGAGGTATGGAAAGAAAAAGCCTTTTACGACTTTATTTCCCCCTATTTATTTTGTCGTTATCCGGTGCGAGGTACTCATATGCCGCTAAATGCCCTTGACACCCTTTCCGCATGCGCAGCAAACGGACGCCTTCGCGTGTGTTCGCCCTACGATTTACTTACTAAGGCATTCGGCAGCATTCTTCCGCTTGTAGGTATCGCGCTCAGCTCGCAGGCCGTTGCGGGTCACTGGTGAATTTTCATTTTCAATCATAATACGGATTAGTAACAAAGGAATTGCGATGCATTGTTTTCTGTGGCGTGCTTATAGTACTTAAGATGTAAATAGCAACGAATAAAAAATATTTATTTTACATTTTTTTTCCATTATCATCGACAATTATTTGAGTTTAGTAAGAAATAGTTTTGACGCGTAAAATTATAATTCGTCGATAACAAACATGTTTTTCACTACGAAGTTTTAAATTGCTACAAATGCGTTATAGTTGCAGTTATTTCAATAATTTTAAAAAGATTTATCAACATTGGAAGCTAATAAATCGCCAATTAAATATTTGAAAAAATAAATCACAACATATTTTATTATAACTATTTTTAAATATTTGTCCAGTGTCACTCCACATGAAGCAACGTGTGAAAAAATATTTTCCTTCAAATTTTTTGTATGGAAAGCTAACCCTGTTATTTTCTATTATTTTTTTTCGTGATTGCGATTTACATAATACCTGCTTGTAAAATTTCACCTTGTGACCGTTAATTGCCTATAGTTTACTTCATTGTTCAAAAACAATTACTCACGTCTAATTAATTATAACCTAATCGGTGGTAATTAAATAATTATTACCGAATCGGTGGTAATTAAGTAAATAAATGTGTTGGACCCACATTTAGGTTATGTAAATCACCTTACGTTGATTAAAAATTATTTCATTTTCTTGTTCCGTATTTCATTACGTAATCAAGGAAGGTTCGAGTACAAAAGATGGCGTAAAATATTTAAAAAGGATACCGAAAATCACAACGACAAACCGTCGGACTAGTTTCAAACCATGGTCTTTCTCTCCCATTAGGTAGTGTACTGCATTGTCATAGATAATTAATGTGCATAGGGTTCAAATCTTTTTAAAAATCTTTAACGATCGCCCTAAACGTTCACCTAATTGCGAAAATTGAAAGACCTCGGAGCTAGTACAACTAGTTCCGAGAATCGCGTAGCGGTCCGATTTCTATAATATAGTATCGCTAGCTTTGGCTCGCGGCTCCGTCTGTCTGGACATAAAATTGATACTTTCGTATTTTGTATTAACCGTTCGCGCAGTCAACCATAGTCCCGATGATGTCCCTTCCATGGATTTCAGTCCTGGCTCCGCTTTAAATTCAGATTCTTGTCCCTTTATAGAGTCCGGTTTTGTTATAAATACAGATAATTTCATTTGCGGTTCCGTCCGTGTGTACCTACGACGCATTCTTTCATCTTTCATATTAAACGACAACGTTATCAACGATTATGATCGTGGTTCTGTCCTCGCTTCCGATCCCGAACCGTTGTTGAACTTGGACCTCTTTTGAACATTATTGCTAATAACCGATCGGCGTGAGTAAAGAATTCGCTCTACGATCACGCAAGCGGAGCCGCGAACAAAAGTTTGTATTTCTATAAATCATTATCTAAATATTAGTCTTATGTGTGAGCCATATTACTGTTAACTTCCAGCTAATTCGGTTCGACCGTTAAAGCCTGATCGAGTAACAAACATCCAAATTTCCAAACGTACAAACTTTCTCATTTATAAATTGGTAAGATAAATAATATGCAATTATATAACGTTCCATGAAGCCGATTGCTCACTGTACCGACCCGGTTCTCATCGTCACCAGTCCGTGAACGTTTCGGTGTGGCGGCTGCCCCGTCGGATGCAGTCGGTGCCCGGCCGCGCGCCGACCTGCGGCGGTGATACTCCGGCGTGACGATACGACCGAAAACAATAAGCCGTAACGGCGTTGATGCTCGTCGCGTTGCGAAACGCGATGTACCCGAATCCGGAACGCAATATAAGGGAGTCTGGTAGTTACGTACGTTAGGTGAAAATGTTGGAAGGGGAGAGATTCGCTAATAATTAATGAAAATCTCACGTTAAGTTTGTAAATAATATTAAATTAACCAGATCGTAATTCTGCATCTTTAATGTCGTATAATTTTTTATGTTCTATTTCTTCACACAAAAAAAAAAAAAACATGTTCGATAATTCTATCAATCATTGGCATATTACTCTGTAAATAATACGAAACTTATACTGAATGTATGAAAAAAATATATATTATCTATTGTTTATGGAACTTGCACGCGAGGAAAGGGTTGCTCCTATACTTACCATAGATGTCAGAGTATGTATTTATTCTCGTTTCTTTACATACAGGTATCTTACCAAATCTAAACAAGAGCAGGCGTTAAATTTCTTAAATTAATGGTGTAATTTATGGACTTCATAAGATAATTTTATTATGTTATATTATGCGTTGTAGCGTGTTATGGTTTCAAACTAAGCATTTATTTAATTGAATTCTTTACCTATAATTAAATAATGATTATTGTTACATTTGTTCTGTAATGAATTTACATTTAGCTATTATATAGTTGCTTATAACCAAATCAAAAAATCAAGAAAATATGTAATAAATGTGTACTTTTTTCATCGTTTTTAAGAAGGAAATTCTCAGATACTCAGTATTGCCATATTTTTGGGTTTTTGGGTCAAGTTTGTATTGTTTTGCGTCGTTTTCTTAAAAATATTAATGCTCGTTGCAATTAATATTTATTTGTTGAATTGCATCATCACTATATTTTTGTATTATATGTCAGCTATAAGCAATAATAACATCCATCAGATACATACCGTTCGTTTTGCAGGCGGACGAGCCTCGTGCGGGTCTCGTGCGGCGAAACGCTGTTGACCGAAGTGGACACCTTCGAGCACATCCTCAACGTGACGACGCACAACGACGCCCTGCTCGCCTACTACTACCTCGACGACAACAAGGTCGGTGCTCCCGGTCGACGTATCGTATCCCGCCTATTGACTGATTCGAAATTCAATTTTGTTACAGGTCTATAAGTTTAGTATCCAACACAGATTTTATACGTATATTTGGCCATTGTTTTTTTTTATAGACTAAAACTTGAAAAATCGTATTCGGCGCCATCTCGTGTGTAAATATAATTGTTAAAACGGCTCATTAATAAAAATCGGATGCAAATCGGTGGACGGCATATTACTTAATATAACAAACGCACAAAAGGCGGCGCAAGTAACAACTGATTAGGAATTAGCGCGAAACAAACTAAATGCAAACAAGTACAAACGTAGTCTTGTCAAAATCACTTTTTTTTTGACGAAGATAAGAAAATATACTCGCATTATTATTATTTTACTCGATGCTGCGAAATATTTGCATTTGATGCTTGTGTAAGGTTTTTGCATGAGCCACGTTGTATATTGCGATATATTTTTTTAAAGATATATTATTTACATTTTACTAAGCCATTGTGAAATGAATGGTGTCCTTACAATGTTTTTACTTTATGCATTCGCGTGTCGACATCGAATCGTATTCTCGTCGCTATTAATTCATTGTTCAGTAGCTTCCTTTGTATTATTTATATTAAAATGGTCGTTGATATTTTCTTCGATTTGTTGTGTCAAGTGTTCATTGCAGGGAGACATGATACCGTTACAGTCTTTCCATTTTATATTGATAGGCTAGAAAGTCAAATCGCCCAGGCCGCCCAGCGAAGGCTGTATGCCTTTAGTGATCGTTGTCACCGACGCGGTGATAACTGTTGGTAAGCCTTATTGCCGTGCTCGCAGAGTTGTTGTCTTCATTTTGAAGTAATTTATCATTATCGATCAATTCGCGCGTTGCGGTCAAGAATTGCGGCCTTGACGATCACCGGCCGTAATTAGAAGCCGATACCTCCGTGTTTGGAGATGAAGCTCCGGCCAATCGGTTATCGAAATTTCCTGGTAATCCTTTTAAAGGCCGAACGATGTCCGTGTGGAGTTCATATTCTCAGGCGGATTTCATCGAGCGTCAAAAAATCGTTAATTTGTGGGTTTAGATTTTGCCTTCATTTAATCCAGCTCCCCACTTGCCCGAATTCATAGCAATTAAACGTCATAAAAATATGGTTAAAACGTAATGACGGGCGCGCGGGTACACGTTCACACACAAAACGACTGTTACGTAAATCGACGCTGACATTAAATTTATCTTGTGCAACCTTTTAAACACGATTTTAATTGAACAACAAATTAACGTTATCAGACTTTATTCTTTCGGTGACATTAACCTCGCTGACAGATAATAGTCTTAGCGAGAGTTGTTTGTTTATTTCTGTAGAAATACAATAAGGATTTCATTTTTGATTTTTGGTATTTTTTGATTAATTTGTCATTATTTTGTACGTCTATAATAAATAGGCGGAGCGTATTATGTACAGAGCTATGTGACCATAACGGTAGTCGGATCAACACTAGGTCGCTGTGTATTCAGCGAGAGCCATGCATACATTTCGCACTAGGATGTCGCGTGATAAATAGCGTATGTGACCACGGATCGACAAATTTATTTGAATATTTCCTCGCCGTCGTTAAGTGGTAGATAAAATTCTGTTGTGTTTTCAGCCCTCGATAGTGTAACTTGATATTTTTCACCGTATCTGTCGTAATAATCTCAAAAGCGGTTATATAATTAAGTGAAACGTCGAGTATGTTGTGTAGGTAAACTGAGTTAGTTTCTTATTATGTAAATGCGTGTGACACAGTTTGTTACAAATTTATTGTTAAGTGCAAAATGTAATGAAAATTCAATGTGATGTCGGCAAATTGCAGTGGACGGGGTGTGAAATCTTACTCCCCACAAATATGTGAAAATACACATTGTAAAATCGTGTTAAAGGACGCACTAATATAGTAGGTGTATGTAACAGATATTTATAGAAAAAAACTCTTTAAGGGAAGAATGAGCTCACGCCTACTTCTCAGAAGCGTAGGCAGAGACTAGATTTCCACATAACACGATTTTTGCATATTTCTTTTGCTTCGCTGATGACATCCATCAATCTTTTTATGCAAGCACGTCGGTTTCATGTGATTAAAATTCTATCTTTTTTTTAATATGTCACCAATACGATTTGCATAGATTTTCTAGAGCGACCCTTGCGGATCTTTGTACCATATAAAGACGCTTTGTATAGATTTGTTTTGTCATTCTACTTTCATACTTCCATTCCAGATGGCCAAACCACCGCAACATACCTTTTTCTACTCGTCAATACGTCTTCTTTCAAACCACAAACTCTTTGACATCACTGTTTCTACATCTATCATTCGGACACTCCACACACATTACGCAGAGATGGTGTCTCCTCCGCATTGTTTCTACTTTCATTTTTCTTCTGCCATACCAACTTTCACTACGGTACATAAGCATAAGAAGAATTTACATAAATGTGGGTAGATGTTTTAGATTTAAAAAAAAAAATTTGGTTGCCTGTAAAGTCGGTATACGGGCGAAAGTTTTACGTGACAACGACTTTGAATGGTAAAATCATTTTAATGTGAATATTCATTCGTATAGTAGGAAGAAGGATGAAATAATAGTAACAATTTAAAACATTTATTTATACAAAGAATTATATTTAAAACATTAATTTATACAAAGAATCTCGCACTGAATTTCATATTAACAAAATTTTATTTTTACCTTTACACATACATACGTATTTATATACAAATATACATACAATAACTTGCAATACATTTGCAAGCTATGCACTAATTCTCTAGTGCTGCGCGCGCGGCAGACCGATCATAGTTGAGTGGGAGAGAGACGCAAGGCATTCGGCGGGCCTCTCTCTCGTTCGGTGACTCATCGTTACGTTACCGAGCGTTACACTTTTTCATAAGTGACTCCCAGCCGCAACCTAATTTAAGACGTTGTCACGTCAAAAATTGAAATGATTATCTGACAGGAGTTTCTCGAAGCACATCCGCCAAAATCAGAACCTATTTTGAAACGTAAAGAAAAGTTGGACAGACTTGATTTATCGTTGACCTTATATTACGTTATTAGCTTTCCGCCGCGGCTTCGCCCCCATGAAATTCGATAGGTCACACATATTGTTTTATCGCAACTCGACCTCCTCCTTCATTCAGTCTTCCTCCCTTCCAGTCGCAACCCTTGTATATTTTTCAGTAAATCCCGCGCAGTGTGATCAGAAACTCGAGGGTAGATTTTTAGTAATTATTATTTGCCTTGTCTTTCTCAAGTTAGATTTTTTAAATATGGTTAATTTCTTTCCACCTGCATCAGATTTCAATGGAAGCCTATATTATAGGCTATTATGTTTCAAGCCAAGCTTTATCTACCTGTGCTGACCAGAAACAGATACAAAAAAATTAAAAACGTTTTTTTAATACCTCTTTAATCGTCCTCCTTCTATTTTTGTTCATACTTTCAATGTACAGATATACCTGATTCTAGTGTTTTATTATATATATGTATAGATGTTGCACCTTAAAATTCTAAGGGTGATATTTACTTGAAATAATAAATTCCGGAACGGAGATAGAGCATATCGTAATTCGATAATGAAAATTATCTACGGTATTGTATTTGGCAGGCAAATACGCGAATGCGTAAAATAGAAGATACGCGAATGTGTGAAATAGAAGATCGCGAAAACTTTGGTTCTGGTAATTTAAACTGAAAAATTGTTTAACATTATTTATGCTGGACTACCTAATTGCATACCTTTTCTTGTATAACGTTTTATGTGGTCATAAAATTTATCAAATCTAAGGCAATGCTTATACTTTTTGGCGATTGTCGCGCATATCTACCTACACGCTGCGGCGTTTAGCGACATCCGTAAAAGGTTAAAGGCGTTCGCCCACTGATAGCTTAAACTATGCCTTTATATGGAAAGATTAAAACTAGTGGAATTTGCATATATATATATATATATATATATATATATATATATATATATATATATATATATATATATATATGTATATGCAAATTCCACTAGTTTTAGTATATATAAAAGAATATATATATATATATATATATATATATTCTTTATCCCTACATATTATAAAACAAGGTCCTCCGCCGCATCTGTCTGTCTGTCTGTCTGTTCGCGATAAACTCAAAAATTATTGTACGGATTTTTATGCGATTTTCACCACTAGATAGAGTGTTTCATGAGAAAGGTTTAGGTATATAATTTGTCAAGGTTCGTATGAAAAAAAGAACACCGGGGGCGAAGCAACGGGCGGGCCGCTAGTAGGTATTATATATGATTCTCTGGCTCATTCGGTTGCATAAACGGAACGTTCATCAGGTGCATTCCGTGTATCCGCATTACTGCATTTGCATGATGCAAACGCACTGATAAAATATAGCCCGTCGTACACGTGTATCGATGTTGATTTATGTATTTTCGTTGGTGAGCCAGCGCTCGCGTTTCGCAAACAATCACCGAGATCGGACTTCGTCCGGCATAGAGAGGCCTATCGCGCGCGCCGTAGATAGGGGCTCCTTTGTATTATTATCTCGCTCTTTACTTCTAATGATCTCATTTTACATTAATTAACAAAGCGGGAGAGCGTTCGGCGAGCGCCTAATTGATTTCGTTATCGTTCGATCGACGAGTGTGAAATATTTATCGCGGCATTTGTTCGGTCGCTAAAACATTTTTAATACTCCATCTTTTTTTTTGCATCTAAAACGGTGACGGTATTTTTTTTTAATATATCTGGAAACCACTCGTATCGATGGTGTATATAAGATATATATATATATATATATATATATATGCATGCGCGAACAATCGTTATGTACCGGTTGAAATAATAATTTCAAATTTATTTATAATTTTAATAGTGGAATCAGGTGACTGATCATACTCAACGTTTGTTAGTTGCTTGTTAGGATTTTTGATGATTCGGCGTGTAGAATTGACAACTTCGTTCACCTGAACCGTATAGCCAGTTCACGAACAGACGTTAATTTTATGAACGACATTGACAGGTTTCTCCACCTTGTCTAAAACAAAATGAGAGGTATTATAGAATCGATCATTACGATTAATGTATCCCGACGGTGAGAAAGCCTTGGATCCTGTTGAAGCCTGACCGGTGCCACATCGACATTGACATTACGGAAGTGTTAAAAAGTTTATTATAGATGGAGTATAATGTCGATTCTAGTACGGAACGAAAGTGCGAAACCTTTCCGAAAGTACATAGAGAGGTGTGCGAAAGTTAGCTATTGCATCTCCGCAATGTACCAATGTGTTGGGATCTGTTTTCAATCATTTAAATAAAAATCAGTCAGTCAGTGGTATTTCGCTTATATAATACGTAGATTGACATTTGTATCGATGGCCCCAGATGAAGATAACCGAGATATACGACGTGACCGAGGCCGACACCGACGTGGTGCAGTCGCCGACCGAGCGCGACGCCAACAAGCAGCTCGAGTTCGACAACGACTGGGCGCCCGATCTCATGCCAGAAGATGGTGAGTGCGTTTAGCGGTTGCCGCGGAACATTACATTGCTGATAACGTAGAATTCATTACACTATGATGTAATATCGATAAATTGGTTCTATGTAATTTTTTTTTGTACTCGTCCGCTGTCCCATTTTCGCCGATAACCTTTTTTTGCCATTTCGCTTTCAGTCCACACCCACTCTTGTAAACATGAAACATTCAGGATTTCTAGCCAGGTGCTAGTTTGTTTATTTGTTTTTTTTTTTATGCATTAATATTTATTATTATCTAGTTTTATTTTGTGCAGCTTACATTTTATTCTCTACTGTTATTTTCTATTACGTTCCTTATTCTATACGTTTATTTGGACATTCCATATCAGTCATATTTTAAAGTGACTTTAATTCATTCAAGTGACATTCTCCATATCCACACAGAATTCATAGAGGAACGTTATGTTAAACATTATAGGTGTATACTAAAATCGATTAATACATGTTGATATTTATATAAAATAGTATTCCTTGAATGCCAATAGAGTTTTCTTTTAACAGATGAGATCGACATGGCGGCGATGGACGACGATGACCTCGGCGACTCGAACATATTCTCCGATCCGGAAAGCGAGTGGGCCAGACGCGGCTCCATGGCTTCGAGGCGGTCACTGGAGGAAGACCAGCAGCAGCCGGAGTCGGACCAGATATTTCCTATCAGTAACGTTTACTCTGTCACTCATCCGGATTAAGGAAATGTAGCGTTAGCAATAGCAAATATAACAACGCCAAAAAGGAGTACATCGATTTTTGTTATTGTATTTTAAATTCGGTGTTATTAAATGGAGATGTATTCCCGAAATTGACATTCGTATTTTTCTGTTAGACAACTTTCTGAATAATATATCCTTTAGAGGCTGTTTAAAGTATTCTATGGATAAAAAAAAATGTGTATCATTATTTACATTTTGATTTGCTAAAATATATTGATGAGTAGTAATTGCTTTTAAATTTCGGTCTACATATGTCATGAGATAAGTATGTGTATTATTTTTTCTATAGAGTGGTATATTAGACGCGTCATATTTTGTTAACGCAGATAAATGTATTGTTATTGATGTCAGGGTACCTATTAAACTAGACTGTGATTTATGTAAATCTGTAGCTTATAGCTTTTAACGATTTATCGTATGGTCACTGCGGGAAAAAATATACTATATCAGAATATGTCAGGACTAAGATAAAATCAGATAATTGGCTAACTTATAGTTATGTTTATTTATCTCATAACCACAAATTGCTAATAAAGTGAAGAATAAAAAAACAGCAATTATTATAAGTACTATATTAATGATAATTTATCAATCAATGATATTACTGAGAACTAACTATAACTGTCAAAGATTTGGGCAAATATATTTTTCAAATATGATTTTTTACACTTAATCTATACTATTCTATAATATCTCGTTTCTTGATAAGTAGGGTTTTTTAAACACAAAGGCAACATGCTGCATTATAATGTTAATTCGATCATTGGACTAGTTATTTTCCTGTCTAAATTGTACCATTAATCCAATTTGAAATCGTACTATCGAACATCTTCAATTACCCGAGATATAATTCACATGAAATAAATATATGAAATTGTCCTTGCAGTTTATTATGGATGTACCTGGCCACAATGTTTGTCTATGAAACGAAGTAAAAACTTTTATTAGTGTATAGATTTGATATTACTGTCTTTATATTAAATTGCATTGAAATTGAAGAAAATTAAAAATGGTACAGGTACTAGATTTATACCAACATATATCCATCTATGGAAATTCACATTAAATTTGGATTTTATATACTGTATAAAATATGTTAGAAAATTATTGTTTAATATTGTTAGGGCTCGGTACTTTTATTATCTATTGTGTTTTTATCCACTAAGAAATAAAGGTAACTTATGATATTTATCTACATTTTAAAATTTATTTATATATTGGATTGACAGTGAACCAGTTTATTTTATATTATTCAATACGTGTAACCATAAATGAGAGTGCCAAATATGAAGAAGTTCTTCATTATTGTCAGTTTTTGTCAACAATGAAGAACTGTTTCAGGTTTAGATGTTTATGATCTTGTTTCCATTACACATTCTATGTTATTGACACTCAACAATGTACAGACACTAACGACGGTTTTCACCAAAAGAAAGAACGCAATTCTTAAATATTAACTATAAAATTTGACAGATTGTTTGTACACTATCTGGCAAATCTTAAGTTCGATTCAGCAATTTGGTTATCTTTTGATGCAACTCGCCGCCAAAAAAGAAAAAGCATAATTGTGCTGTAATAATAATAAAAGTTTTACCATAATTATTACATTGTTTATGATAGTTTGTCGATTATCAGGTATAGTAATAAGATACAAATACAATAACTAAAGACAGAAATAATCTATGTAAATTTTGTTTTTGATTGACTTTCATTAGTATAAGTTAGGTGTTAATGTTTTTACGACGAAAATTAAATAGACTTATTTAAAAACTAGTTAATTGTTGTGTTTTCGTAGATAAAAATGGTCTCTTAAATTGTTATATTAGCGCATATACGTAATACAAATTATAAATATTAATAAAGAATTTTGTATGCCATTCTTTATATTTGCGATTTTTTTTGAACTAAGCCTGTTTTTTTCAGATTGTATATTATTGATTTGTAGTAATATAGTGAGTTGAACCAAAAAGTAAAAAAAAATTGGCGAATGAAATATGAAATTTTTATAGATAATCAATTAAATCTTCTATTATTATTTACAAGTTGCATTTTTCCATATGTTGTAACTCACCATTTATAGTGTAAAATAAATATGCATATTAAATACAAATATTTAATTATTTCGGCAAAAAATTTGTATGAAATTTTTTCATAGAATTCATAAGGGGCCAACGAGGATGGGGGACATTGGAAATTAGGTGGTCACCACCGGCATCTGTAACTCCAGGGGAGTTGTTACTGCTTTGCGCTGCCTTTTAAAACGGAATATGGTCTTTTCTTGAAGATCTCCTTGTCGAAATCCGTCGGGAATGCTGCTGGTTGATGGTAAATCATTCTAAAACATCGTACCTGCCAGAAAATTATGCATGAAGCGTTCGGTGGTAGAACGCTAGTCATCATCACGACGGTTCTGATGGTATTTCCGTCGAGCGGAACGATGACGGAAATCAGCGGCAGGATGAGGTTGTGTCGAATATGGAGGTCATTACTTTTTAGAGTAAATTTTCTAAATAATTAGGTTAAAGTGAACTGTTACATATATTTTCATAGTAAATTTATTTATCTAATACATGATTTTACTTAAGGACAAGCAAATAAGCTGAGTATATCTTGTAGTCCCATACTGTGGCCTAGTTAGCGTGAGTGGCACTCGGGGCGGATATTGTTGTCACCGCAAAAATTACAAGTAAATTACGCAAATTATATAAATTACGCAATCTGCCACAGTTTTACATTTATAGATTTTTATAGTTGGAAGAACTGATGT
This sequence comes from Eumeta japonica, assembly GCA_005406025.1. Taxonomy (NCBI): domain Eukaryota; kingdom Metazoa; phylum Arthropoda; class Insecta; order Lepidoptera; family Psychidae; genus Eumeta; species Eumeta japonica. The sequence goes on from BGZK01000026.1 coordinate 903,347, forward strand.
ATGGTTAAGATTCTTCGCTTGTATATTTTTTTTGAATCTACAATTCACGATCGGGTGAACTTGGGTGTGGGTGGCACCCGCAGCGGACCGCCCCCGCCCCCCCAAGCTATGCCACTATATGCTCTTAAATAATAAATAGATATAACTTAAAAAAACAAGTTATTGTTTTTTTTATTTCATCACACCAACTATTAGTGTTTTTGAGAAATAACATAAACGAGATAATTCACAGTATATGGTGCATGCAGGTTGCGCTAGCGCCGCCTGCCGTCGAAAGGACAACGAGTTTATTCTTGTCTCCATTTTCATTCCATTATATCGTAATTACTAAGAGTTTTTTCATCGTTTTGTTATAGTTGTTTTTCTTCGGGCAAGGGATTGACTGTCTTTAACTAATCATTTAGAAAAATATACATTTGCTGGTGAAGAGTTTCTAAACAACAGATTTTCCGATTATGGAACGCGTAACAAACTTCAATTAGCTGACAAATTCAAATCCATAATGTTTTCTAAAAAAAATATATCCATTATGTGAAACCAAACTAGACGAAGTTGCGTTCATTACATATTTGGGAGACGTTTTCGATTGTAAATTTCACTTTGACCCCCATGCTGAACATGTTGTAAGTAGGGCATTTAGTATGTATGATTTTGTAGTGAGATCTTGCACTGATTTCACTAGAACATCAACATACAATTGTATAAAGCTCTCATTCGATGTCAACTAGAGTATGCTGCTCCAATATGGAACCCATACTATAATAAATGTCATAGAAATGGTACAAAAAAGATTCTTGAGTACAATGCACGTGAAGTGTTGCTCTGATTGACTTTTACATAGGAATCTATTGGAGAAATATAATTTATTGAACTTAGCTCTAGACCTTCTAGTTCGGCGTTATGATGTATGATATATATCATAACAAATATGACTGTGCGGTTACATTGGCATGTTGTGCTATCGCGTTCCTCATCGAGCTCAACAAAGAGAAGCTCGGCCACTCCAGCTGCTTGCTATTAACACACGTTTTAACGCCATCGACATCATCGCGTCGGCTGTTGGATCCTTCAGAAAAAATGTTTTTAATACCTTAAACCGCGCATCTGATTGAACTTCTCTGTACGATGTTCCATTTTTTCTGTATGTATTTTGTTTTTAGCACGTAAAATCTTATATATGTATAATAATTCTCCGTGGTCACAATGTTAGTGATAAGCACACGTATACTACTTTTTATATTAGCAATTTTTGTGTAACAGTTAGGAAAGGTAACCACTGTGGGGGAGGGGGGCAACAACCGAAACAATGCTAAAACTGGTAAGATTTTTAGCTGTGCATACCTTGTCTGAAATCTTTGTGCAAGCGACTGCTCTATAGTATATACGCGATAGAGTATGCATAAAGACGCTATATCTTGTTGCATAGTCAACGGGTCGAGTTCGCCGGATACTATAAGGTCGCCGACGATTCGAGACGCTGGATTTTGGATGCGGAAGGATGCAGTCTAGAGGCAGAATTTGATATTGGAGTGCCGCAGCCCAAGGGAGCGATTCTCGGGCCATGTGGAAATTGTCACATGAGACATTTTAAAATGTGAAATTTCCGTAATATTCCGTATATAAAATGACGGAACATGTCGAGTGATGGATAAAATATGTATTCTCACTCACCTATGGAAATTTACAAATAGTTTCTATTTAGAGATCGTAAATTTTATATATGTATGAGAATATGCCTATCATATTTAAAACGGACGACGTGGACTTTTAAAGCCTACCAATCTGAAATAAAAAGACCGTTAGAGAACTGTAGCGGGACAACTGTTAGTCATGATTTCATTAAAATAAGGTGTCACTCAGTATATTGATCTTCTAAATTTAACGTGTGACAATTGATGTCGTGTGCTAAGGTGTAGGTACCTGTTGCGTGTCACATGAACGCCGCTTGACAATTGCCACAGCTTGGAAATTGAGAATACTAAATTAGTGTTTTCGTTTGACATTTATCATTTCGTATGAAAGGGGAAATGTTAAATAACCACACTAATTCAATATTAATTATTAAGTATATTCTATTAAATTTATAATCTATTAAATATCTCTTTAAAAAATATCTCATGTGACAATTTCCACATGGCCCGAGAATCGCCTCCCAGATGTGTCAACAGTACTCTACATGAGGTTGGACCTGCACCTCAAGAGGTGATGATTCTGTTTGAAGTGCTGTCGCGTTCTATTTAGTACCCCAAGATTTTTAAAAGCTGGTTTTACTTTACTCGATATCAAGAAATCAAGAATCCCGTTACTCCGTGTGGCACTAAAGAGACTTTAAGGTTCACTAAGAGTTTCGAAGAAAGTAGAAGGGACGAAGGGAGATTTTTTTTGCGTTGAACATGCAAACTTGTCTTTTGGGGGTTAAATTTAAAGAGGTCAAGTTTATCCTATTAAAGATTTGCCCTAAAACTGTCTCGAATTCAGACACAAGTTGATTATTTTAAAGAAATCTGTTCAGTGTTTATTTCATTTCGAGTTACATACATGACCGCTATTTAATTGCATTCGATACGATGAATTGGGAAACGATTTAAAAAACTCAAAGGGTTTTGGAAACCGGTTGACCTGATCGATGGTCTAACGAAACTGTGGGTCTGAGGCTAGAAGTAGTTTAATAAAAAATGTAAATGTCATTACCAGTGCCACCGGAAAAACGGGCTCAGAACGTTTTTTCTTTTTTTCCCTATAAAAGCAAAGGATACACCTAATCAATTATATTACAGTTGTGTTTATCCATGAGTAAAATCATGTGTTAGATAAATAGGTTTGCTATGAAAATGTATATGACTATTTATTTGTAATTGTAAATTTTTCTGTAATGACAATAAAACGACAAAATTATGTCAATGATAAGGATAGAAAAATAAAATACTAAAACAGTTGTATAGTTTTATTGTTTACGCAGTCCAAAATAAGGTGACACCATTTAAAATCTGCAAATGAAAACCCAAGGAAATAACAATCGAGAACAAAACCCCCACAGCATGATTATTTATACAATTAAAAAAAAAAAATGTTAAGGAATCTCATTACATAAAAAAAATGTCAATAGTATGACATTCAACGTATATATTCATGCATGAATATATATGTTCAATGATAGATGAATCATTTGACTGATTGGAGACACCTATCCGTAGCGCAGGTATGATAGAATGAAGCTTCCTTTCTGTCTGCTAAATATTGAGTAGGTATGCAAATGTGTGGCATTCATTGACGGTTTTAATATCCGTGAAAACTGGTCATCATGAAAGTATATAATATTTATACGATAATAATATAGTTGATAAGTGAAATTGGACTGGTCGTCAACCTTTTTTTTCTATCTTAACGTCACAGTCAAAAACTTCGAATTTCAAACTATATGTCACTTAAGTTTTTTGGAGAGGTATTAGATCAATTACTTATATATTTTCAGAATAATTTGTCACGTCAATTTATTTATTATTTTTGATGTCGTTTTAACGTAATGGTAGGCAAAGGGATTGAGTTGAAAAACAGTAGAATATTCCAACAGTGCTATTTGAAATGTTGCAAACTCCAGAATTTGACTCCACTGAGTAATGTTCTAACTTCTGGAAATGGTAAAGTGTTGGATTTCTGTGTGGACAGGATAAAATATGTTGATTGGCCACCAATTTTGAACGCTCTAAGTTGTGACCTCAGTTTGCATTCGATAGCCATCAGATGTCGCCAGAAAGTTAGAACCGGTAAATATTTACATAGTTGTCATGTTTTACAAATTTATTTGATACCTCTTAACTTTTAATTTAGTATAATTGTGAACAGCTTGCTATAAAGTATAAGTAGGTATGTGAATACCTTAGCTTTAGATAGGTCATCGTCAAACTTGTGTACTTACAGTTTTGAAATTAATTTTGTATTATCTATGTTTTGAGCAGCGCCGGCCTAGGGGGTAGAGCGAGTGGAGCGGTTGCTCTAGGCGCTATGTAATCAAAAAACCATAAAATTAAAAAAACAAATTCAAACGACAATTTTCTGCAAAAGATTGAAATTTGATGTTGCTTTCGAAAAAATGTAAAACAGTGTTACGGTACTTAAAGTTACTTAATTTAATTTAAGCTTAATATGTGTTGATGTTTTAAATAAAAACTTATTCTGAATAATTAGCAATTATTATTTACTTATCGTGAAGCCGAATTAGAATTTCTGTAAAAGTAGAGCACTGCCTTTAGAGCGCTGAAAAACGATCTCGCTCCACCCCGATCAGAGCTAGGGCCGGCGCTGGTTTTGAGTAATTTGTTGGATTACATTAGTGACAGCAGGCGACATACTAAGTTTGGGGGTGTGGAACAAATAAATCATGGACCGGTGCTGTCTACTAGTTTAGACATTAGATTTCAAGTTAAAGAACTAAGTTATTAGTAAGTAGATACACAGCTCAACAGGCAACGTCCATTCGCTACTAATGATGAATGGAAAGCGAGTAAGGTGCCTCCATCGATCTGTTTTCTATATTTAAATATATATTTATTCCGATCGGGACTCATACTAAATTAAATTGCCAAGCTTTCTTTTTACTCCAAGGGCATCTCTCTCGACTTACGACTTTCATAAACACTAATGCATTCACTGCGGTGGTAGCTCAGCGCTTAAAAGCATCGACTTCGGACCAAAAGGTTATGGATTAACATCTGCGAAAGGGCAAATTGACCTATCAGTTTTTAACGTGTTCTCTGTGCCTCGGAGAACACTTTAATCAGTCGGTCCATGACGTTGTCGTCGTGTTAGTGACGACGCTCTGAGCTCTTCAATTTGAAATAAAAAATGTGGGAATGTGTACTGAGGTATCGAGGCAGTGGGGTGATCGAAACTTAACATAACAACGGAATCGTTCGATCGAGGTATTAGTCAGATAACATCGTGCTGTGCTCGGGCCGGCGATTGCTGGGCTGCCACAATCAGGTGCATCTCTCGACCTTGATTTGCAGCGAACCATGTTACAGTAAGGAACATACGTCTTCGGTGTTTCTAAATAAACACGACTCACGAAATAAGTATTTCTAAAAGAACGCAGAAATGCAACGTTTCGGCTATTCCATTAGTGATGCGGACATTCACGTGCGCTGTTTCTACTTGTATTGTGTGGTGATTGTGATGCACGTTTCCTTCCTCCTTTATATGAATGCTGGCAGTTGTGGTCATCAAATGAAATACAGCTTTTCTTGTTAATAAATAAGTGATGATATCAAAAGTAGTTGGGTGGTCGGGATTTCTTCTGCGCCCTTCGAGTCTGCAGGGGCTTGTAATGATTTCCCGCAGGAAAAGTGCTTATATTTATTTACAACAATAACTATTCAAATACATAGTATAACATGTATGTGCCATTCTCACAGAATACAAACATGAAATAGCAGCTTCCTCTATCGCGTTTCATCCAATGAATGCGAGTACCGTTGACTCACTCCGCTTATCCCCTCCATCACCTGATCTCCTCTCCATTACATGTTCTTTTCCCTCCCAAGTGGCTGGCAATGCATTGGTGATTCTTCTGGGTTTTTGAGTGCTCATGGACGACAGGGACCATCTACTTTTTGATGGCTCTTCTGTAGGTTGACCTCTCGAGTACGTTATAAAAAAGCTGGGTCTTTTCAGGCGCTTAAAATTTGCCCTCATGTAAAATATATCACTAATTTGGTCTGCATCTCCACTGCATAGATTTTACTTTAATCTTGCTTCTGTCATCCCAACTTTCACTAGCGTACATAAGCGTAGGCATAAAGACTCCATTATGGATAGCCGAACGCGCTTGTTGTGAGACACTTACTATTCATAATAACAAGCAAGGCTTTATTCACTTTATTATTGCATTCAGTCTCCTTTTAATATCTTTAAGGTGCTTAACGTCATTCATAAGCACACAACTCAAGTAAACAAATTCTTTCACTTAATTAATAAAACAATTTTTTTTTGATGATAAAACATTTACTTCTTTCTTAATCTTTGAAACAATATCTATCATATAACATCAATATAATTATTATTATACCAATTTGTATGTATTTTAGGATTAGAACGTTAAATAAGTTGTTACTTCTATCTTTTTTCTGTTAACTATTTTTATCAGCGAGCGAATAAAACTAGATAGGAAGCGAGCCTATGTAATTAAACGATTTCCGAGAGGAAAACAAATTTTCGCATTTACGTATACAATTTCAGTACTAGAACACATCGATTGCGAGCGTTTAGCCAAAACGGTGACGAAGAGGGCCGTAATTCTCACTAATTTTATGTTATGCAACCTGATTGAAGCGTTGGTGCAGTGCTTGACGGATACAACGTTCCTTGCAACACTGACCCTCGAAGGGTTGCCATTGAAGATACCCTATCTCAATCCCTTATGCGAGGTGATTACACTTGTCTTAATGTGCAAAACATTTATGAAATGAATATAACGATGTAACTATATACACTGGACGGTCACTTATAATTAAAGTTAGTGTTTGAACGACAGTCAAACGTGTTTAAATTCCGTACAGTTTTTTTCTTAGATTTACAACCGGAAACAATCAATCAATGTTAATTTCTATACCAATGTTGGTACTTGTATGAGACGTTCTCAAATTCAAAAATACATATTTTATTGTAAAGGATGAAGTGAGTTATTGTGAAATCTTGTATCCGGTTGTAATCGAGAACAAAGAACATTCAGCATATTAAAATTTTGTTTTAGTATTGTTGAAATTTATCAACCTAGTCTGTAATGTTGACTAGAGCCAGTCTAACTAGTAAATTTAACGTCCGTATTTTAGTAATTGTATACCTCTTTTATTGTGCCTAGGCGATTCTATCAAATAATTCATTACGTCACATCCACCTACCGCGCTGTGGCGTAGGTGACGCGGGCTGCCAGGCGCTATGTCGCGCCGTGCGCTGCCTGCCCGGTGTGCTCACACTCGATCTCACCGGCTGCGAAATCACTCCGCTAGGGGCCTCGCACATCGCTGATCTCATAAAAGTAATCATATATTAAGTATAATTATTAATTATCTATCGTTAACTTTCGAATTAGAAGGTCACGGTTTGGTTTATGACCACAGGGCAATTAATTGACTAAGGATGTTTTAGCTTAAGTAAATACCATCTATTCTGTACCTTAGAGAGGAAGTTAATACGGGACCCTGGACGTTTCCAGTGGATTGATGATAATAGTTCTTAACAAATCACCACCTTCACTGAGCTATAACAAGGAAGAGTTGAAAGCCTAAGAGTGCAATCTTTTAACTGAATTAGTATCGTGGGAGAATGTGGTTTTGTGAAGTGGCGAAAATTTGAATACAGTAAAACATTTTGCATTTATAATTACATACAATATAGTTAAAATTATACCATCGAATTTATCGACAAAGCTCTTTTGAATAGTTTGGGTCAATTCAGATACATAAATCAAATGAGGAAAACGAGCTCGGTTGATGAAATAGCGTTCGAGAATTTAGTGTCGAAAGGAGAAAATTTTTGAACACTATATTATTTGGTGTAATATTGCTAGAAATGCTCCCGATAGTGGACTAGTCTTATTAATAAGCCCAATGTCATTCAATGTACAGTGGAAAGAATTATGTCTTGAACTCTTGCGCGCCAAATCCCATCGAGAGAATTTGTAAAGAAATCGACATATATAAATCAAACATCATCACTCGATATATTTGTTAGCTATATAGGTGTAGTTAGCGTAGGGAGAACGTGCATTTCAATGCTGAGTGTAAATCACTTTTTATTTAAATTCATATTCATTCACTCCTTATAGAGATCTGGTGTATGAAATAATAGGTGTATCACGGCATTTCAGGGAGCATTATTGTGCATTTGAATTCATCATATTTCATATTTATTTATTATTTTTTTGCTTATAGTTTCAAAAAATTCATCGATACAGCGAAAACTGGGTGCACACGTTGCGCTACCGACTACCGGAATTGGATGCGATGGCCGGACTCCGGCGCATCACATTATGCACCAATCCGGGCTTGGGAGATGCTGGTCTGTCGTTATTATTTGAAGTCTTAGCTGATGATCTATGGATTAAAGGTATAGGAGGAGTTCCTATATTAGAAAGTGTATGATCAATTACTATTATTACTTAATTAAAATGATTCTAATTTATGAACTAGATGCCTTTAATTTTTTCTAGCATATTTAAACTAAGATTTAGGTTTGATTTTAATCAAAATTTTCTAATAAAGATGAATATACTCAAAAGCTATTAATTGTGCTTCTGACATTAATCAAAAACCTATTTTTACTTATTACCGTCAGAAATGTTATCTCTTTGGTCTCAAAGGAAACATGATAAATATGTTTAAAAATTTTTAAATAAGAAATACAATGTTTATTGAAGTTATACTTCTTTAGGCGCGTTATGAAAAAATAATGAGAGTGAAATTTTAAGATTGTGTGACACAAAATTAACAGATTGAAGCTGCCCGCTTAGAATTCGAATTTCGAATAATGAGAGAATTTATGTACATTTTATTTATTTAATTTTTAAAATTTAAATGAAATTTTGCATGCATGTATAAATCGCATGACAATGCAATATTATTATGACATAGAGCTGATCTGATGATGGAGCTGGAAGGTGGCCATAGGAACTCCGTAATTAAACGACGCAACCCCATCGAGTTTGGGCTCGTTTGATCCGTCTTGCCGAGTACTTTGGTGCTATATGGTAACCAGAGTCTGATGATGGAGCTGGAAGGTGGCCATAGGAACTCCGTAATTAAACGACGCAACCCCATCGAGTTTGGGCTCGTTTGATTCGTCTTGACGAGTACTTTGGTACTATATGGTAACCAGAGTCTGATAATGGAGCTGGAAGGTGGCCATGAGAACTCCGTAATTAAACGACGCAACCCCATCGAGTTTGGGCTCGTTTGATTCGTCTTGACGAGTACTTTGGTACTATATGGTAACCAGAGTCTGATGATGGAGCTGGAAGGTGGCCATAGGAACTCCGTAATTAAACGACGCAACCCCATCGAGTTTGGGCTCGTTTGATTCGTCTTGACGAGTACTTTGGTACTATATGGTAACCAGAGTCTGATGATGGAGCTGGAAGGTGGCCATGGGAACTCCGTAATTAAACGACGCAACCCCATCGAGTTTGGGCTCGTTTGATTCGTCTTGACGAGTACTTTGGTACTATATGGTAACCAGAGTCTGATGATGGAGCTGGAAGGTGGCCATGGGAACTCCGTAATTAAACGACGCAACCCCATCGAGTTTGGGCTCGTTTGATTCGTCTTGCCGAGTACTTTGGTGCTATATGGTAACCAGAGTCTGATGATGGAGCTGGAAGGTGGCCATAGGAACTCCGTAATTAAACGACGCAACCCCATCGAGTTTGGGCTCGTTTGATTCGTCTTGCCGAGTACTTTGGTACTATGTGGTAACCAGAGTCTGATGATGGAGCTGGAAGGTGGCCATAGGAACTCCGTAATTAAACGACGCAACCCCATCGAGTTTGGGCTCGTTTGATTCGTCTTGACGAGTACTTTGGTACTATATGGTAACCAGAGTCTGATGATGGAGCTGAAAGGTGGCCATAGGAACTCCGTAATTAAACAACGCAACCCCATCGAGTTTGGGCTCGTTTGTATATCTTCCCGAACAAGTATAACTTCTCACGCGCGTACATAAGTATTTTTTACGAAGATGGGCCATGGTATTCTCTGAATCGTATAAGTTGTTCGTCCAGATGATTTTCTATTCCTTCAGAGTTCGCCACATTAAACCATCCAGTTACAAAACAAAAAAAAAATCAATGCGCTTTATCTGTACGCTGTTTCGGTACTTTGAACAGCATTAGCCGAGTTAACTGTTAACGCAACGTTAACAAGTGAACTTTCCCTCTATTCTATGAGTTAACAGCAGTTTTAGATGTACCTATAGATTTATATAAGATTTGAAAAATTGAGTTATCATCATTGATGTACAAAAAAGAATGGTTACCATTTATTAACGTAAACGGCATGAAGCAAATCATTGCGCTACATTTCATGATCCAGTGAGCGGCAACAGCTCAGACGACCTCTGAGGTTTGCTGTTGCACGGTACAACAACATTCCTACTACCTTAATAAAATATGAAAATGATCTCTCACATTTTCATTTACGTAGAAGTTTTCAAATTGATCTCAGAAGAAGAAAAAACAGATTGACCACATAGATGTTAAATAGATGTATGTTGCTCCAGCGCTGGACGTCCAAGATTGCGGCCTAACGGAGGCGAGCGTGTCGGCGGCGCTGCAGATGGTACGCTCCAACACGACGCTGACGGTGTTGGATTTGCGGCACAACGGGCTCGTGCACTCGGATGCGCTTGTGCAGCTGCGAGCGGCTCTGTCGGCCAACGAACGAGCGCATCACGAACATCAAACGGCTCGGAATGATGTTTGCTTTGAATTTGCTTATGAGTAGATAGCTTGTTGATATGTTATTTTTCGCGAACACAGTCTGTGCTCATGAAATAATCTCTTGCTCACAAATTACCGTCTTATGAGTTTCCTCAGCGTCATTGGCAAACTGTACCCAGAATAATTTTTGAAATGATCATGAATAAGATTGAAAATAAGATCTGGGATGCGCAAACAGGATTCCGAAAACATGAGGTGTACGGACTCAAGTTTTCACCTGCGAAGTTTTATGGAAAAGTTTTCGGCCAAGAGCAAAAAGGTCTTCTGTACTTCCGTAGATCTGAATACCCTATCCATGCATCGTGAGTAGTGGATTGATATGGTTACTGCAATCTTTATATAGAGGCTCTAATGTCTTCGTTAGAATAAATGGGGCATGTGAAGAAGGTAGAATAAATGACTGGTTTAACATTGACAGAGGTATCAGTCAACGATGTACAGCTTCTTTATGGTTATTCAACCTATATGAATTGAAAAAATATGAGTGTGAGCTAAGAATGAGTGAGCTGTCAGTCTGGTCTCCTGTACGGCGACGATCAAATAATCTTAGTCACGTCTATGTGCAAGTTGAAACGACGGTAACGGAAATGAATAATTCTGTTAGAAAAAAAGGTATGAAAAATAAATGTCAGCAAGAGTAAAGGTCATGGTATTTAAAAGAAGGGAAAACATTACTGAATGCGATGTACTTTTGAAAGTTGAACAAGTTAAAGAGTTTATTTACTTGGGTTAGTTTGTTTAGAAATGATGGTAGACATGATAGATATTGAAAGGATGGTAAATACGAGAAATGAAGTGAATAGGGCCTCGATTGTTATTATGAATATTGACAAATATCTTACAAGAGTGTTTGACTATCCATAATGGGTTCCTGGTCCCTATTTTTATATATGTCAGTAAAAGTTGAGTGAGATAGAAAAATAAATTAAAGTAGAATCAATGCAATGGAAATGTAATCTTTACGTAATATGTAGGGTGTGTCTTTGAAAGATAGGATAGGAACAGTATTGTCAAAGAGAGGTGGGGAACGGACGTTTGAACGTAGATAAAGTCTTCGTCTACCCCTCTGGACAACAGGCGTAAATTTATAAAAAAAATTTGCTCTTTTCCTCATAACAGTTATACTCTTTTAATTTTATCCTCATAAATTTTTCAAATTAGTTAGAAAATTCATAAATAAGTTAAAGTGCCATAACGACGTTATTCCCTAACTGTCGTCTTTACGGATGTCAAGCTAGTCAGCGTTGGAGTTTCTGGACATAGTTTTCAGCAGCGCTGGACTTACACTAGGGGCAGTCGGGGCTAGTGCCTAGGGCGGCAAATTTTCTAGGGCGGCAAAATTTGGAAAGTCAAAAAAAAATTTTTGTGGTATCAAAATTGCTAATTTAATTAAATAACTCTTTATCTTATCTTTTTTTTTTCGTTCAATGGATATATCCGGAAATTCTATTGGCGCATTATTTGTAAAATGGGAATTTTGTAATTTAGATTTTGGCACTTTTGTTAAAATTAATAATCAAATAATGTGTTTTCTTCATGATTCAAAACAATAATTTTTGATTTTTTTTATTTTCGGAAATAAAAAAAATATTTGTAATTTTTTGAAAGAAAAAAGTAATATAACAAAATTATAACTTTGAGTAAAATTTCAGTGTTGGGTCGGCAATTTTTACGATGCCCAGGGGCGGCACTGAGTTTAAATCCGGCCCTGGTTTTCAGTAGTCTTTTATCAGTCGATTACTCACGCCGAATAAACTATACAACTGTACATCGTTTGTAGATGAAAACTTTTTGTCTTTAGCCAAATTTTTTTCAATGTTTATTCATAAAGAAGAAATTTAGTCTGTACATCTCATATATTAATCCCGGATCTTGCTTTTTTAATTTATTTAGTCGTACGACTTGTACACAAACACGCAAAAACTTAATGCGTGGTGATTCTTAAAAGATATTGCGTAATCTTTTTGTTTGTGCATTATAAGAGACATGATGAAGGTCTTATACCCTTCCATTTTTCCAAGGTTTACTGAAAAATTGGTACAAAAAGTCTTAATACTGGACTCTCGCCTCCCCTTAGCATCTTAGTAACACCCTATTTTGTCCGGCAGCTTTCTCTGATATTACCTATACTTTGTCGTTTGATAATTTCTTCTATGTTCCTTTAATTTCCAACATCATTTAAGTTTATTTTTTTAAAAATCACACTTGAGGTTGCCAATGAAATAAGTTTAAAAACGCTGCTTTTAATTTAGTTCATCTTTAGGAGATGAACTAAAACTTTTTTTGATGTTTTCAGTATATGTGGCTGGATAGCGTCAGTGGGTCCTCGAGTGAAGGAAAATTGATTCGACAATCCACTAAGTGCGCTTTTTTGTTTTTTTTTGCATGTGAAAGTATATTTTAATATATTAAATATTTTCATCCTTGCAGTGTTAGGTTGACTCCAAGAGATAGGAACAGAAGGATAACAACGTTTAAACATATTAATAGAGGCACCAGCACGAAGAAAGAGAAGTATGATAATATATGTATTAAAAAAATATGTGATTCTGCTTCCCTTATTTTGATATTTAATTGGTTTCCACAGGAGTTATGTAGAAGTATTAGAAGAGCAGCTGCAAGAAGAGATTTCACATCGACACCAACTGGAGGAGCTGAACTTACGGCTCGTGGACCAGGTTCGCCAACTGAAACGGCAGCAAATTCAGCTCTGGTCTAAAGGCACCACATCTTCGGGTTTGTATCATTGTGCTAAGAAATATAATGAAAATATTTTAATGTGGCCGTTGTTATATCTTCTTTACTTGTTTCGTAGCCCAAGTTAGGTGATCTACGAGTCTTCAATAAAATCCCTTTATTTATTTCAAAGAATTACTTTATTTAAATTTAACATTATAATTATATGTTATAAATTAACATTAGGGATAGATGTTACTCGTAGCACGGTTATGCGTGGACTCTCTCGGAATGAGGAGGCACCTCCGTTTATATAACAAATGATGGACAAAGAAGTCGACGCAAGCCGTCGCCACGCGTCCTTCGTATGTCGATCTCGAACTGTCCATAAGTATTTAATTTATCACTTTGTTTTCATCTCTTGGAGAATATCTGTTTGGTGCTCTCGAGAGTCGGCATCCGTTTTAGGTAATGAATTACATATTCAGTGTCGACGTAAGCCGTCGCCACGCGTCTTGCGTACGTCGATCCAGAATTATCTATAAGCACTTAATTTATTACTTTGTTTTTGTAACAGAGAGTCTTCATAATATGGGTGGTACATAATGTTTACAATATGTGTGGTACATAACGTTTACAATATGTATGGTACATAACACCGTGAAGGGTTCACTTCACTTCACTTTTTGTGGGATTCATCTCGCATTGGCCTGCATTTAATTTAATTTCAACTGCGCTTTCGAGTTCCCACCCGCCCGCACTTCGTTCCCTTCATTATGCCGTCCGAATGTCGAATGTGTGACGTCGCTTCCGGTGCTGTCTGGCCGGCTCCGCTTCTGCCAGTTGCCTATGGACTAGGAAAATATATTATGACTTGAGAAATGAAATATGGCGTAAACAGTTTCAATTTAGATTATGGTTTTTTAAAAAAAATACATAATTCAAAAAATAGCAGCGAAACGGGTTAATAAGTATCTTATATGTTGCTTCGGGGTACATATTATTGCCTTACCAAATTTTATTAAGTTCTGTCCAGTAATTTTTGCGGAGTTCGCAAACGTATACTGAGACGCACATAAACAAAAATTTTTAAGCCTCGTAATTATGTTCCTTGTAATTAATCAACACATTAATGGTAGGCTTTTAATAATAGAAATCAATTACTATGAAAATAGGAATAGTGATGCAAGACAACGGTGTGCTATACAACAAGATGTAGTGACTAGAGTTTGGGTATGAGTTAAAGGGTAGAGGGTAGAGACAACAAGGGTATGCGTGAATGCTCTGGCCAACTAAAATAGGATGAATGAAATTAAAAAGATGAAAAAAATAAAGCAAACGTATGTGAAAAATAGGGCAGTAAAAAATCATAAGGACAAATTTGGAACAAACCAATGTTATATTAAAAAAGATCAAATTTTAAGCATTAAAAACCAACTACCTTCCACAACAGGATTGTCATCAACATACATCTTCCAATATTGTCAAAATATCTTTTTTTTAATTGACCGTTCACTTGTCTATTTGACTTTACTCGATTAAGTTTCAATTTCAAAAACGTATCAGTAAAATTGAGGTTTTTAAAAGTTGAAAAATCGTTTATTAATTTGACTTCAATTATAGAAACTTTAGGGTTTGACCACAACGATAGATAAATAAAAGTGATAAGTAAATAATATTAAATGTGATCGCAATAAGATTCCGAACGTTCGTCGGCGGCGAGTGAGCTGTCGAGCGCCGGCAGCTCCGCGTCGAGCGGCGCGAGCGCCGTGCCCGTGGAGCAGAGCACTCTGGCCTACATTCAGCACGCTTTCCGTGATATCTATGCATTCATCAAGGAGAATCAGTGTCGTGGGTTCGTACCACAGAGTGTACTCTTAGATCGTGTTCGTCAAAGTATAACACATATTATAAAGATTCTGATTCTTGCGATTAAAATCCATTTTTTTCATTGTCGTTCATGTTCATTAATCTAGTTTGTAGCAAAATTGTAGAATCAACAAATATGAACATTATTTGTTGTGAATCAAAAAATATACTCGCCAAAATTAATTGGGAGCGATTTAGGAAGAGTAGTAGAATACAAAAATATAATTTAAATTTTTTTTGCTTGTGTCTAACTGCTGAACCTGTTAATAGGTCAAACTAAAACGGGGTCATGTTTAATATTATAGATGCTTTTCTTAAACATATAGTATGGATTCGACTATACGTCTCTCCGCAAGTATTCATAATCTTCTTCTTTTTTTAGAACAACTTTGCTAAAGAAACCATAGTATATGAAGCAGCCGTTTGTGAGAAAAATAGTTCAGAACGTAATCGTGTATAACGTGTGAAATACAGTCCTAGTGGTTACTAACTCGATGCGCGTTCCTAAACCCGTCTATCCCGTCATGTGGCATGCGGCGGACGAAGGTGCCTGTCGCATGCGAGCGTCGCGCTGGTGTATAGCAAGTCCGCTCCGCGGACGCTCTGAACGGGCGTTAACGACCTGACACGCGACTTTAGAGATTTAGGTATTTTGTTGTAAAGTGTTACATTCACGATATTGATGTTTTTGAAACTAAGATTATGTGGGATTCATATTAAAGTATTTAATAACAATGCCTATCATTGCCATCGAATATACAAACATGATTTATTATTGGAGAGTTTGCAGAGGTGGCTTCTATCGGTTTTAAAACTTTGTAGTGCAACTTACCCTGACAACCTGCGAGTACACGAGTGATATTGCGCAATGTTTATCGCCTACGCGATGATTTGCCTAGATGTGGAAAATCGGAGACTATAATAATACCGTCGGCAATCTTTATATCACTAACAGTATAAGTGACTAGATAAGTTCTTTCAAAATAGTACATCGCATAGCCCGTTCGTCACGTGTCTTGACGCATGTGCACCGCCTGGTCGCACAATTCGTAGGGTTTTCTCTACATAATTTATATATTATTTATAGGAATATTTTCAATGACTTCTTTTAATTATACAATAGTTACTTTGGCAAAGTTGTTCTAAAAAAGGAGGAGATTATAAATATCTGCTAAAATATGTATGATGAATTCCATCCTGTATACATAACTATTATATTGCAGAATTCTGTAATACATAATTAAGTGTATTTATAGCCACTTTTAGAGTATTTGGGATAATTTATAACAGGTCTTTTTACCATTCAAAAATATGTGAATTGTTTACGAGTAGATAGTACATCCCTCTATCCCTATTTAATGTTTCATCCATTACATATTAATTATCGTCATCAATAACATTATGATGTTATGCTACATGTACCGAGGAATGCAGTCTGCACTTGATATTTAATTGCTATCTCATTTAGATTTACGTTTTTATTTTACCGTCCACACTCAAATAGGTGTTCTTAATACAATTCTTTGAAAATTACTCTACGATGTGAATACAACATGAACAAGAACTGAAAACATAACTGATTATATAACGTGATATTTCACAGGCAATGTACATATCAGATTACTCAAGACAATGCACTGGCAGACGACAATGTGCCGGTACCGGTTCCTATTACAATAATTTCAACAGAATTAGAAGCGGATGTGGAAGATGAAATCAGAACGAGCGGCGAGCCGCTGGCAACCTTAACCCCTAAGAAAGCTCGCAGTACACACAAGAAATTGACGCATGCTCGCGTAAACAAGTCGACTAAATCGGCCCATTTGTTAGGCGAACGGGACGGGTTTAGAGAGAATGCATTTACCGACACTGTGAGTTTTGAAATTGACATTGTTTTTGATTTATATAAAATTTGTCCTTATTTGAGTTATTGTAAATTTATTCAGATTTTAGAAATGAAATTGAATTACTTAAAGAGCATAAAAACGAAAGCGTCATTTCGGATGTAATATCTCTTACTTGGAAAAATGAAAAGTGCGTCCGAAAATCTTGAATGAAAACAAAACGTGTCTACCGCGGGATCAATTTTGATGTTTTATGTATATGAAATATATATTATATAATGTATATTACCGTTTTATGCCCTTATGCCAGCTCCGCAAGTCAGTCCGTTTAATAACGATTATATACTAGTTCATCAGTACTATAATATATATATAATTCATAATACATTATTATATGGTTCGTATAATTACTAAGAAATAAATCAAAAACGTAACATTCGTTCAAAACCGTTTCCCTTTTAATCATTATCACGCCCTTCTGAAATATTCACAGCAATTTAATCAAAATAAGGCTCTTGTAATTTTGATTCGAATTGGAATTGAGTTTGCTTGCGTCGAATTTTCAACTGAAGCCAATGTATACGTAGTGCTAAATAAGTTCCCGACGAAAAATTTGTTGTACGCTCCAACGTACATACGGCGGAGACCATATAAGTTATCTTATTTAGATCCATATACTTTATGTTTACGAGTTTCTAACTCGTAATTTGTAAATGCGAAACATCGCTTTTTCGATTCAATTTTATAGGGTAATGTACATAACAGTAAGGTTTTAATAGAATGTAAAATATTTTGTAAATAAATGTATAAGTTCGCATGAGTTTTACTTCCGAAGTGCATCATGTACGTATTCAGTACAGACTCGGTAATTCTACAAGGGGCCGACCACATGACATAGAAATCGGCGGCTTTTGACGGTAGGCCCGCCGACCGCTGACGGTAGTCGTTTAAAGCTGTCGAATAGCGGTGCCCGTTACGCTACGGCCCGGAATCGATGTCGAAAGATAGTATAGCTGTCTCTACGGTACGGCTTCCGATCGAGAACTAATTTTTTAATCTGGGCCGTCTCAATTCGATTGGTCTAAAATCGAACCGTTTGACTGGTCGCTCTTTGAAAAATAAATCCGGGAATTGCACAAATAGTATATAAACGCAGCTGCGTGCTGCATCAAATACTGCACTGCATAGCATTACAGTGCATTCCTTGCATTACACTCAACAGTCTGATATAGTACATTGCATACGTATCGGCATATCGGAGGTAAAACTCTGCGCTTCTATAGACATCTAGTGTTCAGAGGTATCATTTTAACGACCTAAGTTGGAGAGGCGCCGCTTCTACAAATAGTCGATCAGCAAACAACAAAAACGGGCCGTTAAGCGTACTATCCGCATGAACCTGGTCCGTCATAAAATGGTACGGTTTTCTATCGTGTTACGGGTTGCGCCGTCAACACCCCCGTGTGTTGTCCGGTCGCGTACGGTGAAGCTGAATAAAATACCAGCTAACAGCATCGCCGAACCAATTATGTTTTCTTCAGGGGGAATTTTTTAGTGGGTTTCAGTCCACACTACTGACGCGTACGTACGCGAGGGTGTGCAGGATAGACATTTTTACCTCCTCCTCGTCGCAAGAGGGGAAAAAAAAAATCGTGTTACGGACTTCATTTGAGTTACTAAGTCGATATGAAGTTGGAAAAGTTTGTATAATGCACGAATGTTCTTTTTTTTGGAGACCTTTCTTGGTAAATTTTGGAAATACTGTAGAAAATGTTTGTCCCTTGCTTCGGCGGGGTCTTTAATTAAACCATGAATAGGCAATAAAGCATGTCCGACTCTAAGAACATTATGGGTTATATGTGTTCATCGGATATTAATCATCGATCAGGTCTCTCGGTACTGGTGTGAGATAAAGGTGTATTTGAAATTAATTCTGAAGAGTCTTGTATCCATCCATTCTTTTTTGGTTAGCATAAAGATTGAATGACATTCGTCTAATCCAAATTATTAAAAAAATCCAAAAATATGCATATTAATTATGCCAAGCTTTCACAATAAATAAGAAAATACATAAAAATATGTTGTCAATTTTTCGAAGTGAATGACTAAAAATGTAAATACAGTAATATAAATAATAATGCATTTATTTATATATAAATACATTAAATATTGTTTGATAAAATTAAGCGATATATTGTATATACATAATACAGACCCTGAAACAGCTGCTTTTAAAATTTTAGTCCGTTGTCCGTTTGCCTGTTTGTTTTTTCAAGCATCACTCAAAAACTAATGAAACGACTTGAATAAAACTTTTTGTGTTTTATTAGCAGTAATCTACTGCTTAGCTTAGTATGCAATTTATCACGCTATTATGCCTGGAGGCTAGACAGAGAGCAAATTCAAATTTTTCCCTCTCTTTACTTTGAAGCACCTATTGAATAGATTCGAACAAATGGTGCCTATCTAATCTAAAATTTTTTGACAGTGCGATGGTTACAAAAAATGTGTTCAACCATTCAAAAATTTATTTTTTTAATCAATAAATTTTATGAAAGAGGAGAAATCTCACTATAAACAGTGTGGTTTGAATAATACCATTACATATTGTCTCAGATTTTCCATGGGTGTTGAAAGACAATAAAGAAATGAAAAACAGGTTTCATTTCTTTTAAAAAGTTACCTTTCATAACCACTACGCTAACGAAGTCGTGGGTAACAGCTCATAATATACAAATAAATATAAAACAAAAGGTCAAAGTGAGTCTGGTCTATAGACTTACTTACACCATACCATTATAATAAAATATGAGTATAAAAAATGCATATGATTGCAAATAATGTTATTCGTGGACGAATGATATAATCAATGAAAATGTTTTTAGTACTACATTATTATATTACTGTATTTGGTTTATAAGTATTCTGTTTTCATAAAATTTGTCATTTTGTGATTATATCATAATGGAATAACTAAATAAATAAAAAAATAAACGGTCGCCATTTAAGCGGATATATATGTTTCATTTGTTGATAGAGTTAAATCCATAACCTGGTCTTGATGTTTCTGTAATTCATTGAATTTGATGTGACTGTATATCTTGTAGAAGTATATGGTTTTTTTTTTCAGAAACCAGAAATGATAGAAAAGCAAATGGGTGACACGGCTCAGGCAAATGTAAAGTGTTCCAATTTAGCGGAGGAGTCGGCCGCGCACATGGAATCCAACAAGGTGAATAATAACAACGTGTATCTATATACATCTGTGTTTTCTATTTTTAAATTAAGAGTTACAACCCATAAATTGACCACGATGAAAGCACAAGTGGATTATAATGGGTGTTGTAGGCGACCATAGACGAAATCGGGAAAGGCGATTGAGAGGGGAGTCGCAATTGCGGTCAGGCTGACTCGTCTCAATAAATCTCGGCCTGCTCTAGCCGTTTATTATTACGGTTTCGAGTCAAAATGGAAAAAAACGACACCCCTATCGTTTCGCCATGTTCATCTGTTCGTCTATTCATCCGTCCGTATGTTACAAGCATTTTATTCAAAAACTACAAAACGTATACTGATGAAATTTATAATAAAGGTGTCTTGTATAAGCCGCTACTTAGTTTGATAGTTAAATAACAAAAATAATTATTTTGGGACTGAAACTCCTTATATGTAACAGAAGCTGCAATAATTTTTTTTCAGCAAACATCAATGTGTAGTACATATTTTGACAGTTATTTTTAAAACATTTTAATGTTTCTAAGCAACTTTTTTGAATCGATAATGATTTCGAAAATAATTGCTCCGAAAGTAGCAAAAACTGTTTTTCCTCCATTTATTTTCTAAACTGTAAGTTGATAACACATGGGAAAATAGCGAAGGTAACACTTAATAAATAATTTAAACCATCTGACATTATAGATATAATTTTCTGCTGAACCGAGAAATGACCCACCATTTATAATGTCGGTTTGAAACTATTTAGATGCAGTATTACAATTTTGGAAACTAAAATAGTTAAACTAGAATAGTTAATACTATCAAGTTGAAACTTTACATATAGTTTACATATAACTATAAATAATTTAACTACATTCACTTAACAGTAAAACCGTGGAAAGTAATTAATTATAGGCCGTTTATTTTTTGGACGATAATTTATTTACTTGTACGTTATTTACGTTTAGATAATTGAGCAATGGGTGTGCGTAAAGTCCCTGTTCTTTTATAGCCCAGGTTAAGGGATAAGCTGAGCCCTTGTTCGAGTATTGTCAGCGACTCCAGCGACACGCTTGTGAGCGCGCCGGACCCGCGCCGGGCGTTGTTTTCGTCTGATGACGACAGCGACAGCGGTGACACGCCGCCATGAACACGCCATCTGCCGCACCTTCCACCACTGACGACATTCTGTGGGGTCTTGACGACATTCGGTGAGGGTGACCATAGGGTCACCCTCACCGATATTTTGTCAATCAATAATTTAGGACTGGCCTGTTGTGCACACTACGACTTCCTTTTGTTTTTAACAGTAATCAGTATGGAGGATTGTATAAATTGTATGATTTATGTGAATAACAGGGATGAAAATAAACCATGATACTGATATTTATTAATAAAAATGATTAGAAAACACCTTTTATGATAAAGTTCTAAATAGGCGGTTTTTAATTTTTGTTACTTAATGTAAAACTAGACTTTAACAGCTGCGTCGCCTGCGTGGTCATAGAATAAATTTCTATGTTTATGTATACGCTGCTCGCACTCTGATTTTTTTGAACACTTCGATTTCAATGCCAATTTCTTTCACTCTCGATTGCGATCGCTGTACCTACTTTAAGTAGCTTTCAATCCCGATTCTACTTTCAATTTTGATCTCAGTACTAATCCCCATTTAGATTCTGGTCATGCTTTTGGTTCTAATTTTGGTCACACGCTCAATTTTCACCTTAGTCTTATGGCGAAAAAGGGCGCTGGCTTGCTGTAAATAAAACAACTAGTAACTATGTGAATTGCGTGTAATATCGTCAATAGAATTATGCTTATATATTATTTCGTGAACAATGGATTCATAAAATTTGCCAATCAAAGATCCAAAATTTAGACCAATCGAAACGATCGTTTCGATTGGTCACAGTTTAAGTATCCCCGCCGCCGCTCTACTTCGTTATACGGCCGACCATGGATATACACTATATGGTAGATACGGCCGACGGACACCGCGGTGGATGGTTGCGTTTTGAAAGTAGAGCGGCGCGCGAAGAATACTGTGGCGAGACGATGACGTGTGCGGTGCAGCGTTCGATCACATAGCTCACAATTTCCACGAACGTGCCTTAGTTCTTTTCCAAAAGCCAAAGCAAATTTTAGTATCAAAATAAAGTTTCAGTTATATTATACTCTGGAAGAGTGTTGCTTTGTATGAGCGAAAGAATTTTTAGAATCTGTGGTAGCACAAATGGAAAGATGAAGCCAAGGGGAAATATTAATAGTAAATTTAATTCAAAAAGTTTCTCATTTGGGAATGAATTTTCAGAACCAGTTTATTATATCGGATTGATAGTATAAATACATAGACAATGTCAAATTCAAAAAAAAAATTAAAAACCTTTTCTGTCACAAAAACCAAATCAAAATTATCTTGTAATTCGTAGGCAATGGAATTACACTTGAAATATGTTATTAATGAATTCTTTACGACATTACCACCCATTGGAAATGCTGATTCACCGTGAGAAGAATGGACAAGAAACTTAAGGGTTGCTCTTTTTTCCTTATGGACACAGAATATTGAATGAGGAATAAAATTAGTGCAAAACTTAGAAATAACATGAAACAACCGGATTGCTGAGCAGTTCAATCCCATGGATTTTTTTCATCAGGATATTCAGGCGAGGTCTAACAGCCCTTGCCACATAACTTTCCTTTGACAAAACGGTTACATTTATAAAACGGTAAATTCTGAATTTCAGCTGAAATCTTGTTATAAAAGCGCACACTTTGCCCTTTGAAAGATTTGTTACTTTTACTGAGTCGGGTTTCATGAGAAGCAAGGTCGTTCTTATGTATAGTATTAATGTTATGGATGTCACTTGTTTTTTGGAATGATTCTATATTTCTCTTGAAATAGAACAGTTCTTGTGTATATTGTGATGCTAAAGTTAAGACATTAATTTCCCTAAATTTTTCTTTAAGAGATGCCTTCGGTTTCACATTAGAAACAGCATAAATAGTTCGCTTTTGCTCAAAAGTTGTCTTAGTATCGACTGCGTAGCTCCATAATAAAATTGCATGGGACATGACACTCTGAAAAGTATTGAAATAAATAAGTCTGGCGGTACTTTCATCTGTAAGTCGCCGAATTCTTTGACTGTGTATGCTGCAGAATCAAGCCTTTTCGCTGATCTCGTTACATAAAAATTCCAACGTAACTTAGAATCTAAAGTGAGACCAAGAAATAAGGCCGTGTTCACAATATCCAGTACTTTGTTCTTGACCATTACGTTTGTGTCTATCAATTTAGAGTTAGACAAGAAAAATTGAAACAGTTTTGTTTTCCTTTCATTAAGAAGAAGATTATTAATACTAAATCACTCAATTACTTCAGAGATGGTACTGTTTGCTTCGTCAAAAGCTGATTGATGTATATCAATCTTAAAATATAAAAAGTTATCATTAATAAACAATACAATCCCATGACCATTCTTAACAAGATGCAGTAGATCATTAATATATAGTAAGAATAGAAACTGTCCAAAAACAACCCTGTGGCACACCCATATTGACTATAGATCCTGACGATTTCTTACAATTAATCTAACAACCCTTTCAATTCTAACACTTAAATAAAACCCCCAAAGTCCAAAGAACAACGCGTCAGCTTTTCAAAAATTTTACTGAACATAGGCAGTATTAATATCGGTCTAAAGTTTGTGTTGGGAGAAACGCAAACATGCGCAGCGCCTAGTACAGTTTAATAGCAATACGCTTCCATACGCATTCTTGCGTGTTAACTTGGGTAGTAACCTTCTTCTTCGATTGATAATTCTATAGTGCAAATGTCATTGTTAATTAAGTTAAATAAATTAGTTTTCTACAGTTTAAATAGTCTTGATCTTTTGTTATTTCATCAGGTTATGGGCCTTTCCCTGTCTGTTTAGTGTAGTACAGTGAAAATTAAAAGTAAATTAGTTTATTTTGATCAGAAATACGTATAACCTAAAAATTGTTCACGCGGTCGCCGAAGTTTTTTATATTTCAGCATTTTTCAGCTATAATTTTCTGATAAAATGTCATCAAACGGATCCTTGATACAAATTGAAAAACTTACTGGCCGAGATAATTGGACAAGCTGGAGTTTCGCAGTGCAAGCATACCTGGAACTCGATGATTTATGGGAATGTGTCCAAGGAACAAATACCGATCCAAAGAAAGAAAAAAAGGCAAAATCGAAACTAATATTACTAGTCGATCCAATAAATTTTATACATATACAGGATGTAACGACGTCAAAACAGATTTGGGAAAATTTATCAAAAGCATTTCAAGACTCGGGTCTGCTGAGAAAAGTTGGTTTATTGCGAGATTTGAATGACACTAATTTAGAAACAAGCACCAGTGTAGAAGATTATGTCAACAAAATCATGAGCTCAGCTCATAAGCTCAGAAATATTGGATTCAGTGTTGATGATGAATGGCTCGGGACCTTGATGCTAGCAGGTTTACCCGATGAATATAAACCTATGATAATGGGTATTGAAAGCTCAGGAGTAAAAATAAGTGCAGACCTGATAAAAACGAAACTTTTGCAAGAAATAAAAGCTACACCAAGTAATTCAGCTCCGTACACAAGTAATAAAAATACTCAAGCTAAGTTCAAAAACATTCAGCATCAGTCAAAGTCAAAAGGTCCAAGATGCTTCAATTGTAATAAACATGGACACCATGGTAAAAATTGTTGGTTTCTGAAAAACAAACCACAGAGTAAAGAAAATAATAAAGGTTTTGTAGCAGCTTTCTCGGCCATGAAACTGAATAATTGTATAAACTGGTATGTAGATTCAGGTGCTTCGATGCATATGACAATGCATAAAGATTTATTAGAGAATGAAACAATTTCACCAATATCAAAAATCAAAATTACAGACAATAAAACTTTACATGTCGAAAGCTGTGGTGATGTGATACTGCACATACCTAATGAAGATGGCGGCAGCAGTGAAATATTAGTAAAGAATGTTTTATATGTGCCAAAGTTGCCTACAAATTTATTATCAGTTAGTAAAATAATAAAATCTGGTTGTAAAGTGGAATTTAATAAAACTGGCTGCTCAGTACATAATTCAAATAATCAAAAAGTAGCCACAGCAAATCTAATAAATGATACATATAGACTAAACATAAATTACAGTAAAATATTCGCCATGTCAGCAATAGCAGAGTCAACAACACATTTATGGCATCAACGTTTGGGCCATCTAAATTATAATGATGTTCACAAGTTACCTAACTGCACAACTGGTGTAAAACTATCATCACAAAAAGAAAAGTATGTATGTACAAGCTGCCTAGAGGGTAAACAAACAAGGCAATCATTTCCAAGCAATGGCTCCAGGGCAAACCGGTTGCTAGAGCTAGTCCACACAGATGTATGTGGCCCGATACAAGTTGCTTCGATTGGCGGTGCCAGGTATTTTACAACTTTTATTGATGATTTCTCAAGAAAAGTCTATGTATACATAATTAAAAGCAAGGCAGAAGTGTTGGAAAAATTTATTCAATACAAAAACCGAGTAGAAAATGAGTTAAATAAAAAGATTAAAATTTTACGCAGCGATAATGGATTGGAGTATAGTAATAAAAACTTTGCTGATTTTTTAAAGAACAATGGTATATTACATCACACTTCCAATCCATACACGCCACAACAGAACGGTCTGAGCGAGAGAATGAACCGTACATTGGTCGAACGAGCAAAATGCATGATGTTTAATGCTGATTTATCGAAGAGTTATTGGGCTAAAGCTGTAACAACTGCTGCATATATAATCAACCGCTCGCCCACACATGCTTTATCAGATATTACACCTCATGAAGTATGGACCGGACAAAAGCCAGACTTGAGCAATATCAGAATATTTGGTTGTCCTGCTATGGTGCATATACCCAAAGAAAAGCGCCAAAAATTAGATATGAAATCTCGTCAGCTAATATTTGTTGGGTACAGTGAATGCACAAAAGGCTACCGTTTTATGGACCCGAAAGCGAATAAAGCAGTGATCAGTCGGGATGTGCATTTTCTGGAAGAAAACATTAAAAGTAAAATAGTAGAATCAACTTCTTTTTCAGCACCTAAACAAAAATAAATAATATTAATCAAGAAGTACACGAAATACAACAATTAAAAGATAAAAATAATAATGAAAAGAATAATAATAAAGAACAAAAATTAACACAAATATACTTACCATTGAATGAACAAAAATCTGAATTAATTACACAAGATCATGAAAATACAGATGAGAAAGAGCAGTCTTCTCAAATATCACAGATACTTCAAGTAATACAGATTATGAAGATCCACTAGATGAGACATACTTACCAAGTCCGAGTGTTAACATATCACCTGCAAATGAAACAGGTATTAAAACCCGTCGGCAAAGAAAGTTGCAAACAAATAATGAAAGTTCATCTTTATACATTTGCATGAATGGTGAGTTTACATCAAGCCTCCTTAACAATGATCCCCAGAGCTTAGAAGAAGCTCTTCAAAGTAATGAATCTGAAAAATGGAAACAGGCAATGAAAGAAGAGTATGAGTCCCTCATTCACAATAATACTTGGTCTTTAGTAGATTTACCTGGTGGGAAGAAGGGTATTCCATGCAAATGGGTTTTCAAAAGAAAATTTGATCATACTGGAAAAATCACTCGTTATAAAGCTAGACTTGTAATTAAGGGTTACAAGCAAAAAAAAGGAATAGATTACAATGAGATATACGCACCTGTTGTACGATACACGTCGATTAGGTATCTCATAGATATAGCTGCAAAATACAATCTAGAAATTCATCAAATGGATGCCATTACAGCATTTCTGCAAGGGGATGTTGATGAAGATATTTACATGTCCCAACCACCCACTTTTGATCGAGAAGAGAAAGTATGCCATTTAAATAAAGCTATATATGGCCTTAAGCAAGCCAGTAGACAGTGGAACAATAAGCTTAACTCCGTTTTGTTAGAAATTGGCATGAAACGATCAAAACTTGATCCTTGCATTTATTTTCGTATATTGAGCAAAAATTATATTTTATTTATCTCTGTTTATGTCGACGATCTGATTTTATTTTATAATCGTTCTGAAACTGGCGAAGAAACAAAAAAACACTCAAAGATAACTTTAGTATGAAAGACATAGGAAAAGCAAAACAATGTATTGGATTCAGAATAACACATGAAGATCAAAATAAAATATCACTAGATCAATCAATATATATTAAAAAGATACTTACTCGTTTTGGTATGGACGATTGCAAGCCAGTCTGGACTCCATGTGATCCAAACACTCAATTAAAGAGAGCCGAAAGTGAGGAGGAAATATTGAGAAACGTACCTTATCAAGAAGCTATTGGGTGCTTATTATATTTGTCACAAGGGACAAGACCTGACATAACATATATTGTAAATTCATTAAGTCGGTACAATGGGCAACCCACTGCAGAGCATTGGACTACACTGAAGAGAGTCTTTAGATATTTAAAAGCCACTATTGATTATAAATTGACATATCATGGAAACTCAGAAGGCAACATTACAGGCTATTGTGATGCTGATTGGGCTAGTCATTCTGAAGACCGTAGATCCTGCACTGGATATGTTTTTATTCTTCAGGGTGCTGCAATAAGTTGGTGCTCTAAGAAACAACTAACTATAGCCCTGTCAAGTACGGAGGCTGAATACACGTCCCTGGCCACTGCTGTGCAAGAAGCGATTTGGCAGAAACAATTAGATGAAGACTATTGGCCTGAATCATCAGCTGTTCCTATTGTTGTTTACTGTGATAATCAAAGTGCCATTCGCATTTTAGATAGTGAAAGTTATCATCAACGCAGCAAACACATCGGTGTTCGCTATCACTTTATCAGAGAGAGGATTGCTGACAAACAAGTCCTAGTAAAATACCAAAGGAGTCAAGACATGACTGCGGACATTTTGACCAAAGGACTGCATAGACCAAAACATGAAGCTTTCAGTGTTGCGATGGGTCTGCGTTCAGGAGAGAATGTTGGGAGAAACGCAGACATGCGCAGCGCCTAGTACAATTTAATAGCAATACGCTTTCATACGCATACTTGCGTGTTAACTTGGATAGTAACCTTCTTCTTCGATTCTATAGTGCAAATGTCATTGTTAATTAAGTTAAATAAATTAGTTTTCTACAGTTTAAATAGTCTTGATCTTTTGTTATTTCATCAGTTTGTAGGGTCAAATGTACTATCCGATTTAAATAATGAAATCATTGATTGATTATTGAATTAAAAATTAAAATTGAAATAAAATTAAAAAGACTGCATTTGTTAGGTTTGTCGTAAGTGTTGAAGCCTTTTTAATCGCTTAATAAACGATTTAAAAACGTTTATCTATTAAAACTACATATGTTTGTGCTTTAATTTAAATAGTAGTGTTCGCTTTTTATGATATATTGTCACAAATACACTAAATACGATAAATACATTTAACGGTCCCCTTACCAACTCGCATTTGAATAGCATTCTGACAATTGCATACAAACTCAGTTTTTTTGAAATTATTAACTATACAACGCAATGTCAAAAATGACACTAGAAAACCATCGTTTTTTTTGTAAATAAATATATGGTTTAAATTTAATATTTATTTACATTTCATCGACATAACATAAAACAAAGACATGGAATTCGACAACTGATTATTTGTTATAGAAATCAACAAGAGTTGGTCTTTAATTTTATTTCATCAAATAAGAAGGGGTTTATTACAAATTTTCCACTGTGGTATTTTTTCACTATCTGATTCTAAATTGATCGACACAAATGTCATGGTCAAAAACGAGGTACTATTTCTTGGTCTCACCTTAGATGCTTTACGTTGGAATTCTCGTATTACGAGATTAGCGAAAAGACTTGGTTCTGCAGCATATGCAGTCAAAAGAATTCGGCAACTTACAGACGAAAGCACCGCAAGACTAGTTCATTTTAGTTTTTTCATAGTTTTAAGACATATGAAATTTTGTTGTGGGGTCACGCAGCCGATATTAACACAATTTTCGTGCTGCAGAAGCGAGCTATTCGTGCTGTTTATGGTCTGAGATCAATGACATCTCTGTTAGGATATTAATTGAAGGAAATATAATATATATAACCTGGTATATGTAATATATATATATATACGAATAAGAACCTGAAATCATTTAAGGGGATGTGTGTGCGCTTTTATAATAAGATCCCAGCTGAAGTTCAAAATTTGCCATTTGCAGAGTTTAAACGTTTCGTTAAGAGAAAGTTATATGGCAAGGGCTATTATACTGTGTTAAAATATCTTAATGAAAAAAACCCAAGGGATTGAACTGCTCGGCTCAGGTTGTTTCATATTATTTGTAAATGTCGACTAAATTGTTAATTATTTAATCCTTTGTGTTTATGAGTAAAAAGAGTAAGCCTTCAGTTTCTTATCCATTCTTTTCAAGG
Source organism: Eumeta japonica (assembly GCA_005406025.1). Taxonomy (NCBI): domain Eukaryota; kingdom Metazoa; phylum Arthropoda; class Insecta; order Lepidoptera; family Psychidae; genus Eumeta; species Eumeta japonica. Next base: position 932,946 of record BGZK01000026.1, read on the forward strand.
TAAATTAGCATTTGGAATAGGTGGTAATGACGAAAAGAATTTATTAATGACGTATGTCAAGTGTAATATTATTACCTACGAAATAAAGATATTTTTGATTTGATTTGATTCATATAAAAGATGAAAGAACACATTTCATCTCCACGCGGGCGGAGCTGCGAGCAGAGAGCTAATTAAAATAAAATACAAGATAAAAAGAAATTAATGCGATAGAATTTTGACGTATAGTTTAAATTTACAAAGTAAGCGTTTTTTGTCTCCAGATACAAATTGCAAACTAAATGCGACAAGCTATAAAATCGGTCGCGTTTCGCTCCATGTGAGAATGTTATCTATATAAAAGAGACAAAACTGATTGACTGATATATCAACGCACAGCCCAAACTACTGGGTCTAGAGACTTAAATTTTTGCTCAGAGCTTCCTGTTATAATGTAGGCGACCACCAACAAAGGATTTTTAGAAATTCAACCCCTAGAAAAGCGAAAATGGTGAAACACTACTGTATGGAAAATCGAAACTGTGAAAGCTGACCATTACTTAAACTATTAATTAAATATTAACGGGCCGTAAAGAAACATCTGCCGGGCCACAGGTTCGATACCGCTCACTGTGATAAGTTCGTGCAACTGCTAATTGGAATGATTAATAAAACTCGCATGTTAATGTGTGATGGCACAAATCCTTATCCTGTTCAAGACAGGTTAAATATTTTTGTATCTTTTTTAACTTTCTTGCTATTCCAAATTCTTTTATTCATACATTTTAATTTATCTCAAATGTATTCTGTATCAGAAATTCTACAATTATGAATTACTTTCAGGTCGTTTGGATTGCCAACTTCAGAAATAAGTAGGAATGTCATTTATTTTTCGGGTGCAAGTTGAAATTAAAATAACTGACCAAAAAAAAGTTGAATTACAGTCTCCAGAACTGCACTTTGCAGGAAAGCGAATTTCGCAGTTCCACTTAAGTTTAAATAAATTTAAATTAAAAGAGTATCATATCACTAACTAGAGATCTTTAATTTAAACATTGGAAACTTCATTAACGAGCTTTAATTATGTTTTGGTGCATTACTCTATAGTAATGTGTTCGACATGGGGGGTATGCGACAATATGCTGATGCGGGATCTAAGGTATTTATGCGGAACAGAGAGGTTTAGTTTTCTTTTTTTTTTCTCTTTATTTGGTATAACAAACAGTCACAATATTAAAGTGTAATATTGAGGTATATTTATATAGTAACCAGGTTTTCATAATAAGCGTAACACCAATCAGACCGATCGGTAAGTGTACGACCGAGAACTTCCGAGCGACAGCGAAGGCGAGAGGAAGCTCACGTAGCGACGAAGGGCATTTGGTCAATTCGTCGTTTGATTTAAGACATCGTCGTTTGATTTAAGACATTGTTGATATTTGTATGGCGCATTTGGAGCAACAACCAGTATACGGCTGTCCGAAAGACAAAGGTCGACAGAAAGTGCTTTGCGCAATCGCGGCCACAGCATTAGTTATATGGCAAATCGTCTTGGGACAGCGGTGAGTTACGCAATTGAAATTCTGTTTGACAATTCTCTTCAAAAATCTCAACAACGTTACCCTTACAAGTCTTGGATTCTCTATAGGGTCGCGGAGCCCTCGGCCTGACGAGGCCTCGAAGTACCGTCATCATAGTTTAACTTGTATTTAAAATTGCATTCTGGTGTAAAGATAACATGTACGTTGGGCGCACTATAAGTTTCCGAAACTGGTCAATTACTATTTAAATAATAATTGTGCATAATATTTTAAAAAGTAATTGGTACATTTGAAAATGGAACTCTTTTGCTGTAGAATTCAGTTTGTTTCATCTAACTGTCAATTGTTTTTTCACTATGACGTCATTTTAAGTATAGTGAGTCTCCATCACTATGGCTTTAAGACGTGAAAATTGTCATAGTACAATTTTGTACGATTTTATGTGTAATTTGACAGTTCAGTAGAGCTTCGCTCGGTTTTGAACTGGTTTTTGCGATAAAGCACCATGCAAGAGGATTATTTATAACTGGTTTGTAGAATTCAAGCACAATTGTTTCAATCTCATTGGCGAATTCCGTGATGGTCGCCTGTCCACCGCCGTGAGTAAGAAAAACATCGATGCTGTGCGTCATATTATCGAAACAGACAAGAATGTAACCTACCATGAGATTCAGGCATCCATGGGCATAGGCAAATACAATCAATCAATCAACTTACACAATTTTTTACATATATCAAAGTAACACATATCAAAAATACAAGTTTTTTTTTTAATTTCGATTTAAAGGCCCCTTTTCTTGGACTAATAAACAACGAAGTCCTTTTGCTTGATTTAAACTATCTCTGTACCAATTTTATTGAAATCACTCCAATTGTATTATAAGAGTGCTTGTTAACTCACAAAAGACAATCACCAAACCACTCTAAGCCACTCTAACCACTAACTCTTTTTTTAATAATCAGAATAATTTGTGTAAATTTCAGTAAAATCGGAATCGATTTAGTTCTAATAATCCATATAGTTGAAAACCTATATGGATTCTTAGTAATACTCACAGAATCCTAAAAATGTACCGAATCTCTTTTTACTAACTTTCAATTATATCCATTCAAAATTTTATTGAAGTCAGCTTAATGGTAAGGGTTCTTAGTATTTTCAAGGAACTTTAAAAATATATCAAAAATCCTTTCGTTGGGATTCGTTGTCTCCATACTAAATTTTATTATAATTGATTAAATTATAGGAGTTCTCAATAATTCTCACGGAACCATAAAAATGTATTGGATATCCTTTTAATGGGTTTCATTCATATCTATAGTGTTTTTTATTATAATCGCCTTAATTAAAGGTTTCTTAGAATTTATTACGGAATTCTTAAAATGTGCCGGATATCATTTTAGTGGTTTACTGTTGTCTCCATACAAAATTTTATCCAATTCTTTTAATTATAAGGGTTCTCAGTAACCCTAAATATGTAATGGTTATCCTTTTATTGATTTTCAATTGCTTCCATTCTAAATATTGAAATTTGTTAAATTATAAAGTTCCTTAGTAGCTGTGACGGAACCCTAAAAATGTATCGAATGTCCGTTTACTGGTTTTTCAGTTGTTTCCATTCTTAATTTTATTAAATTCGGTAACATTAGAAGGGTTCTATGTAATCTTACGCAACCCTAAATATGTATTGGATTTCTTTTTATTGGCTTTCCATAATATTTGCAGTAAGATTGATTAACATCGGCTTAATTAAAGGGTTCTTAAAATTCTCAAAAAACGCTAAAAATGTATCAAATATCCCTTCACTGGTTTTCAGTTGATTTCATTCTTCATTACCATACTACTTTTTTATTATTGGTTAAACTCTAAGGGTTTTTAGTAATTTTCACGAAACCCTAAAGAGTCAAACCCTTGTTATTTTTTTTTATTTTGTTTAATTTTCCTCCGTTGATTCACCCGTGTGGATATAGGGCAATTAGTTTGCAAAGGGACCTTTAATTCAATTGCAGTAAAATTATCCCATTTTTAAATTTCCTCATAATACGATACACACAGAATTCTAAATGTATATTATTGTAATAATTTATATGAAAAGTCACAAATATATTCTTCTATGTTTGATAATTGAAGAATCATCAAACATTATTCTTTTTACACATTATTTAACCATATTGATAAATAAAAATAAAATTGTCGGGCGACTGGCTCAGTGAAATATTTTTTTTAATGAATTTGTTGTAACCTAAAAGGGTATGGTCTACTTGTAAAGCCACTCCTTTCTAAAAGTCCGCCAATCGTAGTAATTAGGGACATGTGTGTATTTGTGAGTAATAACAGAAAACCAAAAGGTCTGAATGACAAGTAAAATTTTGCCGTATTATTTTATTTATATTATAATTTTAGAATAAATTGTACTCTTATATGTGAAAGCTAGAAATAGCTTTCCGCGGAACTGAATTCCACGGAAATTGGGACAATTAAGGCACAGCATTTGAGGCAAAATTTAACATTTTTCCGTAATACAGCCGTACAGCGCCATCTCTCGACACTTAGCTTTTTGTAATCGTTTCGAATCACCTAATATATGAATATTAAAATCATTCAGTTCTTTCATTCAATACTATTTTTTATTTTAATTTTATATTAATATATTAACATTGAATGGTTTCCTTTATGTTTTAAGCCGCGAAAAAAATTTGTGATATTTATAGACCTAATGCAGAGTCGGTAAGAGTAGTACAAAACTGGTTCAAGCATTTTCGATTCGGTAATTTTGATGTTAAAGATGAACCTCGCTCTCGTCGACCCTTTACGGATAAAGTCGATGCCGTTCTGGAAAAGTAAAGCAAGATCAGAATACGTATTATAATTAAATATTAATGTGATAATAAATTATCTTGATTTTGTATATAAAACACGACAAAACTTTTTCCCCGACCCTTACAATACGTGTCTATGTGTGTACAATAGGGTGTATACGTGTACGTGCATACGCGCCTGCGTGCATATATGTAAATCATTCACGCAACTTTTGAACGCATTAAGTGATCGAAACGCGGTTTACAGCATTCAAACGAAGTATAGCTACAAAACTTAAACTTCCTGAAAAATCGAACCGATCGAGCCTTGTATATTTTGAGAAATCTACAAAGCAATTTAATACGTATTTTTCATGTAAAAATATGTGTTGAATTTGAAAGAACTTTTAGACTACTCTAATTTGATCTTTAAGAAAATGTAATCCACTCTTTATCCTAAAAAGTTACATCAATTGCCGTAAACCTTATAAAAATCAGTAGAAATATTTAAAAGATATCGTTAGAAAAAAAAACTTTATAAATTTTTAATAAATTTTAAATAATCTGTAACACTTAAAATGAAAAATGTAAGGATGTGAAAATCACAGAGATGTTTTCCAGGATATGTTACCGCTTTGTTCATACGACGCGTCTTGTCTACGTCTAGCTCGTACGATTGGTAAAGCCCAAAGTGGCAACCGTAGGCCAAATAATGCGGAAATATATAGTGATTGTGGACATCTCTTTCATACCTATATAATTATTACGCTGACATGTTAGTCATTTATTTCACTCTGTTTGTAAATATGTCGAAGAAATATGTGATGTGACAGTATTCAATTATGAAAAATAAATTATGATATCCAGTTACATATATGTATCAGAAATAAACACAAGAGATTAATTTTTGTGTGCACTCACAAGGACGTATATACTGTCGGTTTTTCATGAATTTTAAAATTAAATATCGAAATAACTAAATAATTTTATTTCTCCGAAATTACGTAACGAAATTTACATATTTGAACTTTTTTTTGAAATGTTAATTGTGAATTTATTTCTATTATAAAGTCGAAACTCACGACGAAATAAATTTGTATGAAACATACCTGTTGCGTTTATCCTTTGGAGTGGCAAATATTGTCTCGTAAGGGCGAGAAGGCGCGCGAGGAATTACGATATTCACCACTCCCTTTTTTTGCAGATATGTTATTTATTTAAGTGGACTGTATATGCGGCCAAGTACACCGGTGAATACAACATACAATTCAGATTAGCTAATTCGCCGTTGCGAATTAGCTAATCTGAATTATATGTTGTATAGAGCATAATGCAGGAGATCGTTCCGAGGAATAAAATTGCATGCACTTGTAGACCGCAGAGCAGAGCAACGCCTCGGCTCCTCCCAGGTCCTCACCAGCGACTCGGGAGATTTATACGTGTGTAGATTTAATTACACGAAGCGGACGTACGTGTGTCCGGCGCGGTTGACCGTTACCGCTCAAGTCGCGGGCGGTATCAGAGTTACGTGCGGAGGATAGTGTGGGAAGAAATAGGCACTGGAAAATTGCATGCAAAAAACCAAACTACAATAACTTGACGCACATACTCTTATTATTAAAATGGAAATAGTGAAAACTTAATTTTCTTTCGATTTTGTTAAACTTTTGAATATAGAATAAGTGGTTTCTTCAGCGACCCATTTCATTGAATTTAGCAAATCTCTTATAGATGCACGTCCCCTTATTAGGAATGTGACAATCGACGTCATTAGTAGCAAAGAAAGAAATCATGCGTTTATTACCTGTGAATTTAATTAAAAAAAAACACGCGTATATCCCAATTATGTTAGTTACAGTCTTCTTAAAGATTTCAATTTAATTAATATGAGAAGTGACTTAGAGGCTATTCTGTGGCATCGTTTTTTAAATAATATGTATAATTAAAATGATATTGTTTTTCATTCAATTGTTTAATTATAGGCTTATTCGATGTCCAAGTCCCTTTAAAACCATTTTAGTGAATTAACATACTTTTCTTTGCTTGACAGGCAATATTAAATTTATGATGCAAATAAGAAATGATGCACATATGAAATATCTCAGTACAAAAAGGACGCGCACCGGGATTTACTATGAAGATCTTAAAAAATTGGTCATTTCATCTCTACATAGTGAAAAGCGGACTCATTTTAGGCAGTATATCAATAGTAACATAAGCAACTTCAAGACATTGTGGAAAATCTGTATACAAACGTGCTCTCTCCGAAGTTGGTAACACACACATCTTCCTATCCATCTTCGCTCTGTAGAAGAAATCATCAAACATTTTCTCACTCTACTTCGATCTAATCACGTTAGTATATCAAATTTAACTTATTTTTGACTTTAAGAATTCTATACTTATGTCATTTTACTCTTTGTGAGCCGAATAAAGATTAATTAATTTATTTATAACAAAGTATTGAGTCAAAACGATGTTAAGTTATGAAAATCGATATAAAACTGCGTTCAGTATACCTTAAGCTGGCACTAACTCCAAAAAACAAGGTTTTAGAAGGCACTTTAATTTTTATAATATTATAATCACTAAACGTATTGTAATCTTTACAATACAGTAAATGTAGCATACGGCCAAGGCTATATTCTTAACATCGCTGTCTATGTATTAAATTAAAATGTATATGTAAGTTATGTATTTATAAGATGATGAGTATTGAACAGTTTGTAAATAAGAATGTCCAACAAGAATATTTTCTTGTTTCGTAATTGACAATTATTTTAAACTTATTTTTTTCAATTCTTGAGGATAGTGATTTATTTCATTTTTTGTATAACTTTATAAGACAGCAAAGTTGGATTTTGCAACATTTTTTTTTCATATAATTAATATGATTATAGGCTCATAATAGCAAAACGAAAAAAAAAGTTGCGACTAGCACGTTTAAGATATATTTAAGTAGTATTAATATTTTAGGTTCTTTATATTGATAAAATGAAAGTATATCATTATCTTTATTCATTTATTCAGTTGTTTATTTTCTAATGTAATATGCTATAAAGTAATATATTAGCTTATATTGTGATATGTCTTCGTATTGTAAATAGTTTTCTAACCAAAACCAGTATACGGCAACGATATATTAGGATTCGTCATATAATGGCCATATGGTTCTTACAGCCATGTGTTTGGTGATTACAACTTATCTAAAGGGGCGTTCCCTTGGCACTTGTGCACGCTCGGCGCTATGAGTTTTACGTACAGTTGGAATTGCACTGGCGTTAGGCGCAGACATGGCAAGGACCAGTGTCGTGTGGTTCATGTTAGCAGTCTGCTTGACGAGGTGCGAAATACGCGAAGACCGGCCCACACTCGCAGCTGAAAATGGTGATCTCGTTTTGCGACCTGCCATCGGTAAGAACATACACATTCGTACTAATGGACCCGGATCCACCGTCTTGTTGGCGGGGTTCGACGTGCGTGCAGCACTCGCTAATGTATCCCTCTCGCCCTCTACGTCTGAATTGTCCGCCAATAATATGGATGAAATACGTGCACGACTCAACAATCTAGAATTAGGACTGCACCATACAACCGTGCCTACACCATCAAATTATACTTATGTGTTAAGAAGACTAAACACGCTTCATTCCAAAGTTCTCAGACTGCAAAGTCGAATGGATGAACTTAGCCGGGACGAATGTGCAACGAGACCCTGTCGTAACGGTGGTACGTGTCTGCAATTACCTGGGGGTCACTATTGTCTCTGTCCTGTACAGTGGCAAGGAGATGACTGCGATGTAGATGTCAATGAATGTAGAAATTTCGCAGGTACAGATCTTGGTTGCCAGAATGGTGCGACTTGTATCAATAGACTGGGCTCGTATGAGTGCATGTGTAGACCGGGATGGTATGGTTTACACTGCACTAGGAAAGCTAAGGATTGCTCCGGTGGAAACTTTGAAATGTGCGGCCATGGCATTTGTTTACAAGTAACGACTGGAGAGGGGGTGCATTGCATTTGCGATCAGGGCTGGACCAGTAACGGAACGTCACCAGCTTGTAGTACCGACATTGATGAATGCGCTCCAGGTGGTGGTGCTCATTGTTCAGTCAATCCTTTTGTACAGTGTTTCAATGTACCTGGATCTTTCCGCTGCGGTGCTTGTCCTTCTGGATACGAAGGTGATGGCTACGTATGTACAGACGTGAATGAATGCGACACCCAAAACGGCGGTTGCAGCATAAGCCCCATGGTGCCCTGTTACAATACGCTCGGCTCACGCGTATGTGGGCCATGCCCGCCAGGTTATATTGGAAACGGTGTCACATGTGAATGGCGAGGCTCTTGTAATATTAATCATGGCGGATGTCATCCTTCAGCCACGTGCGAAGACGAAGGAGGTTTTCCGCGGTGTATTTGTCCTATAGGTGCCGAAGGCAATGGCATTGGACTACACGGCTGCTATGTGCCCACATTTAATTCGACACATAGCTGTGAAACTGAATCTTGTGGAAGACATGGTCGTTGCCATAATTTACATAATGGCTTTACTTGTTTTTGTGACACTGGTTTTGGCGGAATACAATGCGAAACTAGACTCGATCCTTGTGCTAGCCTGCCTTGTCTCCACGGTGGCAGCTGTCATACAGATGAATCTTTACCACGTGGATTCCGCTGCGAATGCACTGCGTACTACACAGGTGATAATTGTCAAAGCAGGGAACGAAGCTGTGGCGGAGTCATCGATGCTATGGAAGGTAACCTTGCTTACCCACTTTCCAATGCCACGATCTATGGACACAATGTACGTTGTGCGTGGGTGATACATACAGCACCTGATAAGGTGATAAATGTAACTTTCAGTAGATTCAATGTAGAATTATCTAATGACTGTACCTCGGATTTTCTCCAAATTCACGATGGTCGTAGCTCAGCGAGTCAACTCATTGGTCGTTTTTGCGGTACAGAACTTCCGAAAGGTGGCAACATCATTTCCAGTCACAATAATTTATATTTTTGGTTTCGTTCGGATGCATCGCAAGCGTTACAAGGCTTCGCTTTGCACTGGACCAGTGTTGCGCCCGTGTGTGGCGGTCAAATAAATGAACGTGTGTACGGCATCATCGCATCTCCGGGATCGCCTGGTAAATATCCTCCTAATCGCGATTGTAACTGGGAGATTAGTGTTGATTTTGGCAAAAGAATTCAAATAAACTTCTTCCTCTTGGACCTTGAAAATCATTCCAATTGCAGTTTCGATTATTTAGAAATATTTGATGGTAATAGTAGAACTGATCCTCTGCTCGGAAGATACTGTAATGCATCACTGCCACAACCTGTTCTGTCTGCCGGTTCGAATATATTAATACACTTTCACTCTGACGCATTCACTTCCGGTGGTGGCTTCCAAATTTCCTTTGCAGCAACTGAAGGTATGCCAGGTTGTGGAGGTCGTTTCACTGCCGAGAGAGGTGAACTCGTATCCCCGACCTACAACGGTAAATATATGAACAATTTACTATGCGATTATCAAATAACGACTTCTCCTAACACTAAAATTCAAATAACGTTTGAATCATTTCATTTGGAATCGTCTTATAATTGTGGATACGATTATTTAAAAGTTTACGACGGACCTTCAGAAACATCCGATTTAGTAGGAACATTTTGTGGCACAAGGTATCCTCAAAATTTCATATCCTCATCCAATAAATTGTATCTACGGTTTAAATCAGATTACGGTTTGACTTACTCGGGCTTTAGAATTACTTATAAAACGTTATGTCGATATGTTTTCAGCGGTGATAGTGGAGTAATAACTTCGCCTGGTTACCCGAAAACTTATCCATTGAACAGAAACTGTGAGTATATTATTCACGTTGCCATTGGAAAAGCTATACAGTTAACGTTTGTCAATTTCGATTTGGAAGGAGGTTATCGTACTTGTTGGAATGACTTTGTTGAGATACATGACGGCTTGGACGCTAATTCCACTAGCTTAGGTAAATTTTGCGGAGGATCGCAGCCGCCTGTACAGACTTCTTCACTTAACTACATGTATCTAAAGTTTGTTTCTGACTTTTCTGTCACCGGAACTGGATTCTATGCTAATTACACTAGTATCGACATTAGATGTGGAGGAATTTACAAAGATCCCACAGCTTTAATCAACCATCCTCCTTCATCCTCAGATCAGTATGAGAATGACCAAGAATGTACTTGGATCATAATAGCGCCACTAGATCGGCACATCAAATTAACCTGGAACAGATTCGATATTGAAGGAATGTCGTCGTGTTACAGCGATTACGTAAAACTTATCGAAATAGATGAGAATAATGAAGAAAACGATCTCGGTAAATACTGCGGTAGAAATGCTCCACCTGAGATAAATACGTTCACAAATCGTTTGAAAATCAAATTTCGGTCTGATTTTTCAATCACAGGTACAGGGTTTTCATTATCATATACATTTTTGGATGCTAGCACACATTGTGGAAGAGTGTATGTTAGTTCTCATGGATATATACGATCACCTGGTTGGCCAAACAATTATGACCATAATCGTGATTGTACATGGACAATTACACTACCAGTTGGACAGCAAGTATTGTTGAATATATCAACATTTAACTTAGAGGCTCCAGTAAGACGCAAGTGCGATTTTGAGATTATCTTGAGATTCGTAATGGACCGTCAGAAACGTCACCTCTTGTGGGTCGCTATTGTGGTACCACTATACCAAAACGTATTATTTCATTTGGAAATTCTTTGTTTCCCACTTTCACTCTGATTACAATATAGGTGGAAACGGATTCAATATAGAATGGGATGGATCGATAAGTGGCTGTGGCGGCATGCTAACGGGTTCTAGCGGATCCATTTCGTCACCAAATTACCCTCAACCTTATGGCAGAAATGCGAACTGCCGTTATAGTGTGGTCGTCAACCCTGGATCAAGAGTTAAATTTAGTTTCTCAGATTTGGATTTAGAAAACACGATTAACTGTCGCGATGATTATGTACAAATCTTTGATGGTCGAGACGAAAAATACCCAAGCCTGGGCCGATTTTGTGTAATGAGTGCTAAAGCCTTCGATATAGAGACGACTAGCAATTTTGCGTTTATCAAATTCCGTTCAGATTTCGCCGTAGGCGGTAAGGGGTTTGTCCTTAATTATGAAACGGTGTGTACGAATAATATTACTGGTACGCACGGAGTAATCGAAAGTCCTAACTTCCCTGACTACCCTTCAGGTTTGAATTGCTTGTGGACAATGATTGCTCCAAAGGCAGCAAAATTAATGTTACTTTTACTCATTTCGATATTTTTAAACAGTATTTTAGACATTTCAATTACAGAATCTTACATCGGAATCCTTGCGTATCTGATTATGTACAATTTAAAGAAGGTAGTCAAGCCAATTTTAATGACAAGTTATGTGGATCTAATACACCAGAAGATATACACACAAATAGGGAAATATTTCAAATTAAATTTGTAACGCAATCCTTATCTCCACGTTCAGGGTTCCGTTTAGAATGGATAGCAAACTCTTGTGGAGAAGTTTTCGAGAAGGATTATGGATACTTCACAGTTAAACCAGGTAGTATTTCCACTGTGGAACCTGTTGATTGTTTATGGAAAATCGAGACCTCGCCTGGAACAGCTATTCAACTATCAATCTATAATGCTTTATGAGAGACACTCAAAACTGTACATTAGATGCGATTGAAGTTTACGACGGACCAGATACAACATCTCATTTACTTACCAAAATGTGTCATCAATCCTTATCTGCAGTCACTTCATCATCAAGCGTCATGTTTGTGAGGCTTGTAAAACAGTCGAATCTTCGAGATGTGTCATTCAATGCGGATTATCACACTGTCACTAACAAATGTGGAGGTAGATTTTCTGGTCGCTCAGGTACCTTTACTTCGTTGCATTATCCGAAGAATTACGATAATGATTTGGATTGTTTGTGGACATTAGAAGTTCCTATGAACCATATAGTCGAACTTTCTTTTTGGACTTCGATTTATACAATTTACCAAATTTCAGAGATGACTCCAGCTGCGGTGATTACATAAGGGTTTACGATAGTTATTATATCATTGAACAAAATTACACATATCAAATTTGTCCTAATTCAAACATTACGCACGTGTTTCCAAAGTAATGTTTTAAGTGTACAATTTGTCAGTGATAGTATGGTGCAGCTAAAGGTTTTAAGGCAAATTTCAATATGACGTGCGGAGGTACAATTACAGTACAAAACGATGGATTATTGTCAAACGATGATATGCCCACGCATTTCAATGGCAATTGCAGTTGGACAATTGTAGCTAAACAATTAGATCAAAAAATATCATTGACTATCACTCATTTATCACTTCTTGGAAATAATAGCATCGAAACTAACAGGCATTGCCCATCATCTTTTTTAAGAGTGCGTGACGGTAACGATGAATCGGCATCTCTCATAAATGAATTTTGTGGCCATAAAGTGCCACCTATGATAGTGAGCCGAGGGAATACAATCACTGTTGAACTCGGATCATACAGTGGTCCCATTGTAGGAAAATTCAGTGCCCATTATTCTGCGCTAAGCACTGCGTGTGGAGGAAGTTTAACTTCAGAAGAGGGATCTATAGCATCACCCAATTATCCGGATTCTTATCCGACTACATCCAGTTGCGAATGGATTGTAAGCACCTCGCCAGGTAACAAAATTTATATCACATTCGAATTTTCTCTATTGAATATTCTGAAAATTGTAATGAAGATTATCTTGAAATACGCGAAGATGATAACGTCTTATAGGAGTATTTTGCGGAGATGATAGACCTCTGAACACGACTGTTGCTTCACAATTATTCATTAAGTTCCGTGACGGTGAAGGAACAGGACGCGGATTTATCGCTCATTATGGATTCATTCATGGTAACGATATAAGTGGCATAGAGCTCGGCGAAATTGCATCTCCCTTTATCCGAAATCTTACGCCGGGCTGGCTGACTACTGGTGGAGAATTAATACTGACACGAATACTCAGATATCTTTGTCCGTTGATTTAATAGAAATAGCTGTATCAGGAACGGTTTGCTATAATTACTTGTCTATATATGACGGGTACGATGATACTGCATCATTGTTAAAGGAATTTTGTGTCTCTTAAACAGGATACAATTTCCCTAAAATCGTCTAATAATGTTGTGTATATAAAGTTGAAATTGGATGAAACTAATCTCGGTTCAAATTCCATATTAACTGGAATAAAATACTGGAAAACGACGAAGTGATTCGTGATAAAGGTGTTAATTGTGGATTTAATCGCACAATACATCTATCACCAGGTAATGTAACCGAAATAAAATCACCAAACTTTCCAAATGATTACGATAACGATTTGAATTGTGAATGGTTTTTAAAACCGATCCAGGTAATCATGTGACTATCAAGTTTCAGATTTTCAACCTCGAAGAAACATCGAGCTGTTTCGCTGATCATGTCGACATATATAGCTCAAAACCGGTGGTGCTGATTGGGAGGTAGTGCGTGAAAGCATTTGTCTTTCTAACATTATTAACACATACATTAATTCAACTACCTTCATGAAAATTAGATTTAAAACGGATTCTTCGGTTAAAGGAATGGTTTCTCGGCGTTGGTGCGTTCTGATTGTGGAGGATTTATAACGGATGTATCGTCAATTCATCTTGGTTAATCTGGAGTACAGCTATAAACTCATTAGTACACTGCGAGTGGGCGGTTAAAGCAAGACCTGGGCGTACTTTGAACGTGAGAATATTAGATTTTAATATTACAAATGGAAATAATGATTGTCAGAATCACCTAACTTTACGAAATGGCGAGTCCATAGAATCCCCATTGTTAGGACAAGGTAAATTCTGTGGTTATTCGCACGAAGACAGAGTATCAACATTGAAATCCTCATCCAATGCGCTATACATCGTGTATCATCTAGTTAGATCACAATATCAAGCGTTTAGTCTGCATTACGAAGAACAAGGGGTAGAATGCGGTTTAACATCAGAATTAGACTCTAACAATCCTTGGGAAGTTATAAACTCACCCAATTATCCCTCGATACCTACACCGTTTTCTGAATGCGAATGGAAATTTTCAGCACCTCCTGGTGAGATATTGAAAATAGATTTCATCGATAGGTTTGATTTGGCAAGAAAAGAAGACTGTGATGATGAATTTGTAGAAATAAGAGATGGTGCCTCCAAGATATCACCTCTAAAAGGACTATTTTGTAGAGAAAAACCGAGCACTGTCAAGACTAGCGGAAACTATGTCTACATTAAATATGTAACTCAATTAGCAGAGCCAAGAAACGGATTTAGAGCAAACATTTCTATAGATGTTTGTGGGCATATTCGTGCCGATAAGGGTGAAATCACGTCTCCTGGTTACTTAATTCATTGCCTTACGGTACTGTTTGCGAATGGAGAATAATATGTGATCGAACCATTATGATAACACCCAGGATATAGACCTGCCTGTGCCAGAAAATCGCGATTCTATTAAAGTTACGATCGAGGAAAACATCCCATTTAATCAAAGCACGTTTATAATAAAAACATTTTATTTTGATGACAATGGGATGAGTTTGGATCCCATTGAGACTATGAGTAAAGAAGTACTTGTTAAATTTTATTTCGGTAAACCAACTAGATATAGTTTGGTGTCATCGGTGAAAGGCTTTCGTTTTACCTTTAATGCATCTAGTTGCTTGCGGTGGCAGAATTTATGCTTCGGAGGGATTCGTTACTACACCTGGCCCTCGTGAGGTCAGTTTCCTTATTGTAATTGGTATATTGAATTACCGAATCCATCACGACGAATACGCCTAGAAATTTTAGACTCAATTTTATGGAAAGTTACCACGAGTTTGAACTTTACAATGATGTTTCTCATCAATCACTAATTCAATTGTTCACTAACGGTAATGGTCCACTTCGACGAATGTTTTTGAGTCATCATCTAATAAGCTTACAGTATTCTTATTAGCAGTAGAACGGGAGGCAAAATTGCGGGAAGTCGTTTCAAAGCGCGGTTTACCTCTAGTGAACCAGCTCTGTGTGGAGGTACATTTTCAAGCATAACCGGTCAACTAATTTCTCCCAAACAGTCACATCATATTTATGCGAATGGCATACGATCGGCAATCATATTGGTGAAATGACCAGAACGACTGTAAATTTTGATAGTAATAATTTAAAAATCTGTTAACTTGAACATTAAATTCAATACATCTGAGTCTAGTAGTAATTCTTACTGTAAGTATCGTGCTCCAAAAATAAGTATTATAGCCTCAGTAGGCGATGGAACCAAATTTACTAGAAATGTTTGTAATTCTCTGGAAGTTTCATATACGGTTCCTGCATCTGTTTTCGATGTTATTGCTTACAAAGGAAGCGATAAGATTGCAAGGTTCTACGTCGATTGGAAAATGCAACCATGCGGTGGGACTGTTGAAGTAGGTCAAATACCTATGGATATATTAATGTTACCGAACAACACTAACAATGTAGAAGACTCATTACACTGTGGGTGGGTTGTAAAATCATCTCAATCTGGCAGAATAGAATTAAAATTAGAAGGAACTTTCCAAGGGTCTTGTGATGAAGAGTACCTAGAAATATCACGTTTAAATAAATTGTCAGTAGTAAGCCGTTACTGCAAAGATCAAACGATTAGTGATGTAAAGGTATTATTAGGATATATTTATATACAGTATCATGCTCGCAACTATAAGAACAACACAAGCTTAAAGCTTTTGGCATCCACAACTGATCAACTTTGCGGTGATATTCTCAGTAATTATGAATCTGTTTTTGCTTCACCCAATTATCCAAACGGCTACAGTGCAAATCAAGAATGTACTTGGGATATTATTGCTGAAAAGGGCAATAGAATCATGCTCAATTTTATAGGTCGCTTTGCTATAGAAGATACTAATTGTACAAAAGACGCTGTAGTCATATACGATTGGAGGAATAATAAATACAGTCAGACCGTCTTTGTGGTAGAACACTTCCTGGCACATATCCACGTTTAATCAAATGAGAGTAATCTTCCGAACCGACGCTACAAACAATCTTGATGGATTCCAAGCGCAATGGAGTTCTATTTGTGGAGGTGAATATGAAGTTACAGAGACTGAGACTATTTTATACAGTCCTGGATATCCGTTTGGATATAAACCATTCTTGGACTGTAAATATAAATTAAGCTTTTAGCAATAGAATAATAATAAAGTTTCTGGATTTCTCTCTTGAAGGTCCTTCACCTATATGCAATTACGATAATTTAACTCTAAGTGGAACAATATCACGATATTATGGGTCAGATGAATTTATATTTTGCGGTACAGATATTCCTAAGCCACGAATATTTTCGGATGATGTGACTTTGCATTTTAAAACTGATACGTAAGCCAAAGAGGTTTCAAAATATCGTACTCTATACCAACATGCAACAAAAATATAACGGAACCAACACTTATCACGTCTGGCAATATCGGTGATGATGATTATGAAGACGATCTTAACTGTACATGGATCATAAGAGCTCCTGTCGATAAACGTATAGTTGTGAAATTTATTTTTGTTGACTTAGAAGATAACTACGAATGTTATAATGATTATATAGCAGTCTTCGAGGGAGCGACAATAAATATTGAGAAAAGACTCGCATTATTATGCGGCCATCTTAATACTTCCACTGTAGTGAGGAGTACAGGTAGAGATATGGTAGTAGAGTTTGTGACCGATTCCTGGGTTATAAAGGGATTTAAAGCAGATATATCTTTCAGTTATAACTTTGCGGAGGACAAGTTAATCTTACAGACTTATCTTCCAAATCTTTACAATCTCCCCTGTTTAATCATGAAGTTGTGTATTCAGAATTCCTCGACTGTCACTGGATAGTTAGTGCACCTCAGGGAAAAGTTATTCAAGTGGACTTCACGAATTTTCACATTGCACCTTGTAGGAATGTAAACCAAACCGCTCTAGGGATTAGCAAATGCGATTGTGATTTCGTTGAAATTAGAGATGGTATAAATCCAAACAGCTTACTCATTGGCACTTATTGTGGACATGACAGACCCCCAACATTATCTTCTTCCAGAAACTTGGTCGGAATACGTTTATCTACGGATGGCGAAATAGGTAGTTCCGGATTTACCATCAGTTTCAGCATTCGCGATTCACCTTGTGGTCGAAACAATTACGAAGTAACTGGAAACAGTCAGATCATTAAGTCTCCCGGGTACGACGGTGGTGCTATACCGAGAGGGCTACATTGTTCTTACTATTTATCACAACAGGATAATCCTTTCATACACCTACGAATAAACAATATGGATTTACAAAATGGATCTTTGTTCAACGTTTGCGACAAGGACGTTCTTATTGTAACCGAAAATATGCATTCCGAAAACACCACTTTAGGTACGGATTTGATTCTTCGCAGTGACAATAATGAATTTTTTGACACAAATTATGCTTACTATGATATTTTGTTGCATGCTCCACAACAAATTGTACTGTGTGGTATTAGGAAATCGGTGGACATTTATTTAACGGGAAACTCTAAAATCAATTTAATAACGGCACCAGAATCTGAAAAAAGTCATAGAGGCGTCGAAATGGAAATATCAAGTATTAGCGGATGTTCTAGAAATTATACAGAACCACAAGGACGAATACAGGTTACTCAAACTGAATCGAATTCTGAAAAATGTTCTATATTAATTTCAGTACCTGAGAACATCACAATATCTTTGTATTTCATATATGTTACAATGCCATGGGATGGCACATCAAATCTTCAAATTTTCGATGGTGATACTACGACTGCAACACTTCTTACTACGATCAGTGAGAGCAACAGTGATATCGCTGTATTTTCGACCGGATCTAAAGTTTTAATATGGAAGAACGGTACTTATTCAGGTTGGGGTATCGGTTTTGATATGAATTATTACACTAGCGACAAGGGGCGCGGCTGTGGCGGCCGACTTCACAATATTGTGGGCAACGTCGCAAGTCCTTTGTATCCTAACACGTACCGCCATGTAGGGACTTGCGAGTGGGAGTTAGAGACCCCGGCGGTGACTCGACTCAGACTGCAATTTAAAGTTTTCGACTTAGGGGCAAGTTGCGAGCAGAATTATGTACAACTGGTGGATCGCGGCGGCAACGTGTTCTCGACTTACTGCGCTGAGACCCCCGCCATTTATACCAGCAGTGACAATTACGTTAAAATAGTTTTTACCACGACAATGAACAACGCGGGTTCCGGTTGGACAGCACAGTTTTTGGGTGTAACTCTTTAATCTTACCTCATTTTTTTTAAACCTTTTTAAAATATAAATAATAACTATCAAGGAAATGGCGACTGCAAATAACGTTGCTACTGTATTTTTCTTTGCAAATTTTACCGTTTGTAGTATATTTAACTTTGAATGGGAGCTTTAATTAAGTAGTTTATCCCTTAAAAATTTCAAACTTAGAATTATGTTGGAACTTAGCACATTATTCGAGAAATAATATACACATATATTTTCGAACAACTGTTTTTAAAAATATATGTGCATTTGTAATAATAAAAATAACAAGAACTATGCACTGTGTATCAAACAAACTGAAAAGCTTATATTGTAAGCCTTCATCACATCTCACCCAATATTTTATTAAATATTAATTTATTAATGAAAGATCACCAAAATATTTGGATGCAATTTCTCAAAGTGGTGTGATTTAGTTATTTTTACTTTATAACAATTATCATTATCATTACTTAATAACAATTTATTTCATTGTTCCTGGTTGACATGTTTTTAGAATATCGTTAAATTTATGGCAGCTGTTATTGCTTTTTGTTGATTATTTTTGATATCTGTTTTAAATAAAATGTGTCACATATAATCAATTTCTTCAATGAATTTTGTTATTATATTTTATCATTTTATAGTTAGATTTACACACTTCGGATTACACGATGGCCCTAAGCCTGAGAATGTTGTTGTTAACTTTTATAATAATTTTACTATCTGCATATGTATATGTTGAACAATAATTTAGAATGGACTAGATTTTTGTAATCTTTTAGTACGTAATAATTTGTAATGTTATTAATTTGATTGTGATGTGTGCAAAATTGTTATGGTTTCAAACAAATGCATTAATTATATTAAAGCAAATCATCACATAAAACGTTTTATCTCATGAGTATTGTTTTCTTTGGGTAATGCCCTTTCCCACCTGTGTAAGTGCTACGTGAATTCTCGGGCGTGCTTAAATTTTTCAATATGAATGCTTGGGAAAAATGAATATACCATAGGTGTCTTTTGGCATGTAGCATTTAGTATGTCGTTTGTTCTTGAGCAGTATTTTACGTGTAAACTAATTTCTGCCGATGGCTCTGCCCGCATGGATTCATAATCTTGAATCTCGCTCTCACTCTTGCTTGTCCTATTCCTCACTTTCTCTCCCCGTATATCTTTCTCGCCTTTTACTCCTTACCCTGTCTTCATATTTATCTCCTTCTCTTTCCCTTTTCGTGTCCAAGCTAAGCGAGCGAAAAATCATGGCTGACAAAGTAAAATAGATTTAATTACAGTTTTTTATTGGCCTAATATAGGTATATTTTATATGTTATGTAACACACAAGATTTCCTAAAGATCGATTAAACCATTGTCGCAATATAAAAAGACACTCGGACAAATAGATTCGTAGTATATTATATTATACGTAACGGTGTGTTTCAGGTCGTTTAAGTTTTATATAAACACAGCCTCCCGTATAAGCGATTATATAAAAACCATATACCCACCATAATAACACGTAGAAATTTTTCAAAATTTTTAATTAATATTAAAATTACCACTGATATTCCTGGAATTGAACCTTTTATACAAACTATAGCACTTGACAGTAAAGAATTAGGTTATTTTTCCAAACGCTCATTCATTTCTAATGATAGTATTAAAAATGAATTAATAAAACAACAACAGAAATAATATTATTAAATAATTAAAAAAAAATTTCATCATCTTGTACTTTTTATCTTACGTGAGATTCAAAAGAAGCTCCTCCCCCCGTTTCGTTTGTTAGCAAATTAAGAAAAACTTACCCCCCATATGTGCAGAAAATCCTGCTTTAGATCAATTTTCGAATCCAATCTGTTCATTTCAATCCCGATTAGATTATCCATGAGAAAAGTATACTCTTACACCGGAAACGCGCGTAAAAAATTTCCCATACTACCAATAATGTATTTTATTATATATAACAATCCCATTTTCGCTTGTACTCTTGGTACCGGTCTTATTGATATAAGAAAAAAATTTAAATTAAATTTTACTTAAAAAAAAATTTTTTTTAAGAAAAATTGCAATTAGACTTCCAATTGAAACCAAAACCGAACTTAGACAGGTTAAATTTCTAAAGAATTCCTAAACTTGTTCTACAGAAAATAATCCTTGTAAAATATTATAATAGAATATAACATTAACATATTAAAAATGCGTTTATTTAGTTGTAATATTGCGATATAATTTATATATCATAATAGAAAAAGTAAAAGTTATAATTTTTTTTAATCTATAGTAATGTTTTTATAGATTTGTCTTTCCTATAGCATCGTATTTTTGTGTAGTGGATTCTTTATATTTAATACAGTATTAATTTTATTTTATGATTGAAATAATTGCAATCGTTATCAAATAATAAATAAGATGTAGGTTCGCAAAAGAACATATTGTCTCTATTTTATCATACATGTCAACTATAAATTAATGGAGAAGTAAAACACATCAAAATGTGTTTTACTTCACCTTCACGGATTATGAGTCTGTATAAATAAATAATCATAGCACTAACTTTATTGTTGATTTCACTGTCTAAAATCATTAATGATGAACGGATACATTATTGAATTCAAAAATATTTAATCTTGTTTAATCTAATTACCTGTTGCTTGATTAACCATTTTGATACTGAAATGGTATCCGTCGTCCCCCTGCCAGAAGATTGATGACTACTCTAACGGTAAATTCATTTAATGATAAATTCATTGTTCCAACGATGAAGCAAATTATGTCTAGATTGCAAATTTTCTTTGAGAATGACAATATTTACTTCGTCGATTGGCGTTTTAATTAATCCTCCTCGCGTGCTCACCGGCAGATGTTTTTTCAGCTCTAATGACGATATCATGGCTATCGGACGGCATCCAATCCAATGCTATTTTGACATTTTGACTAAGTCGTTGTTGTGATGAAGAAAGGCTTGCAGTTCTTGAACAATGATGCGCTTCACTATTGGACTGTGAGCATAACGCCTATCGACTACCGCATATAGATTTCCCATAAAATATTTCTATAAGAATTGATGATCTGCATCTGGTAGTGGTAACACTGCTCCCAGTAAATGTTAAATTTGTCTTTATGTCTGTATGCGCCAAATTGTCGTGTTTGTTTTGCATACAGTTTCGAATTCCAGTGCCCATTCCCTTCCCATACTACCCTCTGCACGTATCTTTAATACCGACATGAGCGATAACGATCAACCGAGCCCGACACACACGCGTCTGCTCTGTGCAAAATAAATGTATACATATCTAAATATCCCGAGTCGCTGGTGAGGACCTGGAAGAAGCCGAGGCGTTGCTCTACTCTTCGGTCTACAAGTACGTGCAATTTTATTCCTCCTATTTCCTTTTATAATAAGATCCCAGATGAAATTCAAAATTTACCATTTAATGAGTTTAAACATTTCATAAAAAGAAAGTTATATGGCAAGGGCTATTATACTGTGTTAGAATATCTTAATGAAAAAAGCCCTAGGGATTGAACTCCTCGGCTCAGGTTATTTCATATTATTTTTAAATGTCGACTACATTGTTAATTATTTAATCCTTTGTGTTTATGAGTAAAAGGAGCAAGCCTTCAGTTTCTTGTCCATTTTTTTCAAGGTAAATTAGCATTTGCAATAGGTGGCAAAGACGAAAAAGAATTTATTAATGACGTATGTTAAGTGCAATTTCATGCGGACATAACCAACTCGACTTCTCGCTGGTTTGTTTCTTAATGTTATAAATTTAAGACAGTTTGATTGTGTAACGTATTAAATTTTAATTTGAAAAGAGCTAACCTCAAGTTTCTTCCTCATGTTTCTTGTGGGAAAATTGCCTTTCTAACGAGTGGTGAAGTGGCTAAGTGGTTAAATGTATTGTAACGTATTTCCAGTGTTATTCTTGACCTATGAAATAAAGTTGACACTTTTATGGGTAAGGAACGTTAAAAATTAAAAGAATAAACATGGGGAATTTTGGTTGTCATATTCCTGGGTTCAAAAATATTTTTGAAAAATACCGAAAAAAATTGAAAAAGTTATAAATAATTTAGTTAAAAAAGACAGGTTTGGTTTTTAGCGAATACCTCAAAACTATTTGATATCTTAAATAGTTTTTTAGGTATTCGGTATTAAAATTTCTTAAAAATTTGCAAATACAGCCTAAAAACTGGAGAAAGTTTCCTAAAAAAAGTTTCACCTCCGCTGACTCCGCTAACTAATATTTATAATTTTAATAGCGCAGTGAAAATAGGGCAAGAAACGGGTAGCACGGGGGCCGCGTGCACTTCACGTTAACAAAAAAAAAAATGTTTAACTCACTAAATAAGAATATTAAGGAATGAAAAAATTTAAGCTCCACAAGGAAACATGAAAAAACGATAATCAGACGGAAAAAATTTTTTTTCGCCATTATTACTATTAGTTACGATAATTATAATTAAGTAAATTTTAAACGATTTACATTTATATAAAAATCTTGATGATTGTTGAATTACAAATCTGAGATTTTGTCACTCTTGAATCTATTTTGAGATAGGTATAGAATAGACTCCCATTAGAAAAATTAAAAAATAATAATTTACCACTTTTTTATTACCAGTTGAAGATTTGAAAAAATGAAAAATCAATAAAGCAATAATTTTTTTTTATTGAATATCGTAATTATTTCGTTTCCTTATTATTATAAACTGCGTAAAATAATTTTTAAAAATTTTTTACTTCCATTGCTTCAATACTCTTTATTTATATGTTAAAATTTTATATGGATTATTTATAAGTTAAATTTTTTTTTGGTAATCTACTTCTTAATAAAAATAATGGTTCTTAAGAAAAAAAAATCATTTTTAAATGAAAATTATTTATTGCCTAGAAACATTTGCTAGCGCATTTGTAAGTTAAAATTTTTTTTTGAAATGAAATGTCAATATTGAAAAACCGTTTTTTCTCTAAAAATCATAGTATTTATTGTTATTTCAGATAACGACAAAAATTTTTTTTGGAAAATTTTTTATTTGTTTATTTCATAAACAATTTAGTGTAAACAATGGATTTCCACGGTTTTTTCCTTTTATATACTAAATTAAGTAATAAAAACAGTCAGTCAGTTAAGTGTTATTTTTTATAAAAACATTTTTCCTTTACGATTTGTCTGGCTGAATAAATAGTTTGAAATAGTTCCCTAAGTGACTTATAAAAATTAAGCGTCAGAATATAAGTTAAGTTTAATTTTCTTTTTTGATGCTTTAAATTGTCCGGCGGAAGTTGTGGCCAGCAGAAAGTGTGTGGCAGTGTCGAATATTATTATATTTTTACTTACCTTTCTCACCTGGTATCTGTGAATCGACCGTCCAACCAACTTTGCAGGTAGGCTGTCGTTCAAAGTACATATAAACACTACTCGAGGCCTTACATTTTGTTTTTTACAAAATAAAATACATATGGGAGGTCTGGGGTCTTGGAATATATGTAAAATTTGACAATTCGTAAATCATGTATCGTATTTTAGTTACCACAAACCTATTGAAATAATGATTAATAATGACGAGAGTATTGTCGTAATTATAGCGACTACATACTTTTCAAGTAATTTGTGAGAAATACAAACGTATAGACGGCCTAGATATTAATACAAAC
This sequence comes from Eumeta japonica, assembly GCA_005406025.1. Classification (NCBI taxonomy): domain Eukaryota; kingdom Metazoa; phylum Arthropoda; class Insecta; order Lepidoptera; family Psychidae; genus Eumeta; species Eumeta japonica. Next base: position 957,301 of record BGZK01000026.1, read on the forward strand.
TACAGATGAGAGTAAGAAAATATTGACCATTTCATATAAAATTAATTACTGGAAAACGATTTCAAAATTTTAAATCGAAATATCTTTGAAACTTAAGTCGAGGGACGTAATTATTTACACGAGGAGAAAGAAAAATTCCTTGTCGAGGGCAGTTATTTTTTACTTTTTTAATTTATTCTACACCATTAGATAAATAAAATAAAATAACGAATTAGAATATGTGCTCCTAATTTCATGGCAAGGGAACAGCGTCCTGATGTGGATAGTATGAGAATGGTAATACTGTTTCATAGTCCTCAGTTCGGTTTAAGCAGTCGATAATTTTGCACGTTCATTTGTGCCTCTTATTCTGACGTTTATCATTCTGAGTACTTGACTGACTGTTTTAAACAAAAAAAATGTAAAGGTAATATTTTTACCTACTAACAATATTACTCTGCACAATCTGTAAATGATATTTTTAATTTTTTGTATAATGTTACTACATATTTAGTCTTCGAAAGACAGTGGGTCGTAGTCGACTGACGCCTGATTTATCATGTCAAAATAAAAAAAAATATATTTATAATACAATTAGCGATTTCTAGTATTTTTTGAACTATTGCATAGCTTTTGTTTCGGGCTTTGAGCTCGGCGACCGAATCAAGAAATTCCGTAACGAAAATAAAACCTAACACCCCCCACTCCGCCTACCATGTAGCTCGGCCGAGCCTTCGCAGTATATGGTACGACTGCACGAAGCTCGCACGGATCGAGACGAGCTGCTCCGAAATCGGACGAATACGTAAGCAGCTTTTTGTGAGAAAATATATTGGTGTATAGGTATCTATCATATCTTTATAATGCCACACTCACCGCATGTGCCCCGTAAGTATACATGTAGGTAATAGTAGGTATATATGTACACATAGGTGTACCTATGTACAACAGTGAATAGCAGTTGCTGGTGAATAGCTATACGCGTAAAATTTGTGTGTAAAATGTTTTAAATATGAATAAACAAAGTGCATTTATCAATGAAGAAAGTGATGGAAAACTCGAATTAATATCAAAGAAAAAAAAATACTTAAATAAATAAATAATTATAATTGATAAAAACTGCTATGCAATAGCTTTACCGCGGCAGTCCCCGAGTGCCACACGTTTAATTTTTTCTTTGAAATTGTAAAGGAGATTAATTCTTAAGACAAATTATAACATTTTATACACTTCTGTTTACTTAGAACATTTTTAACTGACTTCAATAAAATGAAGAGGTACTCAATTCGTCGTAATATACACATATTACGATGAATTGATAACTTCCTCTTCACATATATTATGTTTATAAATAAAGTTTAAAAAAACTAAAAAACTCGATTTTATAGGATATGAAACTAAAAATTGAACAATAATTCTTAATATGAGAAAAAAAAAAATGAAAAATGACGAAAAGTACTAGTATTATTGTGGAAAAAGCGTGGGGCGCTCTGTACACGAAAAATGTGACACAAAGCGCCCCACGCTTTTGCCACAATAATACCAGTATTTTTCGTCTTTGTTCATTATTTTTTTCAGCTCATATTAAGATATATTTTTCACTTTTTAGTTTGATGTGCTTTAAAAACGTGGTTTTAGTTTTTTTTACAGCAAAACATAAAATTGCTGTATGACTAATAAAAAAAATGTTGAATAGGGTAAAATAGGGAATAAAAGTATCTACAAAGTAATAAGTATAATGCCCTATTATTTCTAAATACTACTTGTATGACTTTATTTACTAATTATTATAATTAATTACTTTAAATATGAAGAAGTTTCATATAAACTTGAATCCCTCATTTCAATCCCTTAAGGAATGGATTCCCAAAAATTGTAAATGGCTTGTACTCAGAAGTAGACAGTATGCTATATATACTCACTGAATTGTGCATAGTAGTTAATTATCCTGACATAGCGCTCATAAGGGATAAGCCTTTGGAATGGGTACATGAACGAGCTATTTTAACACCAAAAAATGACCAAGCAGTTCTAATCAATAATTTTTTGTTAGAGTCATTTCAAGGCAAAGAAATTGCATAGATACGGTAGTAAATACAAACGAAGCAGTCCACGATCTTGTTGAGTTTTTAAATACTATTAATCCAGCTGATCTTCCATATCGTAAGCTCTCGCTGCGTGTCGATCTACCTTGTGATGTTACTTGGGAATATAAAACCATCAAAATTATGCAATTGTACTAGACTGCAAATTAAGGCTTTTCATCGAAATTTAGCAGAAGCCACTATAATAGGGCCGGCCCAGGGAGAAACAGTATTTGTGTCGCGTATACCGGTGATTCCTAATGATCTGCCTTTTGAATTCAAGCCTTCAGTTTCCTTTGAAAATACGTTTTGTCATGACTATAAGCCACAAAACCAAGTTTTGAAATTTGCAGGAATCGACTTGCGGCGGTACCGTTTTTCACTTGGACAGTTTTAGGTAGCCTGTTCTCGTGTGAGCTCTCCTTGTGGTCTACTTATCTTAGCTCCATCCACGAAAATGGTTAAAAATGTTGTTTATAAAGAATGCCATAATAATCTTACGATGTATCTTTAGCTACGAACGTTGTTCAATCAATCAGTAAATCAGTCAGCCAGTTAGTTTGTATCTTTTTTCATACATATACCTCTAATCTTGATTCATCGTATCCTATATGATGACTGATGTCGACTATCACGCGGACGAAGTCGCGAGCAAAAGCTAGTATATTAATATATGTTCACATGTAATTTCTTTGTTTATGGGTCGATTTGAATGATTTTTTTGCATTAGGTTAAATAGTTCCATGATGATCCCATTTTAATTTCACTAGTATTGAACCTTGGACTCACATACACCAGGAAACTCCCCAAAATAAAATAACAAATCTATAACGATTAAGGTACTGCTCAGTTTTTGATGGTCCCAAAACGAAATGGTTATCTAATTAAGGCCATGGACGAGCTGAACTGGACGGGACATGGAGTATGAAGGAGTGCAACTGAATTTCTTAACAACAAACAGCACGAATGTGCAGATTGAATGAAAGTGAATCGCATCCTCGTAAGCCATGCAACCGAAGATGATGCAGCCACGAGGGTTTCCTCCTATGTTGAAACTCTTAAACAGTGAACAGCGTAGACATCTAATACCTTTAAACAAGCAATTCTTGTATATTTGTTTGTTTATATATACCAGCTATCTCGGAAACGGCTCTAACGATTTTCATGAAAAATTTTATTTAGATAAAGTTTAGTGTTTCAAGTTTATCAACATAGGTGTTTTTCCCGGGAAAACGTGATTTTCCAAGAAAAAAATTAAAAACTGGGATATGAATGCTTACTTACTAAATATAGAGATATTTCGGCGCGAACTTTACAGTTGCTGTGGAGCAGCGGCTATCATGTATGCTTTCTGTGCAGAAGATTCCGAGTTCGAGCATGAGATGCATCTTGATTTTTTAAATTTTTTTTTATCACGCTTTTTTAATTTTTATTATTATGACAAGCATTTTTATCTTGCAAGTTAAATTTGATCCACTTCCCAGTTGCTTTTTTTAAAATTAATTTCATCAAAAATAACCTCAATATTAGTTTTTTTATTTTCATGGCTGTTTTTGAAATATTAATTTGAAAATGTGTCAGTCGTCAGTTGTGGTCCATTCAATGGGAAACGAGTGCCATTTTGTGTTAAAAGATAAAACTACGATCTCAATTAGATACGATGGAACTACATGCATCAATATTTATTAAAATTATTACCGTAACGACAATAAATGTTATGAAATTATTTTATTATTGGATGATATGGTACATTGTATAGTATTCAAATGTTTTACTTTCCAAAAAATATCTGTTGTAGTTATCAGACAATCCCTGATAGATACTTATTTTAAACGTTTCTTCATTTTGAATGCGTTATGGGCGACATCTGTAGAATTGTATTCATATCTAACTTACATCCAATAGAAACAATGCAATAATTTTGTTTTCCAGTCATTGTGCCGTACTGGTGATATTACCAAATTTGGGCATAAAATTCATTTTCGCTCGCTACTCGTCCTGTGTGGTTCGACAACGTTAAGTTTAACTTATTAGACACCTAGATTATGTGTATATTGTATATATAACCCATAAGTGTACAATATGCCTAGAAAACCGTAAAAAAAAACGTATAATTTCAATCGTCAAGATTCATCTCAAGAAAACTTGGAAGAAAATCCGGCTAACGAGGTTTCTGACCAGAATCAAGACTTAGGTACGGTATTTCAAGAGAATCGATTTAATCAAGTTAATGTTCAAGAAATGCTTCCTTTAGCTCGACCCACACGTGCAGCTAAAACAAGATGTTTGCAAAATTTGACTAGAATAATAAATGAAGAAACATCCATTTAAATGTTCTATAGGAGCGTAATCGCTTGCGTGCTTCACAACGTGTGGCCAGCGGGTCAATTATGTTTCTTAACTAGCGATATCGATGTGTAGTCGATATAGAAGTCATATGGTTGATAATTGGCATTACCGTTTCACAGAAAGCGATATCGACTCGACATCTGTCTCATATTGACATCGCTCTCCATAGTGTTACCATAATATAGCTACCAAATTTTCCACTGTTTAAAATTCACTTCCTCCTAGTTTTTATTTCAATGTTTTGGCACTTAATTACATTGAAAATGTTGTATTTTTTTTTAAACATACTTATAAGTATATTGTTAATTTAGTAAACCAATTAACGTTTTTAACAACAAAATAAAATCTGTCAAAACTAAATTGTTGACTATTTCAAAATTATTACAATGGATCATGGCTACACATGTGTCATAAAAATACGTTAAGTTTTAAACTACTTTGTACTTTGACATTGAAATTACGAAAATTTTAAAACACATTTTCCTTTTTCTGAATATTTTGGTAAACTATTTAAATTTCAATTGTTGAAAATCATAATGGCAGTGTTCAACAACGAAAGGGTAACTACAGAACAATTAGAACGTCTGATTGATTTTTTGGAAAATAATGAGGACCTTGCTCTTGTACACTGTCGTACAAAAGAAGGTCGACAAAGGAATAAAAAGTTATGGGACGAAGTCGCCCTTTTATTGAATAGTTTGGGGAATGGGGCAACAAAAGATGGTGCTTTGTGGTCAAAAGTAAGTACAATTACTGCCAAATCAATCGCCTGTACTAGAACATAAATTGTTTAGACAAGTGTTTATTTCTCTTATAGTATTGGAGTGACTATAAAAACCGCCTTAAAAATAAAATTCGAAGGTTAAGTGCTGCAGCACAAAAAACAGGTGGAGCCCCTTTATTATTGAAATTTACTCCACTAGAGGAAAGGTGTAGAAGGATTTTAGGAATGGATGCAGGATGTCCAATTAGTGGAGTCCAAATAAATCCTTTCCAATGTCAAGTATGTAATACTACATTTATTAGTATTTGTAGTTTGTATATAATACTTTGCTCTTCTGTTTAATTTAATTTATTACATCATTCCAGATATCACAACCTGCACAAAGGTAATAAATTTATCACTATTAATAATTTAAGAAGAGAGATATATATATATTAAACAATTTTATTTATTTTCAATTTGAACCATTCTGTTTTCAAATTAGTAAATGTCTTGTCAATTTAATCAAAAATATATAAAATGAATCATATGTGCATAAATTTTCTAAATAGTGATCGGAAATTGTAATAAGTATAATTAAATTTTGACAAAGGCTTATTTCTTTTTTAATAGTGGATCAGGTGTGATTGAAACTGCGGCACCTATGTCACCTCTAGTAGAACCTGTAGTGGTAGCAATACCTACTATTGAACTGACTCCACCACAGAATTGTCCCCAGGCAAGTCCAAGGCCCATTGAAAATGCGATTCCTTCATCTAGCAGAAGACGTGGAGTTCGGCGTGAAAGAAGTATGTGTTAAATAATGTAATATTCATTTATTAAATGTTGAATTAACCAAATGAAAATTAGAGAAACTTTTCAATTTCATTTATATAATTTATTTTTAAATGATTTTTTGTCTATGTATTTATTTACTTTCATAAATATGATTATCCTTCCTTCACTTTTTGTAATAAAACTTCAAAAGTATCGAATTTCTATATGATTCACTTATTTAGATGGACATAAAAACAATAGAAAAATGTGACAGCATTTTAACTTTTTTCTTTTTCAAAATGTAAGAATGATAAATGGTATCTAATGTATCAAAACTAGCTAATTACAAACAGCACAACCAAAGAGATTTTACTGCTACTCTTTACTTAAGAAACTTTTTCCTGACCTAATAAATACATTTGAGTCAAAGTACTTTTCTATAATACTAAATTTTACTATGAAAACCATATTGTCTGATAGATATTATGCTGCAGGCAAAATATTCCTTATTCTCTTAATTGTATAATAATGAAAGAGTTAAATCAATGATGTTTTATTTGCAGTCCGTCCTCGCTTACATAGCCTAAGCGAATTAAAAGCAGACCTACTACGAATAGAGGAAAAAAGAGTAGCTGCTGAAACAAAGACTGCTGAGGCATTAACAACAATGGCTAATGCTCTCAGTAGTATAGCTTTATCAATGACTGAGCTTACTAATTTAATCCGAACACAGCATGAGACAATGGTAAAACATATTTTATTACTTATAACTATGTGGATTTTATATATTTGTTTGAGGTAAAACAAGAAATTACAAAATGTACCAATGTTAATATCTCAATGTTCTATATTAATTTTTTTTCTACATACCTACATATGCCACATTCATCTTTTTTTGCCACTTTTTAAAACAATCAGAACCAACTCTAACAAAATCAATAAATGGGCATATATTTAAGTTGATAAAAGTCTAAGAACATAATTATAAGAATTTTTTGTTAACATACTATCCTAAATGACCTGGGTAAAGATAATCCTAGTCACTAGTTAAATAAAAAGACAATAATGCTGTTTTATATACAATATAATTATGATTTCAGGTTCTAAATGTTGTGGATACTACATTGAACACTTCAGGTGCTCTTGATGTTCCATCTGGTGGTGCTAATGCTGCTGGCACTACACCTGAGTAAAAGAGAAGCAAGTATTTTATAATTTAATAATTATCACAAGCTGATCTGCTATGGATTTAAAACGATTATTTAAGTCAATTATTCAAACTGTGATTTTAGAGTGATTTAGGTTCATGCTACTATTTAGGAGCAAGTTATAATAGGTTGATTATCTCCTAACAATAATTAGAGTTAATTTATTAAGTTAAAACAACATGTTTAACTTTTAATAGTTAGCAGCTAATTATTGTAAACAAGAGTTTGAAACACACTGTAAATGATATAAGTATTATTTTATACCATTATTTAAACTTAGTTATTCAATAAAATTGTGATCATACAATAGATCATTATTTTTATGGGTTCTGTTAAGTTTAGATGTGAATCTGATGTATTATTATAAATATTTTTACCCTATCATGTGTAAAAAGGAGAGGCAAAAATTGTAAAGTTAATAATGGGCTCCCATTTTAATAACTTGTGTCTGTGATTTTTTATTTAATTTCTTAGCAATATTTAAACAAATAACTATCTGTGATTTTTGTATCCAAATTTTATACTAGTATTTAGGTTAGGTTAAATAAGCTAATTCAAAGACTAATAATACTCTAAATGATATAAGTATTATTTTATATGATTATTTATACTTAGTTATTCAATAAAATTGTAATCATATAATAAAACATATAGTTTGATCACAATTATAATTATTTTCATAGATCCTGTTAAATTTAGAAGTGCATCTCATGTGGTATACAATTGTAAATATGTTGAATCTTAAATTTTGAAGGTCTTTTTTACCTTCAAAATTCAAGATTTTTATTTGACTTTGTAAAAATATAACTTTACTAAATTTGTTTGTCTGTTTGTCAAATGTTCTATCAAGTAATTGTGAGTTTTCTTATTATTGTTATAATAAATATGATTCTTGGATCTTATATTAGTATTATTAAGAGTGTTTATTTGAAATTATTATTTGAAAAGTCTAAAAGATTTCTACATAATATTCTGAAGAGACTTACGAATCTGTTTAATAAAAATTTTTTCTTACTAAGCAAGTTTTTTTACTTTTATTTAAAAAAAAAAATATACTTACAAATGCGATCTATAAGAGCATTTCGTTCAGCTCTCCCAGCTAATAAATCACGATTTACACGTCGATTGCACGGGTCTGCTAGAAATCTAAGAAGAGAAAAGTAATCAATCAAGTAACTATGCAAGTTAGTGTTTTTAGTAAGAAACAAAAGTTAGCATATATTTCATTTTTCATTTAAAACATTATTTTGTCCTTCTATATTTAATAAAGAAAAATGTTACATCTATATTTAACTAGTTGAATATACATATGTAATTTAAATGCTCAGTTATGTTTCTACATTATATTTGACATCATTGAATGTTCTTATTACTTTTGGTTTCTTAATATTAACTCTGCAAAGGTGCCAAATGTTTGAATCTAAGTATGCAATAAATATATAAAATGCAGCAAAAATGTTTAACCTTCTATAGTTTAATTCTCCTGCATGAATTGTGTCATTTTCAACATTTTGCCTTTGCACTTGCCGTTGTTACTCTTCTCGCTGTTCTTGTTCAGTTAACGCTGGTACTTGCAAGCGTGCTCCATGCGATATATTGTGTAATACACAACAAGCATTAACTATTTTAGCTGCAACATCTGGTTCATAATTTAGAACACGGGCAGCTAAGAGACAGCGAAATCTACTTTTCAGTACCCCAATGCAACGTTCTACACAATTTCTAGCAGACATATGCATATCTGTGTATATTCTTTCCTTTGTTCGGGAGGCATTCAGTATGGGTGTCATTAATATATTTCTTTGTGGATAGCCAGAATCACCTACACATAAATGATATTTTAAATTTACTAGATGAGAAAAATAAACTTAACATGTAGATGTGGACATAACTGACGATACACATCTAGCATCCACAAAGTTTCACCATTTTGACGACAATTTCTCAGGTATTATATTGGATGCATTTGCCAAATAATGCAATCATTTGTTGCACCTGGGTGACTTGCATCTACACTTAATATTTGCAAATCAGAGTCACATATCTAAAAATAAATTTTAATAAATCATACATTAATTTGTACTCAAATAAACAGTCACTTGTTCGAGAAAACTTTATTGTAAACTCAATAAAACAAGCTTTGAGGGATGCACTTATTGACAGTAACTAGACAGGTACCTCAGCTCAAGGATAAAAGATTATATAATAAGAGATAACAAGAAACATTATTAAAGTTAGAATAATCATCTGCATAAATTGGTACAAATCCACTACTCCATTTATATGGGTAGTAATTTCATATGTTCAATGTCTAATTTGTAAGTGATATAAAATACCCATGCCAAACAGGCAATAAATTAGAAATTGTTTCTTTTATCATGGTGACTTTATACTTACAATTTGAACATTTAAAGAGTGATAATGTTTTCTGTTGAAGAATCTTTCTTCATGGTTTGATGGTTTTATAGCTACATGCGTACAATCTATGCAGCCAATCACACCAGGAATTCCACATTCTTCATAAAACCTAAAAGACAAGACAAAATTTTATAAATCCTTCATCTTTTGAGTGATCTGACAATCATGATTCCTCAATTCTGTTTTGATCTCAATTCATGTTCAACCGACAGTAACAGTTCTATCCTCATTATAAATTCCAATCTTAGTCCTATTCTCGATTTCGATGCTCATCTTGGTCTCATTCTTGATTCGTTGTCAAGTATATCATTCGACTATATCTACAGGCTTTAAAAAAAAAACCCTTTACAAATGTTCATCCCTCAGGTAAAATTTTTAGACTCAACTATGTCAGCAGTGCTTTTATTTGTCACACTGTTCCTCTTTTTAATGTAAGTATAGATAAAAATAATTTAAATGTTGCAAGTCAATATTATTTCTTGAACCTGGAATTAATTTAACTGATCTTTACTTACTCTTTCTTAATTTTGTTTCTTTCTTCTGGGTTAAGAGGAAATTTTATATATTTCTGAACAATGGCAGGATGATTGAGGGCATCTGTTACTTCACGGAATGCAATTAGATACTGTACATTGAGCCATTGACAGGTATGTACTATCTCCTACAGATCTTTGATATGATCCTGTTGCATAAAAGGAAAAAGCAGTAAGTACCTGTAATAAAATAACAGAATCTATGTTAATATAAAACAAAATGTACACACAGTATTATTTAGGTTAAAATAGTTGTATACCTTAACTTCTGTAGAAACACCATGACTTCTTTTAGACCTAGGCAAATATGGTTTTAATTCTTCGATTAATGAGTGCGCAAGACCTTTTGTCAATCGATATCTGTCTTGAAATGCCATATCAGGTTGTTCAAAAGGGTTACATAGCTCTCGCTGTATTTTGCGCTTTCTTCGCAATTCTTTCATTTCTTCCGAATGAATTTGTTGACCAAGAATCATATAGAGACCATAGCGAGCCATACTGACTTCAATATTAGGCAAAAATAAAAAACAAAACACTCAGGACACACAAAACGAAGTAGCAAAAGCACGTATTTTGATCACGCGTCAAAATCGAGTCGACTTCGTGTATCGCTTAATCGTTCAAATGTCAAAATGGTATCCATAATACGACAAATGCTGCTTCGCGCGATACAGATCCGATATCACTGACATCGTGTTTCCGTGTCCATAATGCGAAAAGTGCGTTTGACAGACGTTTGAACCGACTCACGTCCATATCGATATCGCTTGATAAGAAACATAATTGACCCGCATGAAAGTGACGAACTGCGTGAACAACGCTTAGGAGACCTACGACGGCGTGCATCACATCGTGTGGCAACTGAAAGTAATGAAGAGCGCGAGCAACGCCTAGAAGACCAGCTACGACGTACTGCTGAACGTATGGCCACGGAAACTAACGAACAGCGCGAGTAACGCTTAGAATACCAGCGACGGCGTGCATCAGAAAGTTTGGCCAGTGAAAGTAACGAAGTGCGTGAGCAACGCTTGGAAGACTTACGACTACGTGCATCGCACCGTGTGGCAACTGAAAGTGATGCACAACGAGAGCACCGGTTAGAAGAACAAAGACGTCGAGACATAAGACGCCGCAGAGCTTTACAAAGTAATTATTTACCAACATATAAATGTGCCGTTAATGCGGATCAGCTATATCACGCCTTAGGATCTTTTGAAGTTTTATGTATCCATTGTGGTGCATTGCATTTTCCTGAAGAACGTGTTTCTAATCGTATAAATAGAAATTCTTTTAGAGACTGTTGTTTGCATGGCAGAATTTTAATTGAGTCACCTAAAGTTCCAAATGAATTAGTACGACTCTTTTGAAACGCCACCACATTCGGAAGAATTTCACAAAAAAATAAGAAACATTAACGCATCTTTTGCGCTGGCGTCTTTTAACGTGGAAGATGACAGAACAATCAATAGTCGTAGCATTTATAGTTTCATTGTTTGCGGACAAGTGTACCATAAAATGAATATGGCAGCTCATCCGACACAGAACGATGAAGATGTCTTTGAACGGCCGCTGCATGACCAATTATACTTTTTAGATCCTGATGATGCTGTTAATGAAAGAGTTAATCATCCACTTAATTCTGGAATTAGCTCATCTTTAATGGAGTTACTGGAGTACATTATTCGGGCACGCAATGGCTACGTACAGGGTTACAGAATGATGCGCGATATAGAGGAGGACATAAATCGTTTAAGTTCTGCCCAAGGTATATCTCCACCATACGTTAAGCTTTTGTTTAGACAGTCAGAGCAGGCTGATCGCGGAAGATATAATATACCTGTCTGTAATGAGGTTTGTGCAGTGTTTACACTTAATGCGGATCAGAGTTTTCCAGATAACGAAATGATTATTCACCAGCGTAACAAAAACATTGTCTATTTGAAAAATATTGATAAGCGAGTCGAACCATTTACTTACCCATTATTTTACTCGGCTGGCACAGATGGGTATAGTGTGGATTTGCCGCTGCAGACGCCATATGCTAGCCGCAATCATTTAACTCGGCTTGAGCTCGCACAATACAGACTGTCTTTTCGACCAGAGAGCATTAAATTCTCAATGGATGCAACATCAACAGGAAGACCAGATTTGCAAGAAATTCCATTTAATGCCCTTCATTTCGGTGGGAGGTTATTTCAACAATATTTAGTGGACACATACATTCGCGTAGAGCGTGATCGTATTCAATGGATAAAATATAATCAAAACAAGATATTCGCAGAACAATATACGGGAGTAACATGTCTCATTAACGAACTAGCCGAACAAAAAAAAAATGCCACTGTTGGTGAAAAGATTATTTTACCTTCCTTGTTTCCTGGCTCTACTCGATATTACACAGAAAATTTTGAAGATGCAATGGCTATTGTTCGACGGCTTGGATCACCTGACTTTTTTATCACGATGACATCTAATCCTAACTGGCCGGAAATAAAACAGACATTGCAAATGAACTTAGAAGACGGGACAATCTTGGAGCAGCTTCCACAGAGTCGTTCCGATATCGTAGCTCGAGTAGCTAACCTAAAATTTGACCAAATTATTGAGGATTTGGATAAAAAACAGATCTTTGGAAAAATAGCAGCCTTTGTGTATACTATAGAGTTTCAGAAAATAGGGTTACCGCATATGCATTTGCTTGTTATTATGTCATCTGATGACAAAATCCATCAACCAGAAGAGCTCGATGACTTGGTTTCATCCGAAATACCTGGAAATCACGACTTAGAGTTAAGAGAACTCGTATTCAAATGGATGATTAAAAATCCATGTGGGGAGTTAAATTCTAACGCAACGTGCATGGTTCAAAAAAACGGAAGATTAAAGTGTCGATTCGACTTTCTTAAATCATTCCAAGAAGTAACATCTTTAGTAGATGATGGAAAACCAAATTATCGACGACGCTACAACCCTCAATTTGATCCGGAAAGTTCCCGATTTTCTCATGAACAGGCTGTTTATCGGAAAGGCATAAATGGTCGCCGTGTAACACGAGACAATCGTCATGTAGTCCCTTACAATTCATATTTATTGAAAAAATTTGACTGCCATATTAACGTAGAGTATGTAGGAAGTATTTTGGCTGTGAAATATCTTTACAAATATATTTATAAAGGACACGACTGCGCATCCATCAAAGTTGTAGAAGAACAAAGATTTGATTTATAATGAAGCAAACATATACATTGATGGACGTTGTGTCACACCGCCAGAAGCATGCTGGCGATTATTTGCTTTGAAATTCAAAAAAGTCACAGTATTCAACGATTAGATATCCTTTTACCCGGTCAGTATAGAATCGCAAACTAAGATCAAATTCAGGAAGATTTGGCTGATGTTGGACAAAGAGGATCTACTTTGGATGCATATTTTAAACATAATAAGCAAATTAAAGAGCTGAGGGAACTGAGTCAGTCAAATGTTGATTTGGATAACATGGAATATCATTATTATTGGCAGATGCCTGAACATTTTAGATGGGTCGGTAGATCAAGTAAATGGGAGCGAAGAATTCGTCACCGGCGAGTTATTGGTAGGATTCACAATGTCAATTACGCCGCCCAACCAGAACTATACCACTTACGATTGTTATTATATCATGTAAAAGATGCAACAAATTTCGAAGACCTTCGGACTGTTAATGACACCCAGTATCAGACATATAAACAAGCCTGCTTAGCGCGCGGTTTAGCCTACGACGATCAACAATGGATAGAAGGGTTACGAGAATCAGCATTATCTAAAATGCCTGTGGCAATGCGAAGTCTTTTTATTCAAATATTAATTTACGGTTCTTCCGAAAACCCTAAACGATTATGGGACACATTTAAAGAAAATTTATCAGAAGATTTCATACATGCAGCCCGGCGAAAGGGACAATCCGTAAATAGTGCAATTAATCGTGCCTACAGAATTATTGCTCATAAATTAAACACAGAAGCAACAGAAGGCAGAAATTTTCAATACTGGATACGAACTTTTGGTTTTGAGGACATTGGAGATTACGATATTGAAATTAACCAAAGTACTGTCAACGCCGACGAATCAGCAGTCATGGGAGAGCAAATGTATCTGCAACTAAGAAGAAAACAGGTAGACATTGTAAATGGAATTCTTTACTCTCTCAATCATACAAATACTGAAACAAAATGTTTTTTCATCGATGGGCCCGGGGGAACTGGGAAAACATTTATTTATAAAACTTTGTATTATATGTTCACCGGTAAACGGTGCAAAGTGCAATGCGTAGCATTTACAGGTATTGCATCCATATTGCTGCCTCATGGTCGTACTTCCCACAAAATCTTTGGCTTGTGAGTACCTTTAACACCTGACTCGGCCTCAAGTATCAAACCTAACTCTTCGAAGGCCAGACAATTAGCAGAAATAGATATTTTTCTTATGGATGAAGCACCCATGCTCCCAAAATATGGGCTACAAAACATAGACCAACTTTTGCGTTCTGTTGGAAATCCGGATCTCCCTTTCGGTGGAAAAGTGATGGTACTTGGAGGAGATTTGGGTCAATGTCTTCCTGTACAGCCACGAGCCAACAGATCCGAATTATTAGATCTATCTATAAAGCGATGTTCTTTGTGGTCCCTTTTTAATACGTTCACCTTCACTAGAAGAAAATATGCGCGTCCAACAGCAGTTTGCGAATTATTTACTCAAATTAGGCAATGGTGAACTGTCCTTAAATAATATGGATGAAATTGAATTGCCATTAAGCGTCATTTCTACAGGGAATCTAATAGATGAAGTGTTTGGCAACTGTCTTGTCAGTGAAAATTATGATGGAATGAAAGACCGAGCAATTCTCGCGCCACTCAATAAAGATGTTGATAAAATTAACCATGATATAGTTGCCAAACTTCCCGGAGAGTACAAGATCTATTATAGTGATGAATCTGTGAAAGACCAACATGAAGGAGCACTAGAATTCACAACAGAATTTCTTAATTCTGTCAACATTTCCGACTTGCCGCCACACGAATTGAAATAAAAAAAAATGCATTAATAATGCTGCTGCGTAATTTGGATGTGTCAGAAGGTCTATGTAACGGAGTACGACTCATTGCAACAAGCCTGTGTAACAATATAGTAAAGGTAAAAATCGTTACTGGCGAACAATCCAGCAAGGAAGTACATATACCTAGAATTACTCTTGACTCATCGAAAACCCAAATAGGATGTACCATGCAGCGACATCAATTCCCAGTGAGATCTGCATTTGCTATGACAGTTCACAAATCTCAAGGCCAAACTTTTGAGTTTGTTGGTGTCGACTTAAGATCATCAGTTTTTATGCATGGCATGTTGTATGTGGCATTTTCCCGAGTAAAGACACCGAGAACATTAAAAGTACTCCTCCCCAATGAAAATTCTCGACATACACGCAACATAGTATGGAAAGAAGTATTAGGTTAAGTTCATAAACTTTTTGTTGTTCCTAAAAGTATTGATTATGATTATAACGTGTTATTCTCATAAGTTTTGATTATGTTTATTAAAGACTGATTATCTAAAATAAAGTTCTAATATGTTCTTGGATCTTTTACTGAAATAATGATTTTCCAGTATACCTAATGAATAATAATGATGACTGGGAGTAGTGGGAGTGGATTAATTTGATCTAGGTATGGACTGTTTTTTAATCAGCGAAATGAAGTAACATTAGTCTTACAACTTGGTATATTAACAGTGTTTTATACACTTAGTGTATCTAAAAAATAATCCGAGCAAAGCTCGGTCGCCCAGCTAGTGAAACTTTAAATACGGATTGTTATAATAATGGATCATGTTCTTATACACTAGAGAACGAGGCAGCAGTACAAGTTTTCATCTAAGGTCGCACTTTTCAACGGTAAACAGCATATACTTGAAACTTTGGTTGCCGGCTGTACTGACGATGGATACTATCCTTGTATACCGGAAGACGATGCAGCCTCGAAGATTTCTACCCACGGTGAATCTTTTCAACGGCGAACAGCACAGACCTGAAACTTTGATACAGGTTCTCTAAAGGTGGATAGTACCCTTGTACACCAGATGATGGTGCAGCCGTGACCGTGACCAACGATAAATAGATTTGAAATTTAATACACAAGCTATTCTGATGATAGATTTTGTTCTCGTACACCATAGGAAGACGTAACCGTTTAGGTTTCATTCTACAATGGAACTATTCAAGAGTGAACAGCATAGACTTAAAACTTTTTGTGCAAGATATTCTGATGATGGATAGCATTTTAGTGTCTACACTAAAGGACGACGCATCCGTGACAGTTTTCTCCTACGTTTAAAGTTTCCAACGGTGAATATTATAAGCTTGAAACTTTAAGTACACCTTGTTTTGACGATGTATCATGTCCTTATACACCAGAGAGAGATGCAACGGTAACAGTTTTCATCTACGGTCGCATTTCTTGACGGTGAACAGCGTAGACTTGAAATTTTGGCAGCAAGCTGTACTGACGATGGACCGTATACTTGTGCAATAAAGAACGATGTAGCCATATAAGTCTCTTCCAACGATAAAACTCATCAACGGTAAAAATGATAAATTTTAAACTTTAAGTATGCACTGTTATGACTATGGACTGTGTGCTGATACACCAGAGGACGACGTTGTTGTAAAAGTTTCGTCCTATGGTAAAAGTTTTCAATGGTAAATAGGGTAGACTAGAAATTTTTGATACGGTATGTTCTAGTGATGAGTTGCGTCCTTGTACATCAGAAGACGATGCAGCCACGAATGATCATGATACTTATATTTTAAAATTCTTGATGCATGATAATGTTGTGCAAAATTTCCTACATTTAAACTATACCCATTTCAGCTAATAATTTACTTCGTCACTTTATCACGATATTCGATTTTTGTGTACCAGAACCACCTCTGAGGATAGGAGTTAAATTTTCAATGGAGTCAGGAGTATGATCTGATCTCCTTGCAAAATGGAGCCTTGTTAGGGACCCTTGTAACCCTCGACGAAGAGTTCTGATGCATATCAGACCTCCTCATCTACCTACGATACTTTGAAATATGATAGATCAAATGCAAAAGGAGAAATTTAATATCTCGGTTAATAAACTTTATTTCAAAATTAGGTACAGCACCCCGGAGCCAGTACACATTCAGACAAATGTACTGTTATCCTGAAATATAAGTATTTATTAGGAAATATGCACAAATTAAAGAGAATACAAGAATAGGTAAATATTAATAGTGATTGCTTCCCTGTTAGTCACGGTCCATGGCTTCTTCGCTGGATTGCAGAGTGTCGCTTTGCTGGAACTGGTACTCGTGTGGAGACGCTGACGCAAAGCGCGCACATTGCAACTTGTTATTATGCAAAAACATGCAACATAATTAAAATTTACAAAATAAATATATAAACAATAGTAACCCAATTCTCGTCATGAATTGAGATAATCATTTTTAAATAAAACATTCAACTAAAATCAAATCACCTATCAATGAATATCAATTAATCAACCAAATAAATCAACCATTATACCTAAACAGTCAAACAAAGCGACCATTCACATTTCACCTAATTAATTTGTAAAGGCGATTTCAGCTATCGCCGCGTAAACCCGCACCTCGGGTTGCTTCTCTTCACGAGAGCACGCTTCTGGTTCAACGGATTTCTTGCGGTGTGGCGGCGATTAAATGATGGACAGTATTTTCTTTCAGACTTAACTTCTTTATTCAGCCGAGCTTCACATGGTATGACGGTTGGATAGCAACTGTACCGGATGCACCACTCCCACTGCATTTTATAGGTGGTGCATCCGTTGCACATGTGAGTTGCATACATTTGAATTGGGGAGGCGTGGCCATGCACTTTATTATGCATATGCATTGGCGCCACTAGCGCCCGAGACAGCAATTAGCGGCCGTGCCGTAATGACGGCCCCTTTCAAGGCCTACCATTGGTTCTCCCCACCAAAGCACAATTTCGTATGCAACTCACACACACATTATATTTCAAATCGTTTAATTTATCAAACACAAATAAAAAACTAACAAATATTTCTTACTTAAAATTAGTCCCTACCCGGGTAATAAAAAACTATACAAAAAAACTCTTTAATAAAACATCAATAACAAAACTCACGCAAACATAAACATTAATTACAAAATAATCCTTATCAAGCCCGTATAAGACACAATACAATATTTTAATTAACATTAGTTGCGGCTGTCCGTAACAAATTATTAATAAACCTATCATCAACTTCATACATAACTAGTCAAATTGTCGATAGCTCACCTAATCATCTAAATCAGAATGCATAAATATCATACATAATTCAATTTATAAGGCCAATCATCATGATATCCTATAACTCATGATATTAATTATAAATTGTCCCTATATCAAGACATAAACAAACACAATACGTGTAGTGAAATGTAAATTTTATAATAAAACTCAAAATTTAATATTTTCAGACAGCTAAATAAGGGCCAATTTTTTATAGTATAAAATATCCTACGTGCGTTTCTCGTTTTTTTTTTATTATGAATGATTTAGCGTTGCTTTTAAACAACGACACATGTTCATGACAATTTATGTGACCAAAATATTCGTCTTTCTTACAATGATTTTTTTTTATATTTTTAAAATATTTTTATAGAAAAGGCAATAATCGGACTAAAGAAGTCCGAAACAAAAGGTTGTGTTTTTTGTTATTATTTCCAACAGCACAAACTTGTCAAAAGAAATGACACTGCGTTTTTATGAACTCAAAATATGTTTAATATTTTTTGTTTGTATACCTAAAACTCCGTTTATATATGATTTCAGTATTATAAGATATGTGTTTATTTACCCTCTATGCCTATGACATATTCAAAGATAACTAGACTTAATTCTAGTGTCGGAACTGAAACACACACTTTCTTTCCTAAATATGAGTATTCAAGAAAAAAGAACAAACTATTATAAACATATAATTTTCGCACTTATTTATAGAATATAATTCGGAATCGTGAATTGACGTACAATTTAATGTAGGTAATGACACGTCATTAGAACGATCAACCTGACACTCCGCTTGACTGCTTTTTTTTGATTTGATATCAACATCAAACCGTTATTTCCTTGTGAAAATTGTGTACTATGTTGTAAAAATGAAAAAGAAAAACACATCACAGGATAAGAGTATTGATGAATCAAGGTCGATAAACAATCGGTAAGCGCAGTCAATGTTCAACTTTTATTGCAGAAACCGACAAAACCGATTCTGCATATCTTATTGCGCTGCTCTAGACCAATGATTAAACTGTTACAGTATAGGATAGCAACCACTTAGGTTAGTAATCAGGTTTATGCGAATATTTCTGAGAGAAATATTACTATAATAATTATAGTTAACATTAATTATTTTAGTTACATTTGTTCTGTTTAAATAGGTGTTTCTGTAACTAGCACATAGGAATTTTATTAAGATACCATCAAAATTATAGATTCTTTACAATTGACTATTCATTCTGCTCACTCATTCGTTTGGTTGTCTATTTTCTTATACAGAACTACAAGTCTATATTGCGATCTGTCGTATAGAAAGAATTTTTTTTTTTAGTAAAAACCAATACAGAGCAATAGTTTGTAAGGATTCATCATATAAAGGCCATATGGTTTTTACAGCCATGTGCATGATGATTATAACTTATCTAAAGGGGCGTAAAAAAAACGTCATCTTTTTCCATTTGCGCGTACTCGCCGCTTTTAGCTCTATTACAGTTGGGATCGTATTGGCATTAGATGCAAACATGGTGAGGGCCAGTGTCGTGTGGTTCATATTAACAATTTGTTTGTCGATGTGCGAATTACGCGACGACCGGCCCGTACTCGCAACAAAGAACGGTGATCTCGTTTTGAGGCCTGCCTTCGAGAAGAACATACATCTTCATACAAATGGACCTGGGTCCACCATCTTGCTAGCAGGAATCGACGTGCGTGCGACACTCGCTAACGTATCCGTCGCGCCTATTACATCCGACTCCTCCGCCATTATTATTACTGAAATACGTGACCGACTCAACAATCTAGAATCTGTGTTGCACAATGCAGTCGCACCTGTTCCATCAAATTCTACTTACGTGTTAAGAAGACTCAATATGCTCTATTCAAAAATCTTAAGACTTCAAAATCGAATGAATAAACTAAGTCGCGATGAATGCTCATCTAGACCTTGTCGTAACGGTGGTACGTGTCTGCTACTACCAGGGAGTCACCACTGTCTTTGTCCTACAAAGTGGGAAGGAGAGGAGTGCGATGTAGATGTCAATGAATGTAGAAATTTCGCAGGTACAGATCTTGGTTGCCAGAATGGTGCGACTTGTATTAATAAACGGGGCTCGTATGAGTGCATGTGTAAGCCGGGATGGTATGGTTTACACTGCACTAGGAAGGCTAAGGACTGTTCCGGTGGAAACTTTGAAATGTGCGGCCATGGTATTTGTTTACAAGTAACGAGTGGAGAAGGAGTGCATTGCATTTGCAATCAGGGTTGGACCAGTAACGGAACGTCACCAGCTTGTAGTACCGACATCGATGAATGCGCTCCAGGCGGTGGTGCTCATTGTTCAGTCAATCCTTTTGTACAGTGTTTCAATGTACCTGGATCTTTCCGCTGCGGTGCTTGTCCTTCTGGATACGAAGGTGATGGCTACGTATGTACAGACGTGAATGAATGCGACACCCAAAACGGCGGTTGCAGCATAAGCCCCATGGTGCCCTGTTACAATACGCTCGGCTCACGCGTATGTGGGCCATGCCCGCCAGGTTATATTGGAAACGTGTCACATGTGAATGGCGAGGCTCTTGTAATATTAATCATGGCGGATGTCATCCTTCAGCCACGTGCGAAGACGAAGGAGGTTTTCCGCGGTGTATTTGTCCTATAGGTGCCGAAGGCAATGGCATTGGACTACACGGCTGCTATGTGCCCACATTTAATTCGACACATAGCTGTGAAACTGAATCTTGTGGAAGACGTGGTCGTTGCCATAATTTACATAATGGCTTTACTTGTTTTTGTGACACTGGTTTTGGCGGGATACAATGCGAAACCAGACTCGATCCTTGTGCTAGCCTGCCTTGTCTCCACGGTGGCAGCTGTCATCCAGATGAATCTTTACCACGTGGATTCCGCTGCGAATGCACTGCGTACTACACAGGTGATAATTGTCAAAGCAGGGAACGAAGCTGTGGCGGAGTCATCGATGCTATGGAAGGTAACCTTGCTTACCCACTTTCCAATGCCACGATCTATGGACACAATGTACGTTGTGCGTGGGTGATACATACAGCACCTGATAAGGTGATAAATGTAACTTTCAGTAGATTCAATGTAGAATTATCTAATGACTGTACCTCGGATTTTCTCCAAATTCACGATGGTCGTAGCTCAGCGAGTCAACTCATTGGTCGTTTTTGCGGTACAGAACTTCCGAAAGGTGGCAACATCATTTCCAGTCACAATAATTTATATTTTTGGTTTCGTTCGGATGCATCGCAAGCGTTACAAGGCTTCGCTTTGCACTGGACCAGTGTTGCGCCCGTGTGTGGCGGTCAAATAAATGAACGTGTGTACGGCATCATCGCATCTCCGGGATCGCCTGGTAAATATCCTCCTAATCGCGATTGTAACTGGGAGATTAGTGTTGATTTTGGCAAAAGAATTCAAATAAACTTCTTCCTCTTGGACCTTGAAAATCATTCCAATTGCAGTTTCGATTATTTAGAAATATTTGATGGTAATAGTAGAACTGATCCTCTGCTCGGAAGATACTGTAATGCATCACTGCCACAACCTGTTCTGTCTGCCGGTTCGAATATATTAATACACTTTCACTCTGACGCATTCACTTCCGGTGGTGGCTTCCAAATTTCCTTTGCAGCAACTGAAGGTATGCCAGGTTGTGGAGGTCGTTTCACTGCCGAGAGGTGAACTCGTATCCCCGACCTACAACGGTAAATATATGAACAATTTACTATGCGATTATCAAATAACGACTTCTCCTAACACTAAAATTCAAATAACGTTTGAATCATTTCATTTGGAATCGTCTTATAATTGTGGATACGATTATTTAAAAGTTTACGACGGACCTTCAGAAACATCCGATTTAGTAGGAACATTTTGTGGCACAAGGTATCCTCAAAATTTCATATCCTCATCCAATAAATTGTATCTACGGTTTAAATCAGATTACGGTTTGACTTACTCGGGCTTTAGAATTACTTATAAAACGTTATGTCGATATGTTTTCAGCGGTGATAGTGGAGTAATAACTTCACCTGGTTACCCGAAAACTTATCCATTGAACAGAAACTGTGAGTATATTATTCACGTTGCCATTGGAAAAGCTATACAGTTAACGTTTGTCGATTTCGATTTGGAAGGAGGTTATCGTACTTGTTGGAATGACTTTGTTGAGATACATGACGGCTTGGACGCTAATTCCACTAGCTTAGGTAAATTTTGCGGAGGATCGCAGCCGCCTGTACAGACTTCTTCACTTAACTACATGTATCTAAAGTTTGTTTCTGACTTTTCTGTCACCGGAACTGGATTCTATGCTAATTACACTAGTATCGACATTAGATGTGGAGGAATTTACAAAGATCCCACAGCTTTAATCAACCATCCTCCTTCATCCTCAGATCAGTATGAGAATGACCAAGAATGTACTTGGATCATAATAGCGCCACTAGATCGGCACATCAAATTAACCTGGAACAGATTCGATATTGAAGGAATGTCGTCGTGTTACAGCGATTACGTAAAACTTATCGAAATAGATGAGAATAATGAAGAAAACGATCTCGGTAAATACTGCGGTAGAAATGCTCCACCTGAGATAAATACGTTCACAAATCGTTTGAAAATCAAATTTCGGTCTGATTTTTCAATCACAGGTACAGGGTTTTCATTATCATATACATTTTTGGATGCTAGCACACATTGTGGAAGAGTGTATGTTAGTTCTCATGGATATATACGATCACCTGGTTGGCCAAACAATTATGACCATAATCGTGATTGTACATGGACAATTACACTACCAGTTGGACAGCAAGTATTGTTGAATATATCAACATTTAACTTAGAGGCTCCAGTAAGACGCAAGTGCGATTTTGGAGATTATCTTGAGATTCGTAATGGACCGTCAGAAACGTCACCTCTTGTGGGTCGCTATTGTGGTACCACTATACCAAAACGTATTATTTCATTTGGAAATTCTTTGTTTCTACACTTTCACTCTGATTACAATATAGGTGGAAACGGATTCAATATAGAATGGGATGGATCGATAAGTGGCTGTGGCGGCATGCTAACGGGTTCTAGCGGATCCATTTCGTCACCAAATTACCCTCAACCTTATGGCAGAAATGCGAACTGCCGTTATAGTGTGGTCGTCAACCCTGGATCAAGAGTTAAATTTAGTTTCTCAGATTTGGATTTAGAAAACACGATTAACTGTCGCGATGATTATGTACAAATCTTTGATGGTCGAGACGAAAAATACCCAAGCCTGGGCCGATTTTGTGTAATGAGTGCTAAAGCCTTCGATATAGAGACGACTAGCAATTTTGCGTTTATCAAATTCCGTTCAGATTTCGCCGTAGGCGGTAAGGGGTTTGTCCTTAATTATGAAACGGTGTGTACGAATAATATTACTGGTACGCACGGAGTAATCGAAAGTCCTAACTTCCCTAACGACTACCCTTCAGGTTTGAATTGCTTGTGGACAATGATTGCTCCAAAAGGCAGCAAAATTAATGTTACTTTTACTCATTTCGATATTTTTAAACAGTATTTTAGACATTTCAATTACAGAATCTTACATCGGAATCCTTGCGTATCTGATTATGTACAATTTAAAGAAGGTAGTCAAGCCAATTTTAATGACAAGTTATGTGGATCTAATACACCAGAAGATATACACACAAATAGGGAAATATTTCAAATTAAATTTGTAACGCAATCCTTATCTCCACGTTCAGGGTTCCGTTTAGAATGGATAGCAAACTCTTGTGGAGAAGTTTTCGAGAAGGATTATGGATACTTCACAGTTAAACCAGGTAGTATTTCCACTGTGGAACCTGTTGA
This sequence comes from Eumeta japonica, assembly GCA_005406025.1. Taxonomy (NCBI): domain Eukaryota; kingdom Metazoa; phylum Arthropoda; class Insecta; order Lepidoptera; family Psychidae; genus Eumeta; species Eumeta japonica. The sequence goes on from BGZK01000026.1 coordinate 981,548, forward strand.
TTGTTTATGGAAAATCGAGACCTCGCCTGGAACAGCTATTCAACTATCAATCTATAATGCTTTTATGAGAGACACTCCAAACTGTACATTAGATGCGATTGAAGTTTACGACGGACCAGATACAACATCTCATTTACTTACCAAAATGTGTCATCAATCCTTATCTGCAGTCACTTCATCATCAAGCGTCATGTTTGTGAGGCTTGTAAAACAGTCGAATCTTCGAGATGTGTCATTCAATGCGGATTATCACACTGTCACTAACAAATGTGGAGGTAGATTTTCTGGTCGCTCAGGTACCTTTACTTCGTTGCATTATCCGAAGAATTACGATAATGATTTGGATTGTTTGTGGACATTAGAAGTTCCTATGAACCATATAGTCGAACTTTCTTTTGTAGACTTCGATTTATACAATTTACCAAATTTCAGAGATGACTCCAGCTGCGGTGATTACATAAGGGTTTACGATAGTTATTATATCATTGAACAAAATTACACATATCAAATTTGTCCTAATTCAAACATTACGCACGTGTTTTCCAAAAGTAATGTTTTAAGTGTACAATTTGTCAGTGATAATTATGGTGCAGCTAAAGGTTTTAAGGCAAATTTCAATATGACGTGCGGAGGTACAATTACAGTACAAAACGATGGATTATTGTCAAACGATGATATGCCCACGCATTTCAATGGCAATTGCAGTTGGACAATTGTAGCTAAACAATTAGATCAAAAAATATCATTGACTATCACTCATTTATCACTTCTTGGAAATAATAGCATCGAAACTAACAGGCATTGCCCATCATCTTTTTTAAGAGTGCGTGACGGTAACGATGAATCGGCATCTCTCATAAATGAATTTTGTGGCCATAAAGTGCCACCTATGATAGTGAGCCGAGGGAATACAATCACTGTTGAACTCGGATCATACAGTGGTCCCATTGTAGGAAAATTCAGTGCCCATTATTCTGCGCTAAGCACTGCGTGTGGAGGAAGTTTAACTTCAGAAGAGGGATCTATAGCATCACCCAATTATCCGGATTCTTATCCGACTACATCCAGTTGCGAATGGATTGTAAGCACCTCGCCAGGTAACAAAATTTATATCACATTCGAATTTTTCTCTATTGAATATTCTGAAAATTGTAATGAAGATTATCTTGAAATACGCGAAGATGATAACGCTGGCCGTCTTATAGGAGTATTTTGCGGAGATGATAGACCTCTGAACACGACTGTTGCTTCACAATTATTCATTAAGTTCCGTAGTGACGGTGAAGGAACAGGACGCGGATTTATCGCTCATTATGGATTCATTCATGGTAACGATATAAGTGGCATAGAGCTCGGCGAAATTGCATCTCCCCTTTATCCGAAATCTTACGCCGGGCTGGCTGACTACTGGTGGAGAATTAATACTGACACGAATACTCAGATATCTTTGTCCGTTGATTTAATAGAAATAGCTGTATCAGGAACGGTTTGCTATAATTACTTGTCTATATATGACGGGTACGATGATACTGCATCATTGTTAAAAGAATTTTGTGGTCTCTTAAACAGAGATACAATTTCCCTAAAATCGTCTAATAATGTTGTGTATATAAAGTTGAAATTGGATGAAACTAATCTCGGTTCAAAATTCCATATTAACTGGAATAAAATACTGGAAAACGACGAAGTGATTCGTGATAAAGGTGTTAATTGTGGATTTAATCGCACAATACATCTATCACCAGGTAATGTAACCGAAATAAAATCACCAAACTTTCCAAATGATTACGATAACGATTTGAATTGTGAATGGATTTTTAAAACCGATCCAGGTAATCATGTGACTATCAAGTTTCAGATTTTCAACCTCGAAGAAACATCGAGCTGTTTCGCTGATCATGTCGACATATATAGCTCAAAAACCGGTGGTGCTGATTGGGAGGTAGTGCGTGAAAGCATTTGTCTTTCTAACATTATTAACACATACATTAATTCAACTACCTTCATGAAAATTAGATTTAAAACGGATTCTTCGGTTAAAAGGAATGGTTTCTCGGCGTTGGTGCGTTCTGATTGTGGAGGATTTATAACGGATGTATCTGGTATCGTCAATTCATCTTGGTTAATCTGGAGTACAGCTATAAACTCATTAGTACACTGCGAGTGGGCGGTTAAAGCAAGACCTGGGCGTACTTTGAACGTGAGAATATTAGATTTTAATATTACAAATGGAAATAATGATTGTCAGAATCACCTAACTTTACGAAATGGCGAGTCCATAGAATCCCCATTGTTAGGACAAGGTAAATTCTGTGGTTATTCGCACGAAGACAGAGTATCAACATTGAAATCCTCATCCAATGCGCTATACATCGTGTATCATCTAGTTAGATCACAATATCAAGCGTTTAGTCTGCATTACGAAGAACAAGGGGTAGAATGCGGTTTAACATCAGAATTAGACTCTAACAATCCTTGGGAAGTTATAAACTCACCCAATTATCCCTCGATACCTACACCGTTTTCTGAATGCGAATGGAAATTTTCAGCACCTCCTGGTGAGATATTGAAAATAGATTTCATCGATAGGTTTGATTTGGCAAGAAAAGAAGACTGTGATGATGAATTTGTAGAAATAAGAGATGGTGCCTCCAAGATATCACCTCTAAAAGGACTATTTTGTAGAGAAAAACCGAGCACTGTCAAGACTAGCGGAAACTATGTCTACATTAAATATGTAACTCAATTAGCAGAGCCAAGAAACGGATTTAGAGCAAACATTTCTATAGATGTTTGTGGTGGCACTATTCGTGCCGATAAGGGTGAAATCACGTCTCCTGGTTACCCACACTTAATTTCATTGCCTTACGGTACTGTTTGCGAATGGAGAATAATATGTGATCGAACCATTATGATAACACCCCAGGATATAGACCTGCCTGTGCCAGAAAATCGCTATTCTATTAAAGTTACGATCGAGGAAAACATCCCATTTAATCAAAGCACGTTTATAATAAAAACATTTTATTTTGATGACAATGGGATGAGTTTGGATCCCATTGAGACTATGAGTAAAGAAGTACTTGTTAAATTTTATTTCGGTAAACCAACTAGATATAGTTTGATGTCATCGGTGAAAGGCTTTCGTTTTACCTTTAATGCATCTAGGATCGCTTGCGGTGGCAGAATTTATGCTTCGGAGGGATTCGTTACTACACCTGGGTACCCTCGTGAGGTCAGTTTTCCTTATTGTAATTGGTATATTGAATTACCGAATCCATCACGACGAATACGCCTAGAAATTTTAGACTCCAATTTTATGGAACGTTACCACGAGTTTGAACTTTACAATGATGTTTCTCATCAATCACTAATTCAATTGTTCACTAACGGTAATTGGTCCACTTCGACGAATGTCTTCGAGTCATCATCTAATAAGCTTACAGTATTCTTATTAGCAGTAGAACGGGGAGGTAAAATTGCGGGAAGTCGTTTCAAAGCGCGGTTTACCTCTAGTGAACCAGCTCTGTGTGGAGGTACATTTTCAAGCATAACCGGTCAACTAATTTCTCCCCAAACAGTCACATCATATTTATGCGAATGGCATATAGCGATCGGCAATCATATTGGTGAAATGACCAGAACGACTGTAAATTTTGATAGTAATAATTTAAAATCTGTTAACTTAAACATTAAATTCAATACTTCTGAGTCTAGTAGTAATTCTTACTGTAAGTATCGTGCTCCAAAAATAAGTATTACAGCCTCAGTAGGCGATGGAACCAAATTTACTAGAAATGTTTGTAATTCTCTGGAAGTTGCGTATACGGTTCCTGCATCTGTTTTCGATGTTATTGCTTACAAAGGAAGCGATAAGATTGCAAGTTTCTACGTCGATTGGAAAATGCAACCATGCGGTGGGACTGTTGAAGTAGGTCAAATACCTATGGATATATTAATGTTACCGAACAACACTAACAATGTAGAAGGCTCATTAGACTGTGGGTGGGTTGTAAAATCATCTCAATCTGGCAGAATTGAATTAAAATTAGAAGGATCTTTCCAAGGGTCTTGTGATGAAGAGTACCTAGAAATATCACGTTTAAATAAATTGTCAGTAGTAAGCCGTTACTGCAAAGATCAAATGATTAGTGATGTAAAGGTATTATTAGGATATATTTATATACAATATCATGCTCGCAACTACATGAATAATACGAATTTAAAGCTTTTGGCTTCCACAACTAATAAACCTTGTGGTGGTGTACTTGGTAATTACGAATTTGTTTTTGCTTCACCAAATTATCCGAACGGCTACGGTTCAAATCAAGAATGTATTTGGGACATTATTGTTGCAAAGGGCAATAGAATCATGCTCAATTTTATAGGTCGCTTTGCTATAGAAGATACTACTAATTGTACAAAAGACGCTGTAGTCATATACGATTGGAGGAATAATAAATACGTACAGTTAGACCGTCTTTGTGGTAGAACACTTCCTGGCACATATAACTCCACGTTTAATCAAATGAGAGTAATCTTCCGAACCGACGCTACAAACAATCTTGATGGATTCCAAGCGCAATGGAGTTCTATTTGTGGAGGTGAATATGAAGTTACAGAGACTGAGACTATTTTATACAGTCCTGGATATCCGTTTGGATATAAACCATTCTTGGACTGTAAATATAAATTAAAAGCTACTAGCAATAGAATAATAATAAAGTTTCTGGATTTCTCTCTTGAAGGTCCTTCACCTATATGCAATTACGATAATTTAACTCTAAGTGGAACAATATCACGATATTATGGGTCAGATGAATTTATATTTTGCGGTACAGATATTCCTAAGCCACGAATATTTTCGGATGATGTGACTTTGCATTTTAAAACTGATATATACGTAAGCCAAAGAGGTTTCAAAATATCGTACTCTATACCAACATGTAATAAAAACATAACGGAACCAACACTTATCACGTCTGGCAATATCGGTGATGATGATTATGAAGACGATCTTAACTGTACATGGATCATAAGAGCTCCTGTCGATAAACGTATAGTTGTGAAATTTATTTTTGTTGACTTAGAAGATAACTACGAATGTTATAATGATTATATAGCAGTCTTCGAAGGAGTGACAATAAATATTGAGAAAAGACTCGCATTATTATGCGGCCATCTTAATACTACCACTGTAGTGAGGAGTACAGGTAGAGATATGGTAGTAGAGTTTGTGACCGATTCCTCCCTGGGTTATAAAGGATTTAAAGCAGATATATCTTTCAGTTATAACTGCGGAGGACAAGTTAATCTTACAGGCTTATCTTCCAAATCTTTACAATCTCCCCTATATAATCATGAAGTTGTGTATTCAGAATTTCTCGACTGTCACTGGATAGTTAGTGCACCTGAGGGAAAAGTTATTGAAATGGAGTTTACGAATTTTCACATTGCATCTTGTAGGAATGTGAACCAAACCGCTCTAGGGATTAGCAAATGCGATTGTGATTTCGTTGAAATTAGAGATGGTCACAATCCGAACAGCTTAGTAATTGGCACCTATTGTGGACATAACAGACCCCCAACATTATCTTCTTCCAGAAACTTGGTCGGAATACGTTTATCTACGGATGGTGAAATAGGTAGTTCCGGATTTACCATCAATTTCAGCACTCGCGATTCACCTTGTGGTCGGAGTCATTACGAAGTAACTGGAAGCAGTCAGATCATTAAGTCTCCCGGGTACGACGGTGGTGCTATACCGAGAGGGCTATATTGCTCTTATTATTTGTCACAACAGGACGATATTTTCATACATTTACGAATAAGCAATATGGATTTACAAAATGGATCTTTGTTCAACGTTTGCGACAAGGGTACGTTCTTATTGTAACCGAAAATATGAATTCCGAAAACACCACTTTAGGTACGGATTTGATTCTTCGCAGTGGCAATAATGAATATTATGACACAAATTATGCTTACTATGATATTTTGTTGGAAGCTCCTCAACAAATTGTACTGTGTGGTATTAGGAAATCGGTAGACATTTATTTAACGGGAAACTCTAAAATCAATTTAATAACGGCACCAGAATCTGAAAAAAGTCATAGAGGCGTCGAAATGGAAATATCAAGTATTAGCGGATGTTCTAGAAATTATACAGAACCACAAGGACGAATACAGGTTACTGAAACTGAATCGAATTCTGAAAAATGTTCAATATTAATTTCAGTACCTGAGAACATCACAATATCTTTGTATTTCATGTATGTCTTTATACCATGGGAAGTAACGATGACTCTTCAAATTTTCGATGGTGACACGGCGACTGCAACACTTCTTACCACGATCAGTGAGAGTGACAGTGATATCGCAGTTTTTTCAACCGGATCTAACGTGTTAATACGGAAAAATGGTACTCAGGCAGGATCAGGTATCAGCTTTGATATGAATTACTACACTAGCGACAAGGGGCGCGGCTGTGGCGGTCGACTTCACAACGTTGTGGGCTACGTCGCAAGTCCTTTGTATCCCGAAACGTACCGCACTGTGGGGACTTGCGAGTGGGAGTTAGAGACCCCGGCGGCGTCGCGTCTCAAACTGAAATTTCTAGTTTTCGACTTAGGGGCTAGTTGCGAGCAGAATTATGTACAGCTGGTGGATCGCGGCGGCAACGTGTTCTCGACTTACTGCGCCGAGACCCCCGCCATTTATACCAGCAGTGACAATTACGTTAAAATAGTTTTTACCACGACAATGAACAACGCGGGTTCCGGCTGGACAGCACAGTTTTTGGGTGTAACTCTTTAATCTTACCCCCTTTTTTTTAAACCTTTTTAAAATATAAATAATAACTATCAAAAGGAAATGGCGACTGCAAATAACGTTGCTACTGTATTTTTTTCTTTGCCAAAATTTTATCGTTTGTGGTATATTTTGTCTTTGAATGGAAGCTTTAATTAAATAGTTTATGCCTTAAAAATTTTAAATATAGAATTATGTTGGAACTCAGCACATTCTTCGAGAAATAATATACACATATATTTTCGAACAACTGTTTTTAAAAATATATGTGCATTTATAATAATAAAAATAAAAAGAATTATACACTGTGTATCAAACAAACTGAAAAGCTTATATTGTAAGCCTTCATCACATCTCACCCAATATTTTATTAAATATTAATTTATTAATGAAATATCACCAAAATATTTGGATGCGATTTCTCAAAGTGGTGTGATTTACAGTTATTTTTACTTAATAACAATTATCATTGTCATTACTTAATAACAATTTATTTCATTGTTACTGGTTGACATGTTTTTAGAATATCGTTAAATTTATGGCAGCTGTTATTGCTTTTTGTTGATTATTTTTGATATGTGTTTTAATGGAATCAAAACTAGCTGGATACAAACAGGACGACGAAAAAGATTTTACTGCAACTTTTTATTTATAAAAAACGAAAAATCTTTTTTCCCAATGTAAAGCAAATTATTATTTAGCAGAATGCCCTCCATAGTTACGGTTAAACGTCTCGTAGATGGTACGATATAATGAATTGCTGTATGGAGACACCTCCCAAGGGTAGTTAAGGAATATTTTGTTTAGTCTCATGTATACAATACGACATACATTCGCAATGATTCGTTTTTTATGCATGATAACCTGTCAGTACACACGCAATTTTAGTCTCCACTTAAGTTGAGTAACCGACAAAATCAAATCGTTTTGTAATGCGAATATTTTTGTGTTTTTCACAAGCGTTTTACTATTAATATGTATATATATATACATATATCAATATTCATAACAGTTCACGACGCTGTTGTTTTCTTGGAACATCACGATTTCAATCGTTTTATATTGATTGTATTATTCTGTCGCAAAATGTTCAGTAACAGTTGTAGAATTGTGACGGGAATGTCTCTTTACTAAAATTAAACAGTAGTACAAACTCATTTAATCAGTTTTTTCATACAGAAAAATTACAAATTCTGCACGCCAAATGTAGCCGTTACCTAATACAGACTTGACCCTAAGAGTAAGAAATGTAAGTAGAAAATTTAATATGTTCTGAAATGTTTTGTTGGCGATCACTCAAACAAAAATAATCTCTTTCGCTGGTCATGTACTTTATTCGTAATTACGAAATCGGTTTTGGAATAAGTGCGGGTACGTTGATTTGCATAATTTTGCAAAAGCTGTTAAAAGCACGACCAGTTAGAAAAACATAGTCGTGCTTAAAATTACATACTTTTGGTAAAACTCGCATTGACCCAAGTTTATGCAATTAATGTAAACTAGACATTAAAAAACGCAATTCAAAAGTAGACAGATCGTAACATTTTTCAACGTTTTATCAATATAGTATGTTTTTTAGGTAAACAAGAATGATCCGTTTTAGAATATGAAGAGACAATCTCTTCGTTAAATAACAGACATTATTTAGAAATTGTAGACTTGTCATCGAAATATAATGGTATTTTTCAAAAGTCACTTACAAAATTCCACTCAGGCTTTTACGGGTTTATCCAGTAGAGTTCAAAATGACTCAATTTGTAGTATCGCTTCTCTGGTACAGAGCACAACTAACAAATAAATAAAGGATACTGATTTTATTGCGATTATTGTTGATAAACCGTCGGGCGTCAGTGGAAAGGATGCAGCTCGTAGTTATATTGTGATATTTTCCAGATTCCAAAGTAGTTCGAATACGATACCAGTTTGATACCAGATACAAAATACGATATCAGTTTGGATTACAATTATTTCACTGACTTAAATGTTTTTGCATATCCTCGAAGAATATGATTGTTTATCCAAAATAATAGCTCAAATAAGTGACGGCGCTGCAGCTATGGCTTCTTCGCAAAACTGAATCCAAAATAAAATTAAAGAAAGTTGCCTTTGCCTTTAGCCATTTTCCATTTATGATTTTCATTAGAAAGAACTGTTAACCGATTTAAAACGTTACGCACACTTTTAAGACTACTGTTTAAAAATAAATTATAATAAAAGGAGGGTGGGTTTAACATAGAAAGACTGTCTTAAATTAAACATTTGCAGTTATAATTTCCATGCTACCATTATATATTTTTCATAGTTTTACTACACGAAAATGATAACAAAGCGATAACAACGACCTCTAAATGACTATTTTTGTTATCTAGTAGTTAATTTGGTTGTCCAATATTTGGTAACTAATTCATTCGATTCCTTGAATATTTAATTTGGCCAAAGAAGGCCCGACGATGACCTGCGGTAATAATGCGATTTTATTAGGTAAGTTTTAGGGTTTCTAGCTAAAATAGCAAAAACGGTAGTTTTATACTTTCATCATGTTCACTCTTCCGTATGTCACAGGCATTCTACCCAAAAACTACAAGATGTACATTGACAAAATCTAGAGTATAGATGTCATGTTAAGATGTTGCTTAGTTTGGTAGAAAAATAATAAAAATAAATATTTCTAGACGGGAAGGGCACTCCATGCATATGACAGAAATTGAAAACATTTTTTTTAGAAAAAAAATATTTCGATTATTTGACAATTCTTTTAAAAATACTAAGGTTTCTACGCAATTTTTTTCTTTGGATATATTCGGAAATAATAGCCTCGAAAATAGCAGAAATTGTCTGCTATTATTAAGTCTCTTTATTTATTAAGCCGTATGTGCAAACATATGAAAAAAATACAAAAGTTGGTTTAATAAATAATATTAACGAAAATTATTTTGAGTATGATCGGATATATCGTTTATGGATTATTTCCGAAAAAATGCGCATCTCAACAAAAGCATATAAGTGCCATAAAGAAACGCTTTTTTGTTGGTGCTTGTTAGTTTACATTATTTTAAGAGTTAACATACAAGTTGACAGACCTCCTTATTTCTCTATTTCTAAGTGACTGAAGTGCTAATACTTATTATGTGTGGAAAACATGGAAAAAATGTAAGAACATAGTTTTTTCATCTGTAGTGCATATCTATGTTGTAACGGCTTCGGAACCCTACACTGAGCATGGTCCGACATGCTCTTGGCCGGTGTTTTATTTTTGAGATTTACACTCATAATCCATATTATTTAGCGTAACAGGTGGTACATCAAATAATAGTGAAGTATTTAGGTGTATGTATGTAGTGTAATAAATGGTGATGGCGCAATGGTTACGAGCATTGTTTTCCACCCAGGTATTAACCCACCCACTGGGTTTCATCTTGACTACTAGCAAATTAACTCCTGAAGTTTTGACTTAAAATAAAATACTTGCTACAAGTCTCGAAGAGCATGTTAAGTCATCGGATCCGGACGCTATTATCGCATCAATGAGAACGAAAATTAGGAGCTCTCATCCCACATTACACCGTGACTGACTAATGCGTCTAGCTAGCTTTTCCTGAGGATGTGCTGATTTGACATGAAACATACGTCGAAATAACATTTTAACTATTTAGCGGACTTAGACCTTCCGTCACCATTTCCTTTTAAACTGACTGTTGGGTATTGTTGTCCTACCGCCACGTCGTCGTCAGTTTCAGCTGCTTAATTTCTTGTCTGGCGATGGCCTGGATCGCACTTAGCCGTTCCCAAGCGAGAGAGAGAGAAACGCTAATACAAAACAGTGGAAAAGAATAGGAAAGAAAAAGGAACATACCACGGGAGAAGCGGCCTGGTCTCACTCACTGCGGGCGCGCCCTCTTCCCTTCCTCGTCCTGGTCCAAAGTCCTGATCACAGACTTGATAAAAGCCAAAATTACGAAGAGTACACGAGGCTGACTCAATGCCCGGGAGCCATCATATGCAATGCGTGACACGTAAAAAAAAATTATATGCGCCGCGGCGTATTAGCGAGCTGTATTGACCGCTAGATGGCGCTTCTTTTAGTTGCGGAGGTGTCGAGGAAAAATTGTGTGGAGGGATGTTTTAGTTCGGAATACTATTATGTCGTAACACTGACAATTCATAAAAAGCTACTTTAAAAATAAAATTCGCGTTCCACGTCCTACTGTGGTTTAAGGGAAAACCTGTTAAAAAGAAGACATGGAACGCAAATTTTATTTTGAAAGTGAATTTTTGATAAATATCTAATAATGATAATATATACACACGCAGGCATTCACAAGCGCACACGCGCACACGCTAACACGCACGCAAGCATGCACGCACGCACGCACATTCATAGTAGGAAGAAAAAATTGTTTGTCTTTTTCTATGTTTATTTGTTCGCACATCACGCAGAAACCAGTACACGGTATTAAATGCAGTTTTCAAAAAAATGTTACTGGAGATCTAACTTAAGGAATTATAACATGTTTTTTTCGTAACGTACAGCCTGACTTATGTGGAAAACTCTTTAAGACTGAGAATTACAACTGAATATGGAAAATTATTTTGAGTTTGGAGTAGAACCGGAATCAAAATCATGGTGGACATAGCGTCATCAGGTGATTCAAGATTTTTATATTTTTCTTATGAATTCATTCTATACTCACGCTGGCTGAGCTATGGACGATAGCTATCATGTATATAAAACTCACTATTTTATCCTTGACTTAAACTTTATTTTAAACTTGTCAAGTGTCCTTTGTATTAACCTTTATTTGTATAAATAATTATATGAAATAATTAAAATTGACAAATAAAATTGTCTAGTCAAAATATAATATGAATTCAAGCTGTAATTGTGTTATTTTTTTAGCTGTTAATAACATTAAGTTATTTAATACAAATTGCAAGAAATTTAGCCATACAACGCATGCTAAGGATGTATTTGTGTGTAATGTTTTATTTTTCCAAAGAGCGTTAGAAAGCAAAAAGAAATTAAAAGTATATAAATACAAGACACAATATTTAATTGTAATAAAAAAAAAAACATGAGATTCAGGGCATATGATTCTTTTTATGTGACCTCTGATAATTCATAGGGTTTCACCTTAGGCCTAAAATATCTATTTTATCGATTATGAATTACAATAAACACTGTAAACACAATTATAATGTAATGACAACAGCAAGTGTCGTGAAAATATGTATAGTAAAAACTATTTATTGAAAATTCATATGTTCCTTAATTTATTAATAATCAAACTTAATGATATTAAAATAAAATGTTTAAATAAATTTGACTTTTTTATATGAACAGCTGATAAAGATGGTCACTGTTGTGCAAAAGGGTTAAATTATTTGATTTCGAATATTGAATTGCATTCATTTCAGGCCGGCAGATATATTTTGACACAATGTCACGAGCTAAGGCTGTCTCAGGATTACAATGCTGTACACTGAAAAATTCGAATTAACTAAAATGTTTTTAACGAACAAAAGTATATCACTTAAGATTTCATATTAAATACTTTTTTCAACTTTAATAAGCTTTTAAAACGCATTTTATTAATAAACTACACTTTACGCTTTTTCCCACAAAAACCACAAAAGAGAATGAATAATACATAGGTCAGTAATGCCACAGCTTATAAACTACAGTGTAAAATTGTAGCATAGGGTATTTGACACTTTTTTGAAAAGTATGTCAAAATATTTAAAACAGCCATTTTTCACTAGATTTTTTATTTTATCAAAATACGTTCGTTAAATAGTCTTAAAACACCTTCAAATTTTAATCACTTTAAATTCCCGCGGAAACGCTGGTCGCCATGTTATTTCGGTATGACGTCACTATCTGAGTAATACAAACAAAACGTCAAATCTAAGGTTAGATTAATTAACAAATGCGTTTTTGCCATATTTATACGCTCATTAAAACGACATGAATCGTTATCATTACTGTTTAGTGAAACGAATTGTAAAAGTTCCAGTGTTGAAACCCCTGGAAATTGTTTATCAAAGTGCCAAATGACATCGAAATGAGAACTGTTTGGTTAAAACTCGCAAGACGAGATAAAATCATTTTCTACGAAAAGATCATGTACTCTAGTGAGGATCACTTTAATGTAAGTGTAAAATACTCTATCTATGTATTTACAAATATAAATCTAACACCATCTCTATCAATACTCATAACCTAATTAATAATGCTGTATCACATGTTAGTCGTACTTTGTTTTGTTTAGTCGATGTGACGTCACAATTGAAACATAAATCATGGCGGTCATAATGCGTTTTGGTCACGTGATATACAGATTAAAAAAGTACGAATTTAAACTTAAAAATAATAAATCGAAATCGTGATTTCTTGATCGGAAATCAATATATTCCTGTTTCCCATTCAATAAGTTATCATAATTAGATACTTTCACATTTTTATGTTTATGATGGCAACAACCCTATTTTTATAGTAACTATTCCGAGCGTCAAACAAACTAAAGCGGCCACACACAATTTAAGAAAAGAAATATAAAGCAGCCTGTGTACGCGCAGCGGTCAGAAGCCCGTAACGTGATTTTGACCGTTGACGGTGCTACCCGGAACGTGTCGTTGATTGTTTATTCAGAACAAATTAACTGGAAGAGCGACAGACGTACATTGGTGCATCAAGAACTCACTTCTTCATAGGAGAACTAGAACTACCTACCAGTGGCGAGGGGTGAGAAAAATATAAAGGGAAGCCGAACCTTAAAAATAGTCAACATTAAACATTATTAATAAAAATATAACTATTACTTACCGAGCTCTGTAACGCCCTCTGGTATAACGCGGAGATATTTCATTCGCCACTTTTGGCATTCTTGAAGTCAACGATAGAATACAAACGGAAGACTTCGAGCATGCATAAAAGCAGCTTTGAAAAAAGCTAATGAAGTAGTTTCCTTTAGTCAAATTTATAGCAGCGCAGTGGATAAATGAATTAAATGAGATAAAAAGCTATTTAAATTCTAGTGGTAATCTACGATTTTTCTTGAGAAAATGAGCTAATACCAAGTCTTAAAAATTTGGTTTACTTTTGATTTGCAACAGTAAATGTTTTTCTATAGATAACAACGCGAGATCTGAAAGCCTTTGTTCTGTCTGGCTATTCCTGAGGTAAGTATGAATGCGTTTGAGAGCTGAAAAAGATCGTTCCGCGGCCGCAATTGTTATCGGAAGGGTTAAAAAGATATTACTTAAGCTTAAAATTTGAGGAAATGTATCTTTTAAGATATCTTTTTGTAAATGCAAAAATAACTCGTACATATCTAATCCTTTAAGCGAGGGAGACGAATATAATACTTTTAACTCATTTTTTAATGCATTTATGTCAAAAATTCGAGGAAATAATAAATTTAAATTATTTAGTTTATCCTCAGGAAATGTACGTTCGAATAAATCATATTTCGACTTACTTAGTAAATCTAAAACGACAAATTGCTTAGTGAACTATATCTGGTTTGAATTTGATTTTTAACATTATCTACAATTTCGATGAAAATACGTTTATACTCGCGTTTTAAGTCTGATTCTGAGCTAAATAGACATCGGCGTCTTCGTGGAGGCTCACTTATATCAGTGACACTGTCGTAAATTTCGTCAAACTTATTAATGAAATTACTCTCAAACCAATTTAATAGCGATTGAACTTCGCGAATAACGACGTCTATATCACTCTGTTTATTTTGTAGTAAAGCGAAAGTAATATCTGTTCTTGCAAATAATTCAGCTAAAGTATGCAAAAAGCAAAATTCCCTATCTTCTAATTTCATTAACAAACTTTCTGATATGGCAATTGATTCAGAATCCCAATCCATCGGATTTTCTATAATTATATTAAATGTTTGTATTATGTCGGATCTACAGTTACAAATGACATTAATAATACGAGAATGATACTGCCATCGAGTTTCTGCGACACCAGGCAAACGACGATCTGACGTTAATTTTAAAAGACCCGAACGTTTAGTAGATTTATTAAAAATTTTATTATGCAATTGATGTGGCCGAAAAATTGTTTTAACTCTGGAATATTTTCTAAAGATCGAGATAACACTAAGTTAAGTACGTGAGCATAGCAAGGAATAAAGACAGCCATTGGACATTGTAATTTAATTTTTGTTTGTACGCCGCCCTGAGCACCCGACATCACAGCGGCCCCATCATACGACTGACCGACTAATTTTTCTTTACAATTAAACTGATCTATGACCTCTAATATACTTTGCGATAACTGATCTGCTCCACGTTCTAAAGTAACATCGAAAAACCTACAAATCTCTCTCGATCCCCGTCTTAGTCAAATAGCGGAATATGACAGACATTTGCTCTCGATGGCTAATATCAGGTGTTTCGTCGGCTATAACCGACACGAATTTCGCAAAGTTAATTTCTGATTTAATTTCATCTCTAATGACCTGAGCTATGGACTTTATTAAATCGTTCTGAATATCGCTCGAGAGACCAGAGAACACAGAGTTCTGAGTTGAGGAACATTGCTCTAAATGCATATCTAATACTGAATCATATGTTTTTAAAACAACAAAGTTTCTATGTAATTACCGCGATTATCTGATGTTAATTTTTCGTCATGGCCGCGAAACGATAGCTCTTGCCTTCCTAATAAAATGATGGTGTCTATAAATCGCTTCATTAAATTACGGTTTCGTTCTACTTTTTATTATATGCCTCGAAAGAGTTCCCTAAAGAAATTTCAATTCTATTAATGCCAAATTCGTGCAATGCTAAAGAACTACGAATATGTTTTTCAGTTTGTAAGTGTTTTTCGAGGAATTAGTAAAATTATTTATATCTACAAATCCTGTACTACTCCAAACGCTACTTGATTTTGAAAATAATAAACAAGGAAAACAATACATTCTATTATGCTTACAACTGCCAGTCAACCAAGTAAATTTTTCGTAAAGTGAAACGTTGAAATGCTTACAAAACCATCTTTACGTTTATAATCTATTTTCATATTAGGTTTAGCACGATCTAACTCGATAATTTTCTGTTTTTGCTGAAACGTTAATTTTGAAAAGGAGTTTTCGCTTAGTAATAGAAAATCCGTAGTGCAGCATTCAATTGCTAAGAGTGCCATTATAAAATCGAAAATAGAAAAACACTTACTGAATAAATAGAATAACAATCAATTCGTCTTAAATACTACTACACTAACTCGTATTATATAAATTCAATTACACTCACAACGCTTCTATACTTAATTCGACACGGGAATGATGCTATATGCAAAACCGTTTTTTATTCGGGTATAATCGGAAATCTCCGCTGATCGAAACGCATTATTATTTACATAATGATGTATAACACAAGAATCCGAAGCCGAATATAACACCTAAGAGTTCACGTTAAAGGTGAAATTATGTTACACGAATTACAATTGCGTCATTTCGTTGTCGAAGCGAAACTCGCGATCAACGAGTTGCCAAGCTCCCGTTCCCCGCTCGCCTGCGGCTTGCGACCCGCAGGCTCACGGGCCGAGGCGTCGCCATAACGCTATAATACAACTGAATATGGAAGACTCAACATTTCACATTGATTACGACGATTGCGAACATTCTGAATTTGGTCGTCTAAATAACTCGGTTGCTTTCGAGTTATTTGAATTGTTTTTTATATAGGGCTTACGTTACTAACGTAAGAAGGCTGGATATTATTTACAATAATTATTGAAATTAAAAATAATTTTAAGTGTCTGTATACTAAAAAGCAATAATTTATTTATTTATGAAGTATGCATATTAAATATTTTATGAAAGGGAAGCCGATAAGAATCGAGTTCTTAGAAGCCGTCGCCCCTACTACCTACTATATCCAAGTATACGAAGGACGCATCAGAGCAGTTCTTCAGTATAGCAATCAATAACGCTAACCTACTGATTTCCTCTGCTGCCTTTTACGAGGCACTTCCCGCAAATCACTTTATTAGAAGGCTACGGAATGTTCTTACAGACCCACCCAATGACCTCGCTGTCAAAATCGAAAAAATAAACAATGGTCGTAAAGCCTTAGAGGGATAAAAGTAGGCCCTTTGTACATAATCTCAAAATTAACATCACTGTTAAATTAGCAAATTTAAATTTCCCTTGTAAAATGATGATTTGTTTTCCTTAAAAGGGTACTCTAACGATCGTAAAATGTAAGTCGTTATTTATTAAAAACGCCATCTGTTAGACAAAAAATAGAAGTCAGTGTTTTGTTTAAAAGCGCCCTCTGTTAGATCGCAAAATATAAGTCACTGTATTCCATAAAAGCGCCATCTTTAAGATCGTAAAACGTAAGTCACGGTCTTCATTAAAAATGCCATCTGTTAGATCTTAAAATATAAGTCACTGTTTATTGAAAGCGCTATATGTTAGACAGAAAAATAAAAGTCAGCGCTTTGTTTAAAAGTATCATCTGTTAGATCGTAAAACGTAAGTCACTGTTTTCTATAAAAGCGCAATCTGTTAGATCGTAAAACATAAGTCACTGTTTTCTATAAAAGCGCCATCTGTTAGATCGTAAAACGTAAGTCACTGTTTTCTTTAAAAGCGCCATCTGCTAGACCGTGAAATGTAAGTCAGTGTTTTCTTTAAAAGCGCCATCTGCTAGACCGTGAAATGTAAGTCAGTGTTTTCTTTAAAAGCACCATCTGCTAGATCGTGAAACGTATGTCAGTGTTTTCTTTAAAAGTGCTCTCTGCTAGACCGTGAAATGTAAGTCAGTGTTTTCTTTAAAAGCGCCATCTGCTAGATCGTGAAACGTATATCAGTGTTTTCTTTAAAAGCGCCATCTGCTAGATCGTGAAACGTATGTCAGTGTTTTCTTTAAAAGCGCTATCTTTTAGATCGTAAAATGCAAGTCAGTATATTTAAAAGCGCCATCTGCTAGACCGTGAAATGTAAGTCAGTGTTTTCTTTTAAAGCGCCATCTGCTAGACCGTGAAATGTAAGTCAGTGTTTTCTTTAAAAGCGCCATCTGCTAGATCGTGAAATGTATATCAGTGTTTTCTTTATAAGCGCCATCTGTTAGATCGTGAAATGTAAGTCAGTATCGTTGAGAACCAACTGGCAAGAAGCTATGAGAAAAATTTGAATTCGATACTAATCAGAAATCAAATAAACATTAAAAACACGAAACGTTTAACTTATCATTTCCCAGATGACGTGGTTAATTAAATCAGCAATGACAACAAAAAATGACTACGAACATAGAGCAGCTTCAACTTTTACTTCTAGAAAAGTGATAATTTAAAAATTTCAAGATCCGTATGACATTGTATTCCACTATGAAATTCATGTACAACATTCCAATATTGATTGATTTTAAATAAAAAGAAAGTGATATTATAAGTAATAAGTATGTAGTTAAATGTATCGGTTTGGTTTTTGTGTCATTTTTTTTTAAACGTTTTACCTTTTAATAAACTATGTAATTCAATTTATTACTTAATTTAGATGAATAATACAAATTATGATTATTGGCCGAGTGACAAGGCTTGACGACACCTAACGGATTTTTGGAACATAATGAAGCGCCGTAAGATTTATACCTCGGAATCCAGGGCCAGTCAATGAATCTTTATATAAACTTTGGAAATGTATTTTTATAGTATATAGAAAAATCTTAAAAAAACATATCTTGAGCGATCTAAATTTTTAATTATTATTATAAATAATTATTAATTTTTCGGAGTTTTCCTTTATTTATGTTAATTTAAAGTTATATTTTAAAAAGGAGAACTATTACATACTTGATTTTGGGTTTCAAGGGCTGCAGGTATAAAGATAAAGAACGGGAAGGGGGCTGGAGAGGACAACAGCAGCTGTTGGGTGTTGTTTACGCGGGCCTAACAGAATAGTACACATAGCACCTTGCTAGCCTTAATACGTAGCTGTTTTTGTGCACTCTGAAAAAAAAAAAATCTAATTCTTTTTTTATTTGTAATTAATGTATATATTATTGTACAGTAAGTGTGATAAAAGTTAATTACTGAACATTATTGAGTTTTATAAACTTTTAAAATAGTAGCATAGATAGTAAGTATTTGTTTTTTATTTATATTACATGCTTTTAAAAACAATTGTGAATATTCAATCGTATATTTTATTATAAATTGATTCTAAATGTTAGAATGTAAAAGCAAAATTTAAAAATATAAATCATTAATCACGATATAAAGGTTAATTATTAATATTAGTAATATTTGTTGTTACCGCCTCGTATCAAAATGGGTGAATCATCGATTAGTGATAATATAAGTAATCGTTGCCTCATTTGTGACAAAATCGGATGTAGTTCTGAATTAAGCTCTGGACTAGGAGACAATATAAAAGTCACAAGAGGAATATCAACGCTGAAAACTGCTTCTGCAGAAAAAGCGGAAGGATTTTCTTAGTATCTAAATACTCGCGAATTTGTCTATGTACATTCAGTATGCAGACAAAAATAAATCAATAAAGAATGTATTAATTTCATTTAAAAAAAAGAACACCACATCAGCATGCTCTCCACCTAAAAAAAACTTCGAATGGCTACTCCAATTGACTTTTTTTGGAAATTTAGGAAAGATGAAAGTCCAAATCGTCAATACAACAAATCAGATACGCAACTACCTCTGATTTCAAGAAGATTATTTTAAATTTGATAAGTGAAGAGAAAAGTGAATATTGTCACAATATCCATAAAATAATTGTAAGTGTGTTAAACTTAGTAGCTTAGGAAGGTAAGTATCACTCGGATTGTTACATGGGTTTAAGGATTATCCTAAAACAGACCCAGAAGGAGAAAAGAATTCATCCAGTCACAATACAAGCAGATGTAGCAATGGAGCAAATTTTCAAATATATTAAAGAAAACGATTTAATTTTGCCAGTAAAAACTGACAGAATTAAAAAAATATTGTAACGGTTGACCATATGCCTGATGATAAAACAATAAAAATGAGGTTAATGAACCATTATAAGGATAATATTGTATTCTACAGTAAATTTAGAATTAATACAATAATATGTTTTAAAAAACAACACTACGATTTATTGTACGATAACTGGTACAGTCAGAGGTCAAAAGATGGTGAAGAAGAAGAATACCGTATATTGAAGGCTGCTGGTGAAATTTTACGACGACACATCCAGACGCAGGTTTATGATAGTAAAATTTACCCGGATAGTGATAAAATGTTTTACAACCTTCATGAGACAATACCGAAATCTCTATTTTTTTTTCATCAGATATAATTCTAATTCTGAACTTATTTTCGAAAATCATTCAAAGGCTAAATACCGCAAAAAGCGTACTCTTCTAAGAGTTTAGAAAAAGTATTACCAAAATGTTAACAGCATATTCTGGCTGTGATACGACGCAAAAATGTTAATGAAATTTTTAAGGCTGGTGTTACATGCATTTTTGCTTTATACGTTGTACCGTAAAAATAAATGATCTTAATCTATAAAGATATAACTCTTTTTTTTTAAAGTAACTGCTAAAAATCGGACGCGTAGTTAGGAATCGGTAGGTGGTAAAAACAATAGTTTAACGCAGGTGCATTAAACTGCTGTTTTTATCACCTACTGCAGATGCCGCTTTTGAACACTTCAAAACCAGTGACTTGTTATTTGATAGACTCCACATCTCGTACAACATTGCACACAATACTAGGGTCACATTATTTATTTCTTTAATAAGCGACATCTGTAGTTCAGTTACTAAACTTTAACAATTTGAGTAACAACAAAGGTCTTCAAACTTTATGTTAATACGCTATTATATTTTAATTAGAATTTGTAATTAATTACATTATTGGTGGATGCTGAGTTCATGATATTATAAACGTATTGAAAGCAAGTTTAAAAACTTTGTTTTTTTGCTTGTTTTTAGTTATAAGTAATTAAAAAATATTAGATTTAAAATTGAAATGTGACTTTGAATCTGCTATACAAAAATAAAAATTCTTCTTCGAAATACTTATATAATGTTGTCACAAATAAGAGGAATTTTAGTTATCACTAAAATCACTTTATTATTACTTTAAATTGTGGTTTTCAAAAACAAATCTTTCTATTAAATTATAAAACATCAGTATACAATTTTCAATCTATTTAGTCTCATTCTGAAAACGTAAAGGAAAAAAACAGATAATTAAGTAAATAAACATATTTAGTTTTATTTATATTATTACTATAATAATTATAAGAACTAAAGAATAAAAAGTTACCGTAAGTAAGATTGAGAATCAGCGGATAGTTTTGAGCGGCGCATGTCGCGAATAAAACAAGATAAGTCTAATGTAACATGATATCATATAATAATACATTTTGTATATTTAACACTAAATATTGTTAAAATATAAAGTTTTTAATCACTGTATTTTAATTTTATTTGATAAGCTTTACAATAATAAATAGCAATAAATAACATTTTTTAAATGAAGAGCTCGCAATCTCTTTTTAAGGTGAATTTTTCGAGGCGTATCAAATATTGATTCTGTATCTGAAATGTGTACATTTATTGATGTACATGGACTTTGTGGTGTAGGATCCACTGGACTAAACGGAATTGCATTTTTCTTCAGACTTTTCCTGCCAGTTTTGCCTATCTGTATATTTTCAGATTGAAAGTGTTTCGAACAAATAGTAGACGTTGTAGATGGTAGTCATTCAGGTTTATGTCTTTCGATTTGGACAAATTTGATCCAATCTTCTCTCTCTGAGCGAAATATGTTTAGGAATCTAACAAAAGGAAATAAAATAGGAATAAATTAATATGGATATTTGTTTTATAATTGTTTTAGAAAACAATTGCATTTGACATTTTAAAAAAATGTATAGAATATTTTTTAGACACATGCATGACTGATCTTATATGAGTTCCATTTTTAGTTTCAAGTACGAACGATTAAAATGCACAAAAATACAAATACAATTATTCATAACAATTAAAATATATTTATAACCTTTCTTCCCAGAACTACAAGTCTGATGTTCCTATGACAAACGCAACGCTACTCTATAACTTATGTTTGTCACTTTCTTGCAAATACCGTTACTGACGTAAACGAAAGAGATAGTTATATCTAATATGCATTACCTGTGCGACTACATTTCAATATTTTAATGATAAAATTAATTTGATATAATTACTCAATTAAAGAATGAAACTCCGACTTCTTTCTTCTTCGAATATGTTTTACAATTTCTTAAAACGCAACCAGGCATTTTAAGTAGTGATAGAACGACTTAAGCACACAAATTTCTCAATGTTTAAAGTTTATGTCAGACGTTATCTCATTCCAAAGACAATGCAAGACTAAATAAGAAGAAGGAAATTTACCTCTTTAGTTAGACCATCTTTTATGCATAGGTGTGAACTCTATTATTTTAATCTCTCTGTTCAAAACAGTATATCTGCAAATTAAAACATGGCTCGGAAGAGAAATATCACGAGAAGAATGGGTTGGAAATATGAATGCGGAATATTAATACCGCAAACAATGACGCAGCGACCAGCTCCAGAATATTTACTAAAAATTATTTTTGCCCATGCAAAACAGAATGCAGAGCATCTTATGGGTGCAGGAAAAGTGGAGTGAACTGCACTGCTGCTTGCTTAGAATGCAACGGTGACAGCTGTACTAATCCTTCACCTACAATCTACATCAACGAGATTGACGACGACGACAATATTGAACAATAATGTAATAATGTGTATAATTGATATATTTTTTTTTGTAAATCATTATTTTTTTGTGCAAATCAAATAAATTAACTTTGAAGTTTCTATGCAACTATAATTTAAATGTAAAATTGAAATCTTTACTATAAGCATTTCGTTCCCCTTCCCCTCTTATTTTTCAATAAATTGTTTTATTTTTAATAATGCAGTCAAACACTCCTTATACACATTCATTGACTGGCCCTCGGTTTCGAGATTTTAAAATTTTTATGCCTTACGGCGGTCCATTATCATTTTTTTCCCATATTTAGCGGAATAAACAAGATCACTTAGAGATTTTCAAAATACTATAGTGGCAACACTTCTGGGTTTAGTACTTTAGTATTAATTGATAATATTCCTGTACTTGAAATCGTTGTTTTTCGAAGGGCAGGGGCAGAGCGAGTATTGTTCAAATTATGTTTAATCTGTTATTGTTATGTTAAAAACTAATTTAACATAGAGTAAGATTCTCGTCTTGGAGTAATTTTTTATAAATATAAGTAAAATGTCATTATACTTACGAACAGGAAATAAATATAACCTATCCCACATATATAATTTCTGTCGTTATTGCACTACATCAGAAGTTATAACTCAAAACGACCAAGCGATTGTGGAAGATGATTCGCTGGCTAGGGAAGCCGAGATTCAGCAGAAAAGAAATAAATCCGGTTTAACAAAGGCTCATTTTAACCTTGTAAATGGTAGAAGACCTTATGAAGTCCCTAAAGCACTAGCGCACTTGACTGTAAAATATAGTCGCAAAATGTATGGACAGTACGGTAGCGCCAGTGGAATCAATCCAAGTAAGCATTTTTGTACTAAATGTCTATTAGAGTGAATCTTATTTATTTCTTATCTATAAAAAACATTTTTTGTGCATCGAATTTGAATTATAGTTTGCGATCGAGTTGATTATCGACATCATTGCCACAAGATTTTCTACAATGAGTTAACATAACCTTTATTTGTTATAAGGCTTTTGCAATTTTTACTTTGGCTATGTGTGAAAAAACGAGTGTAGTAAGGCTAAGGTTGGAGGTGGTTAGGTGCATTTGTTTTGCCCTGGATATCAGCATAAGTTTGTGTCAGAATCCACAGGGATGTGGTCGAAAGGCTGTGTAGTGAAGTGTAATGAAGCGACTGCCAGAGTTTAGGTGGATATTTTTTTTATAAATTATATGAAAACACTTGAATGAAATCCAATTTTTGTCATTTTTATACTTATCATAAATTGTGTATTGTGGATTTTCACACTTTACTACACATCTAGGACTTTTTACTCCTCTTCCCCCTCCAGCCCCTTAAAAAAATAATAAAATGAAGTCGGAAATCCATATCCAAATTTGGTATTTGAGGGCAATTCAATATATATGACACTTACATAGTTATATATACATATATCTGTGTCGTCTCATCAAATATTGAACATGTACGACTGTAAATATTCATCAGGGATAGCAACTGTTGATTGTGTGTCAAAATTTACATACTATATTCATGTTTTTGCTGATTATTCGTTAAATTTTGGAGTGGGATCTACAGAACATATACTAAAAAACTTATGGCATTCATATGTTTTATTCTGGTATATGTTTAACATATTTACTATAAAAAATAAAAAAAAAAACAGTAAGTTTTTCTTTTGCCCATGACAAATGTCATAAACATAATGAATTATTGTTTTATTTCATATATTTTTCAATTATTGCCATAAAGAAAGTAATTGGAACCTTATGCATTTAATTGCTTCAATTTATACCATAAACTCTACTATAGTATATAACTGACTCCTATATATACATAAAACTAAGAAAGATGTAATTCGACCGTATGATATTGAACATGTTTTCAGTTCCTCCTTCAGACCAAATAAACAACATGTCACGTTTCGATTGAGAAATACCCTAGTATTATTTTAATTTCTTATAATTACAAATAAAATAATAAAATATGTTCTTTTATAACTTAGAGTAATGTATAAAAATTGCATTACCAGTTTTTTCATTTTTTATTATTGATTTAGGTATATATATAGTTAATCTATACATCTGTTTTTGTTTTGTGGTTAATTTGAGGTACTTTTAATAATATATTGTTCTGTGAGGAAATGTTATGGTCATAATCATAACCGAAATTGTACTATGGTAAGCAACTTAGTAAATCAAAGATTAGCATAAAATTCTGAATAGAAATGAAATAATTCATTCACTAATTTCAAGTCTAGTTATCTGCAAAATATATAAATAGAACTCTGCCCTCCAAAAATAGAATTAAATATTACAGTTTTGTTTAAATTGTAATGAGATTTATTTTTCCTTTTAAAAAGCTCCTATTAATCATTATTATGCCAACAGGCCTTTGTTGGCCAAGCATGAGTGATATACAAGAAGCAAAAGAATATGAAACAGTAGCATTTCCATATACCATTAAAGAAATGATGGAGCAAGTAGCAAAACAAAGAGAAGAAAAAAAATTAAAAATTCTACAAAGAGATGCAGAAGTTGCAGCAAAATTTGAAAAACTGGAGCAATGGAAAAAAGAACTCAATGATAAGATAAATAAGAAGTGTGAGGAGACAAGGGCTGCTAAGGTAATTAATTTGCTATTATATTCATAATTGACCCCTTTAATGTTCAAAATTGGAATAAATTTTAATTTACAGCATCATGTTCGTTTTTGTCTCCGCTATTTCTTTTATTTTAACTTGCATGTATAAAAATTACTCAATAATGGTAATAAAATTAATTTAGGATGAGAAACCCAAGTGTCTAAATAATTATTGTGAGCATTAAGAATATGTTATAAAAAAATGTTTTTCTAAATCACTAAATGTCAAAGTATCATTTAATATGTAATATAAATATCATTTAATTTTAGTACAAAATTTCGAAAGTTTCTGATTGAAGTCATGCTCCCAAGTTCCGAACCTAGTTCCATCTTTGATTTTAATCCAGATCAAATTATGCCACAGGATCATATTACTGATATATAAGAATATCCTATGCTTTGTAGTGCATCTTATATGTTTGTTTATCCAAATACGTTCAAGCGTTTATGGATAATTGAATTACAAACACCTGTTTTAACAAAATGTTTTTGACCAGAAAATTATACTTTGGAAGTCTTCTGCCCAAATGAAGACTTTCAAAGTATACTTTTTGCGCTGTAACTACCCTGACCTTTATGAATGCCTCAAATTTTTTTTTCCATTTCAGTACCTAATAATTTTGTGTATTTTACATATTATTGTATTTTAGTTGAACTAGAGCTATCTTAATTACTGTTTTTAGTTTATTGATTTTTTTTTGTATGTATTCTTTTCTTTATAAGTCAGATTTAGTAATTGATATAAATATATTTTTAAGATTCCGAATCAAAATAAATAAAATAGAACTCTTATAGATTTGTTATATTCACCTATCCGTCTGTCTGTCCATATATCACAAGCATTTTACTCTAAACTACAAGATATATATTGATAAAATTTATAGTATGGGTGTCTTGTATAAGCTGATTTTTAGTTTAGTAGTTAAATAACAAAAATAAATATTTCTAGGGGGAGCACTCCATACATGTAACAAAAGTTAAAACAATTTTTTGCAGCAGTTATCAACATGTTACACATATTTTGACAGCTCTTTTAAAATCACTAAGGTTTTTAAGCAGTTCGTTTTGAATAAGCGAATATTTTCAGAAATAATCGTTCTGAAATTGGTCCCCTTCTCCTTTATTTTTTAAACTATATGTCTAAAATGTATGAAAAAAATTATGAAGATTATTTACATATTTACTTAACATAAACATTTTCAAAGAAAATTGTTTTGAACATGATCCAATATACTGTTTTTGAGTTCTTACTGAAAGTCTGCATTTCTCAACTGAAGGAATATAAATCAGCTACCTAGGCATCGCTAGTAAATATCAAAACATCAGTGTTTGATTGTCGAGTCTAAGTCTTAAATAGAACTTAGCGGTTCCCCGACATAAAATATGTAATTAAAATATTATGTACTATTTATATTAAACTTAAAGGGCCAGTGTGTATTATTTTTCTATTATTTAAAAGTATTGCTTGATTCAGAGGTTTTTAAATTTTCAATGTAATTTTATTGTTTTGATTGATTTGGGTTTAACAAGATATTTCAATATTTTGTCACACATGCCATTTGTTATTATTATACAATTACTAATTTGTAAACTCTTTGCATGCAGGAAAAGAAAGAACGTCTTGTTGAAGAAGTGCGTCGTCATTTCGGTTTCAAATTAGATCCACGTGATGAGAGATTCCAAGAGATGTTAGCCAAACGTGAGAAGGAACAGAAGAAATTGGAGAAACAAGCTCGAAAAGAAGCCAGAGAAAAGCAACTTATCGCCAAATTGCAACAGAAGAGTGCAGAAATAGCAGACAAAAGTTAAATTGTATCGCATTTTAGGTTAGCTTTTTGAATTAAATGAGCACTGAAGTATAAGTTACTTTTAGTATTCTTTTCTATCATCGAAAAGTCGTCGTGCTTGTAGTGATTCAATGACTGTATTTTGTCATAGCAAAGTCTCGAACTATGGTACTGTTTACTAGGAAAAATTTAGTTTCTCTAATTTAATTCCAGTTTCATCTCTGATTCCATTTCTATGAGGCTGTTTGCTTATCAGGTCAATAATTCATCACATTAGCTTTAAAAAACTTGCTCTATTCTTTCACAGCCCAATACTTAAATGCTGTGTTCAATGATATTTTTTACATTATCAAACCTGTGTTCGATAATGTAAAAGGTTTGATAATGTAAAAATATTTATGAAAGATTTTTTTAATTTCTCTCAATTAACTGTTTTTTAGTTTTTATTCCAGAAAAAGTTAATTAATAATATTAATAGTAATATTAATAGTATTAATAATATTGACATAAATTTTAAAAAAATTACGTTTCGTTGAATTTTCATCGTTATTTTATTTAGTCAAAAATATAATAATTGCCGATAACGTAATATGAATTTTAACTGCATTGATAATGGTAATTTGAAATTCAAATGAGTTGACTGAACCGCCATCTGGTAAAAGACTACACTACTAGGCCCACGACTCGAGGCATTAGGCCCAACCCGAAGTCATGCTACTGCGCACGCGCCATAGCGCTGTATCGTCATAGCGCTGTAGCATCACTCTGGCTTTCTTTTCCACGTCAGCGTTCGTCGCATACACGTGTCAAGTGTCACCGCTGCAACACGTAGTTGTTACTTTACCTTTACTACATTTTATAAAGGTAATGAATTGTTATTTCTTGTACATTAAATCAAATGTTTTTTACATTCTTCGTTTTACTAAGTTATATATATTTTTCAGACCGGGTAAAAAATTTTATGAAATAGTTCTAGCCGAACAAAAGATTTCGTGTAGAGACGTGGTTTCCCTAGACCTTGAAGAAAACTATAAAGGCCGTCCATATATTACGTCATCGATTTTTGCTGATTTTCGACCCCCCCCCACAATCATCCTACCGCCATTTCCTAATGACCCCTCCCCTCCTTTCGCGAAACTGACGTCATTTCCAGTTTGACAAAATTAAAACATTTGCGGATTTGAAAAAATAGGGTAACATTAAAACGTTTGTTATAGAATCATCTTTTTATTATTATGTACTTTGGCAATGTTCATTAATATAATAATATTATTCTTCCTATTTTATACATATATTTAGTTTTCTTTGGATAGCTCCACGAGTTTTTACCCATTCTTGCAAATCCTGGATCACGCGGGTAATATCTCCGATTCCCCATATTCATTTTTGCTCGAGTACAATATACTATTGTACATTTTGGAGTA
The DNA here is from genome assembly GCA_005406025.1 of Eumeta japonica. Taxonomy (NCBI): domain Eukaryota; kingdom Metazoa; phylum Arthropoda; class Insecta; order Lepidoptera; family Psychidae; genus Eumeta; species Eumeta japonica. Next base: position 1,009,962 of record BGZK01000026.1, read on the forward strand.
ACTGGTATCACAAGAATGACGTCAATTTCGAAACGCCCTCCACCCTGCTTCCATCATTTACCGTCATCCACAGACCAACTTCCACTTAGATTGACGTAATTATAAAAAAAATATTTTTTTTATAGATATTTTCATTTATAAAAACTTGTTTTTCAGTATATTTGAGATGCCGCCTAAAAAACGGAAATCTTATGTAGATGAAAGGTGCGCCTCATGCAACACTGCTTCGTCATGACACTGGACTGCAAAAAGTCATCCTAACAAACGATGAAGCACAAACATTTTCAGTCTGTTTGGGCGTACAAATGAATATAGGAGACATCTCATGCCACAAATGCCGGTCAAGAGCATATAAAATGAAGGCAAAACTTGATCAACCTTCAACAAGTCGCAGCCATTCATCGCCAGAGGTCGCTTCAGCCAATCTTCTGCCAGAAATGGATTTAGATGAACCTGACGATCCCAGGCCGCAGCCGGATTCACCAGAACCAGAAAACACTCCGTCAGAAGCTGATCCAATGGAAAGGCAGTCATCACGATTGTTCAATTTGTCAGAATCAGGTAACGAACCTCAGTCAGCACATCCGCCCCGTCTCGCTCAACAAGCAGTGACGCAGTCTTCATCTTCTTTATCTTCACAATCAGTAACGCAATCTTCGTCATCTCTGTCTTCGCGATCGCAATCGTCTTCGTCTAGTGACCCGACTTTCGTTGTCCGAGAGAAAAAACAAAGCGAACCGATAATTATGCCAATCAAGAGAGTTACCGCGTCTCATAAACATTGTTGTGTTTGTCTTGTTCAAGATAGAAACTTCGTCGTTGTTCCTTTCAGAGCTCGGTTACAAGTTTTTATTAATTCAAGAATTTTCATACCCAAAAACAATCAGTGTTGTTCTGAACATCTTATCGGTGAACGCTTCTATGCTGATGAAATCCCTAAACTGCAGGTATTCGCAAATACGTGTAAAATCGATTCGGATGAATTAGTACATTTTTTAAATGTACTTTCAGATTCATGTAATAACAGTATTTTAGACAGATTAGAAGATAACAATTTATCCGATGAACGGATCAAGTCATTGACCGGATATGACATTGAACAAATCAGCACATTAAAAAAATATTGTTAATTTCAATGCGCAATTCCGGTAATCGCAGCGTGAATCAAGCTCTTTTTGTATTTCTTTTTATACTCAGAACTGGCAATTCCAACAGCATATAAGCGTCAATATTTGATATTAAATACGATCAAAAAGTATCTGATTATTGCGATTCGGTCTTAAATCCTTCAATAAAGACGTTTTGCCATATCATTTTGGGATGCAAGCGTGTTCACGAGAAGACTTGATAGCTAATCACACTTCTCTGTACATGAAAAAATTACACGGTTTTGAGAATCGACTAGTTTTGATAGATGATGGATCGTATGTTCAACATGAAAAAAGTAGCAACAATTGTTATCAACGAAAATTGTATTCAGGGCAAAAAAACGTTCCACTTTTCAAACCCTTCACGGTTTGTACCACGGATGGGTTTGTGGTTGATGTTTTCGGGCCTTACGAAGCAACGGTTAATGATGCTACAATCATGATGGAGATTTTTAAAGATCCAAGCGGTTTAAGATCACTTCTTCAAAAAGGCGACGTCTTTATACTTGATAGAGGATTTCGAGATGTAAAAAATTTCCTATAGTCTGAAGGATTTGTTGTTTTGATGCCTGCGTTAAAAGGAAAAAGGAAACAACTAACGACTCGAGAGGCGAATGACAGTCGATTTGTAACTAAACTAAGATGGGTAGTAGAGGCTGTTCATGGGATCATTGGCAGCAAATTCCAACTCTTGTATCATCAGTTTGACAATAAACTTTTGCTATCAGCTAAAACTTATTGCAAAATAGCGAATTTTCTGGTTAACTTGTTCGGAAAACGACTCAATTGTCATAGCGAATTAAAAGATGAGATCACTAACGAAATGTTGCTCAGAAAAAACGTTAATAATGATTTAGCGAAAGTGGTAGAAGAGAAAAACGAACAGAAAAAAAAGGATCTTCAGACCTCTGACATCAAATGATGTAGACTTTCCGGAGTTCACAGAAAGAGATCTGAAGATACTTTTTACAGGGTCTTACCAGTTATCACAGACCGTTTCTTATTTAGCCGCATTATGTACTGAAGATGGAGTTCTTAATATGCATTACTTGTTGGAAGATAAATCAATTTTGAAATGCGAAGTTCAATCGAGGCACATAAGTCGGAAAAAGTACAGGTGTTACGTAAAATACGTTCCTAACGCTATTGGTATAGAAGAAGAAGTGGTATAGAAGAATACGTATGCGATTGTGCGAATGGCCTTAGAACTGTCGGTTGTTGTGCACATGTGGCCACTATCATTTACTTCTTAGGGCATGCGAGATATTTGGCGCTAATTATTCGTCCAGCACAGATTCTCACAAATCTTTTCTCTGTTCAAAGCGTTGAACTTGTTATTGAAGAAGATAGTGACGAGGATTAAAACTGTAAAATTGTTAACTTCGCTCTGTAAAAAAGTATAATGCTATTTTATATTACTGTGTGACTATTACGTAAGCTTGAATAAAATATGATTTATACCAGATTTGCGCGGGAAAGGAGCACTTATTCCTAGTGCATGCGTCACCGACCATACATCCCTATATTTAATAATACGACAAATAGAATATTTTTATTAAGCAAATACAATGACTTTGGCCGCTCTATATATAATCAAATATATACAGGTTATTATAAAAGAATATCTATTACGGCCGTTCCGAACAATTCGAATTCGGTCGATTGCGGCCATCCAAATAATATATAACGATATTTTTTTGTGAGTACCGGTTATAGGGATATCGCGGACGCTACGAAGTGTGATCCGGTACTACCGGATCACACTTCGTAGCGTTTTAAATTATTTTCTTGAATAGATATAAAATTAAATAAGCTTTTATGTATAATAATTGGTCATTGGTTACCGAGACTTTGCTTCCCGTATCTATCTCGAAAGTTATAGACACTTTTTCAATAAATACATAATTGTAATACGGTTTATCGTCCTTCCCATCACTTTCATGTTAAAAAACTCTCTCTCATCCGTGTCCGTGTTACTGTTCAAATAAAATCGGTTACGCCGCACAATTTTTCTGTACCGCTTGCACTCGACTTTATTTTGCACATCACTTTAAGGTGCTCACCAGTCACTATTAAAATTTCGATAACTACATTTATCTGGCGAATGTTGACGCCGCACCAGCAGGGTGCGCGGGGCCGTGTCTCCGTCCCGGAGTCGCGTCGATGGCACTCGATGTAGTGCAGGCGCGACACCCTCACCGCTGCCTTTGTAGCCCCTGTCCGTCGAATGCACCGCCATAGCGCTCGCGCCGCCCGCGCCCGGTTGCGCCACGTCGACACCGCTCGAACCACTCACACCCGCTCGGCAGCGTCTGAAGCGAGAGCCGATTCTAGTGCTCGCTTATATTCCAAATTTGGTTCCGCAAATATCCGACTTCGCATATATTCGCTAACAAGGCCCGAAACGAACTGATTTCTAAGTTTTCTTCTAAATTTGTGCCAAAATTGTATGCGGCCGCAAAATGTTTCAAATTTTGAAGGCAGTGCTGCAGATCCCCGCCCGGCTGCAGTCGGAAAATATGTCACTCAGCGATGTCAGATCGCTGCGGTTCCAAATGCTTTTTTACGATATCTCCGAGCTCCTCGAATGTCGTGGTCTCCGGTGGGGTTAGCGCGCACAGGTCGACCGCGACGTCATACGGCGCCGCCCCGACGGCCGTTGTCAATGTGGCTACGTGCAACTCCTCCTTAATACTATTTAAAGCGATGTACTCTTTCACTCGACTTATATGCGTAGTCCATTTTTTGGATGCAATATCGAAGGGTTCAATTTTTCCAAACGGCATTATCACTTATGTATTTAAATATTAAATAGTTTTTAACTGTCAATCCTTGTCGCCAGTGAGATATTCGATAGAAGTGTACAATCAAGCGAGGGTTTGGTTTATTAAAAATAAAATCTTGTGACTACCCTACACTACATACATTACACCTTTCTTATTTATATATTTATTAAATTGTGTTGTAAAAAGTGATTATTGACTATAATATTAAATATCGTCTTCAGGGGATTTTGGAGATACTTTTAAAAATTGTTTTTGTTATATTTAGAGCAATAACATTAAATAACTTTTTAAATTAATCATTAATTTATTATCATAAATTCATTATGTCTACAACATAATCCATCACTTTAGTTCACTTAATATAAATTGCTAATTAAAATAATTTATTAAATTGATTTTTTTTCTAATTTGTAAAATATAATTTTTAATTTAATACTTATTTGGGATTAACGACATAAAGGTAAATAATACAGTTGTGTATAAAAATTGAACTATGTAATTAAGTATGTATGTAAAATTTAAAAAGTAACATGGATTGAAATGTTAATAATCATTAAGGTTTGACAAATTTTCCTTGGAAGACATACTTCTATAAAGAATTTACCATTACAATAAATATGATATTACGATATATATAAGATATTTTTTTTCCGTTATTAAAAAAGTTATACAACCAGAAGCATTTTTTTTCTTTATAAAATAAATTACCATTAGCAAAATCATAGAACAATAAATACGTTTTTTTTTTCGGTTTTTTTTTGATCGACCATGTCTGTCGGCACTTTTACTATTTTTCTAATTTTTCCACTTTCGATAAAAAATGCTTATGGACCTATATGCTAAGACTCTGTAGTGTTTTTTCACTCTCGTGTCTACAACTTGTCGACGCCGTGTCTACACTTTGAGAGCTCCATAACGTAACCTATTAGAGAATTTTAGTTCGATTAACTCTATTACGTATCTCAGTTTTACTGTGATTACCGACATGTCATCCACAAATGTCGATCAAGCAACATGTTTCGTATTACATAAATGTCAGAATTGACAATGCGTTTTATTGTGGTTTTCAGTACGGTATTTCTACGACATACAGTGGTTTTATCGATGTAAAATGTGTTTTAACGTGTTTTATGCATTATTAGCTCGACATTGACGAAAATTTGATTAAAAAAAAAATGAATCGACAAGGACGAAAATATACATCTTTCCTTAATTACTTGTATTCGTGATTTACATAAATGAACATGTATTAAATTAATTCGATAATTTTATTCCTTACTATGCATTAGATATTATATATTAGAAAGATTATTAGCAATACATTCGAAATAAAAGATGAAGAAATTCAATACGTTTGTACGTAGGTAAAAATGCGAACGTATTTCTACTGTAGGTATATACTGACAAGCCCTAACAGAAAAGTAGAATAAGGTTTAATTACTGGGCCAAATGAAATAGTGTATTTTTATCAAAACCGTAAATATAGAATATGCTATTTTTAATTGTATAAATATAGATTAAATTTTTGTTATTGATATTGAAAAGTAATTTTTTGAGAGAAATTGAACCCAATATAAAAAAGTTTTGAAACAATATCGAAGTATACCATTCTAGTTACTGATTCATTCAATTATCTATTTTCTATTCCATAGCGATTGTTTATGTTTTCAATCAATTTCTATTTATTTTCCTAGAAAATTGAAATAAAATAATAGTATATTAGGATTTATCATACAGTGGCCACATGGTTTTTAAAGCCATGTGTTTAATGTTGATAATTGACCTGAAGGGGCGTAAAGGGGGCGTCACCATTGACGCCGGCGCGCGGTCGCTGATTAAGTCCTTTCTTTCAGTTGGAATCGGACCAGCGTTAGACGAAGACATGGCAAGGGCCAGTGTCGTGTGGTTCATGTTGGCAATTTGTTTGTCGAAGTGCGAATTACGCGACGACCGGCCCGTACTCGCTACAAAGAACGGCGATCTCGTTCTACGACCTGCGTTCGCTAAGAACATACATCTGCACACGAATGGACCTGGGTCCACCATCTTGCTAGAGGGGATCGACGTGCGTGCGACACTCGCCAACGTATCCGTCGCTACTATTACGTCTGACTCCTCCGCCAGTATTATTACTGAAATACGTGACCGACTCAACAGTCTAGAATCTGAGATGCACAATGCAGCCGCACCTGTACCATCAAATTCTACTTACGTGTTAAGAAGACTCAATATGCTCTATCCAAAAATCTTAAGACTTCAAAATCGAATGAATGAACTAAGTCGCGATGAATGCGCATCTAGACCCTGTCGTAACGGTGGTACGTGTCTGCGACTACCAGGGAGTCACCACTGTCTTTGTCCTACACAGTGGGAAGGAGAGGAGTGCGATGTAGATGTCAATGAATGTAGGAATTTTGCAGGTACAGATCTTGGTTGCCAGAATGGTGCGACTTGTATCAATAGACTGGGCTCGTATGAGTGCATGTGTAGACCGGGATGGTATGGTTTACATTGCACTAGGAAAGCTAAGGACTGCTCCGGTGGAAACTTTGAAATGTGCGGCCATGGTATTTGTTTACAAGTAACGAGTGGAGAAGGAGTGCATTGCATTTGCGATCAGGGCTGGACCAGTAACGGAACATCACTAGCGTGTACCACCGACATCGATGAATGCGCTCCAGGTGGTGGTGCACATTGTTCAATCAATCCACCTGTTCAGTGTTTCAACCTACCTGGATCTTTCCGTTGCGGTGCTTGTCCTTCTGGCTATGAAGGCGATGGTTACATTTGTACAGACGTGAATGAATGCGACATTCAAAACGGCGGTTGCAGCGTTAGCCCTATGGTGCCATGTTATAACACGCTTGGTTCACGTGTATGTGGGTCATGTCCTTCCGGTTATATAGGAAACGGCGTTATATGTGAATGGCGAGGCTCCTGTAACGTTAATCACGGCGGATGTCATCCTTCAGCGAGGTGTGAAGATACAGGTGGCGCTTCGCGGTGCATTTGTCCCATAGGTACTGAAGGCAACGGTCTCGGACTACATGGATGCTACGTGCCAACAGATAATACAACGTATGGCTGTGAAACTGAACCTTGTGGAAGTCATGGCCGATGCCATAGTTTACGTTATGGTTTTACTTGTTTTTGTGACACTGGATTTGGCGGGGCACGATGTGAAATCAAGCGTGATCCCTGCGTGAGTCTACCCTGTCTTCACGGTGGCAGCTGTCATCCAGATGAATCTTTACCACGTGGATTTCGCTGCGAATGCACTGCGTACTACACAGGTGATAAATGTCAAAGCAGGGAACGAAGCTGTGGCGGAGTCATCGATGCTATGGAAGGTAACCTTGCTTACCCACTTAACAATGCCACGACCTATGGTCACAATGTACGCTGCGCTTGGGTGATACACACGGTACCTGATAAGGTGATAAATGTTACTTTCACTAGATTCGATGTAGAATTTTCCAATGACTGTACCTCGGATTTTCTCCAAATTCACGACGGTCGCAACTCAATGAGTCAACTCATTGGTCGTTTTTGCGGTACAGAACTCCCGAAAGGTGGGAACATCATTTCCAGTCACAATAATTTATATTTTTGGTTTCGTTCCGATGCATCGCAGGCATCACAAGGCTTTGCACTGCATTGGACCAGTATCGCTCCCGTATGTGGTGGTCAAATAAATGAGCGCGTGTACGGTGTCATCACGTCTCCGGGATCGCCTGGTCGATATCCCCCTAACCGCGATTGTAACTGGCAGCTTAGTGTTGATCCTGGCAAAAGAATTCAAATAAACTTCTTCCAGTTGGACCTTGAAAATCATCCCAATTGCAGTTTCGATTATTTAGAAATGTTTGACGGTAATAGTAGAACTGATTCTCTTCTCGGAAGATACTGCAATACGTCACTGCCGCAACCTATACACTCCGCCGGTTCTAATATGTTAATTCACTTTCACTCAGATGCGTTTAGTTCCGGCGGAGGCTTCCAGATCTCGTTTGCAGCAACTGAAGGTATGCCAGGTTGTGGAGGTCATTTCACTGCTGAGAGAGGTGAACTCGTATCCCCGACCTATAACGGTAAATATATGAACAATTTACTATGCGATTATCAAATAACAACTTCTCCTAACACTAAAATTCAAATAAATTTTGAATCATTTCACTTGGAATCTTCTTATAATTGTGGATATGATTTTTTAAAAATTTACGATGGACCTTCAGAAACATCCAATTTAGTAGGAACATTTTGTGGCACAAGGCATCCTCAAAACTTCATATCCTCATCCAATAAATTGTATCTACGGTTTAAATCAGATTACGGTGTGACCTATTCGGGCTTTAGAATCACTTATAAAACATTATGTCGATATGTTTTCAGCGGTGATAGTGGAGTAATAACTTCGCCCGGTTATCCGAAAACTTATCCATTGAACAGAAACTGCGAGTATATTATTCACGTTGCTGTCGGTAAAGCCATACAGTTAATGTTCGTCGATTTCGATTTGGAAGGGGGTTACCTTACTTGTACGAATGACTATGTTGAGGTACATGACGGCTTGGATGCTAATTCGACTAGCTTAGGTAAATTTTGCGGAGGATCACAGCCGCCTGTACAGACTTCTTCACTTAACTACATGTATCTAAAGTTTGTTTCTGACTTTTCTGTCAGCGGAACTGGATTCTATGCTAATTACACTAGTATCGACATTAGCTGTGGAGGAATTTTCAAAGATCCCACAGCTTTAATCAACCATCCTCCTTCATCCTCAGATCATGAATGACCAAGAATGTACTTGGATCATAATAGCGCCACCTAGATCGGCACATCAAATTAACCTGGAACAGATTCGATATTGAAGGAATGTCGTCGTGTTACAGCGATTACGTAAAACTTATCGAAATAGATGAGAATAATGAAGAAAACGATCTCGGTAAATACTGCGGTAGAAATGTCCACCTGAGATAAATACGTTTACGAATCGATTGAAAATCAAATTTCGGTCTGATTTTTCGATTACAGGTACAGGGTTTTCGCTATCGTATACATTTTTGGATGCTAGCACACATTGTGGAAGAGTGTATGTTAGTTCTCATGGATATATACGATCACCTGGTTGGCCAAACAATTATGACCATAATCGTGATTGTACATGGACAATTACACTACCAGTTGGACAGCAAATATTGTTGAATATATCCACATTTGACTTAGAAGCCTCAGGCCCACCAATAAGTAATAAGTGTGAATTTGGGGATTACCTTGAGATTCGTAATGGACCCTCACAAACATCACCTCTAATGGGTCGCTATTGTGGTACCACTATACCAAAACGTATCGTTTCATTTGGAAATTCTTTATTTTTACATTTCCATTCCGATTTCAGTATAGGTGGAAACGGGTTCAATATAGAATGGGATGGATCGATAAATGGTTGTGGTGGCAGACTAACTGGTTCTAGTGGAACCATTTCGTCACCAAATTACCCACAACCTTATGGAAGAAATGCGGAATGTTTTTATACAGTGGTCGTTAACTCTGGATCAAGAGTTAAATTTAGTTTTTCAGATTTGGATTTAGAAAACACGATTAACTGCCGCGATGATTATGTAGAAATTTTTGATGGTCGTGACGAAAAATATCCAAGCCTGGGCCGATTTTGTGTAATGAATGCTAAAGCTTTTAATATCGAAACCACTAGCAATTACGCTTTTGTCAAATTCCGTTCAGATTACGCTGTAGGCGGTAAAGGATTTGTCCTCAATTATGAAACAGCGTGTATTAATAATGTGACTGGTACGCACGGAGTGATTGAAAGTCCAAACTTCCCTAACAACTACCCTTCAAGTCTGAATTGTTTGTGGACAATTATCGCCCCCAAAGGCAGTAATATAAATGTGACTTTTACGCACTTTGATATTTCTATATCTCATTATCGATTTTTAAGTCATAGAATCCGATTCCGAAGTTTGTATGATTCTTTTTATCCAACCGAGTTTTGTAGATTTGACTACCTACAGTTTAAAGAAGGAAATCAAGCCAATTTCAATGATAAATTTTGTGGATCTAACACACCTGCAGACATACATACGAATTCGGAAATATTACAAGTTAAATTTGTTACTCAATTCACATATCTGCGTACAGGGTTCCGCTTAGAATGGATAGCAAACTCTTGCGGAGGTGTTTTCCAGAAGGATTACTGATACTTTACAGTTAAACCAGGGAGTATTTCTACAATAGGACCTGTCGAATGTTTATGGAAAATTGAGACAACGCCTGGAACAGCTATACAACTATCTATCTATAATGCTTTCATGAAAGACACTTCAAATTGTACGTCGGATGCGATTGAAGTTTATGATGGACCAGATACAACAGCTCATTTACTTACCAAAATGTGTCATCAATCCTTATCTGCAGTCACTTCATCATCAAGCGTCATGTTTGTGAGACTTGTAAAACAATCGAATCTTCGAGATGTGTCATTCAGTGCGGATTATCACACTGTAACTAGCAAATGTGGAGGTAGATTTTCCGGTCGCTCAGGTACCTTTACTTCGTTACATTATCCGAAGAATTACGATAATAATTTGGATTGTTTGTGGACATTGGAAGTTCCTATGAACCATATAGTCGAACTTTCTTTTGTAGACTTCGATTTGTATAATTTACCAGCATTCAGAGATGACTCCAGTTGCGGTGATTACATAAGGATATACGATAGTTATTATATCACAGAACAAAATTACTCATACCAAATTTGTCCTAATTCAAATATTACGCACGTGTTGTCCAAAAGCAATTATTTGAGTGTACAGTTTGTCAGTGATAATTATGGTGCAGCTAAAGGTTTTAAAGTAAATTTTAATATGACGTGCGGAGGCACAATTATTGTCCAAAGCGATGGATTATTGTCAAACGATGATATGCCCACGCATTTCAATGGCAATTGCAGTTGGACGATTACGGCGAAACAATTAGATCAAAAAATATCATTGACTCTCACTCATTTATCGCTTCCTCGAAACAATAACATCGTAACTAACAGGCGCTGTCCATCATCTTTTTTACGAGTGCGCGACGGTGACGATGAGTCAGCACCTCTCATAGACGAGTATTGTGGCCATAAAGTGCCACCTATGATAGTGAGCCGAGGGAATGCAATCACCGTTGAACTCGGATCGTACAGCGGCCCCATTGTAGGAAAATTCAGTGCCCATTATTCTGCGCTAAGCACTGCCTGTGGAGGAAGTTTAACTTCAGAAGAGGGGTCTTTAGCATCGCCCAATTATCCTGATTCTTATCCGGCTACATCCAGTTGTGAATGGATTCTAAGTACCTCGCCAGGTAACAAAGTTTATATCGCATTCGAATACTTCTCTATTGAATATTCAGTAAATTGCAACGAAGATTATCTCGAAATGCGCGAAGATAGCAATGCCGGGCGCCTTATTGGAGTATTTTGCGGAGACGATAAACCTCTGAACACGACTGTTGCTGCACAATTATTCATTAAGTTCCATAGTGACGGTGAAGGAACAGGACGCGGATTTATCGCTCATTATGGATTCATTCATGGTAACGATATAAATGGCATAGAGCTCGGCGAAATTGCATCTCCTCTTTATCCGAAATCTTACGCCGGGCTGGCTGACTACTGGTGGAGAATTAATACCGACACAAATACTCAGATATCTTTGTCTGTTGATTTAATAGAAATAGCTGTATCAGGAACGGTTTGCTATAATTACTTGTCTATATATGACGGGTACGATGATACTGCATCATTGTTAAAAGAATTTTGTGGTCTCTTAAAGAGGGATACAGTTTCCCTCAAATCGTCTAACAATGTAGTGTACATAAAGTTAAAATTGGATGAAACTAATCTCGGTTCGAAGTTTCATATTACATGGAATAAAGTGCTGGAAAACGATGAAGTGATTCGTGATAAGAGCATCAATTGTGGTTATAATCGCACAATACATCTATCACCAGGTAATGGAACCGAAATAAAATCACCAAACTTTCCAAATGATTATGACAACGATTTGAATTGTGAATGGATTTTTAAAACGGATCCAGGTAATCATGTGACTCTCAAGTTTCAGATTTTCAACCTCGAAGAAACGTCGAGCTGTTTCGCTGATCATGTCGACATATATAGCTCAAAAACCGGTGGTGCTGATTGGGAGGTAGTGCGTGAAAACATTTGTCTTTCTAACATTGTTAACACATACATTAATTCAACTACCTTCATGAAAATTAGATTTAAAACAGATTCTTCGATTAAAAGGAATGGTTTCTCAGCAATGGTGCGTTCTGATTGTGGAGGAATTACAACGGATGTGTCTGGTATCGTTCGTTCATCTTGGTTAATCTGGAGTACAGCAATACACTCTACAGTGCATTGTGAGTGGACGGTTAAAGCAAGACCTGGGCGTACTTTGGACGTGAGAATACTAGATTTCAATATTACAAATGGAAATGGTGATTGCCAGAATCATCTTACCTTACGAAATGGCGAATCTATCGAATCCCCATTGCTAGGTCAAGGTAAATTCTGTGGTTACGTGCATGAGGACAGGGCATCAACACTAAAATCTTCATCCAATGCGCTATATATCGTGTATCATATTGTTAGATCACAATATCAAGCATTCATTTTACATTACGAAGAACAAAGGGTAGAGTGCGGTGTTACATCAAAATTAGACTCTAACAGTCCTTGGGAAGTTATAAACTCACCTAATTATCCTTCGATACCTACACCGTTTTCTGAATGTGAATGGAAATTTTCCGCACCTTCTGGTGAGATATTGAGAATAGATTTCATCGATAGGTTTGATTTGGCTAGAAAATCCGACTGTGATGATGAATTTGTAGAAATAAGAGATGGTGCTTCCAAGATCTCACCTCTTAAGGGACTGTATTGTACAGAAAAACCAGGCTCTATCAAAACTAGCGGAAACTATGTCTACATTAAATATGTAACTCAATTAGCAGAGCCAAGAAACGGATTTAGAGCAAACATTTCTATAGATGTTTGTGGGGGCACTATTCGTGCTAATAAGGGCGAAATCACGTCTCCTGGTTATCCACACTTGACTTCATTGCCTTACGGTACTGTTTGCGAATGGAGAATAATAAGTAACAGTGATAGGACCATTATGATAACGCCCCAGGATATAGACCTACCTGTGCCGGAGAATCGTGATTCTATTAAAGTTACCATTGAAGAAAACATTCCGTTTAATCAAAGCACATTTATAATTAAAACATTTTATTACGATGATAATCGGATGAGTTTGGATCCCGTTGAGACTATGAGTAAAGAAGTAATTGTTAAATTTTATTTTGGTAAACCAAGTAGATATAATTTGATGTCATCAGTGAAAGGCTTTCGTTTTACTTTTAATGCATCTAGGATTGGTTGCGGTGGCAGAGTTTATGCTTCGGAGGGATTCGTTACTACACCTGGGTACCCTCGTGAGGTCAGTTTTCCTTATTGTAATTGGTATATTGAATCACCTAATCCTTCAAGACGAATACGCCTAGAAATTTTAGACTCCAATTTTATGGAGAGTTATCATGTGTTTGAACTTTACAATGACTTTTCTCATCAGTCATTGATTCAGATGTTCACTAACGGTAATTGGTCTACTTCTAGGAATGTTTTCGAATCATCTTCTAATAAGCTAATAATATCGTTGTGGACATTACAACACACAGGCGCAATTGTGACAAGTCGTCTCAAAGCACAGTTTACTTCTAGTGAACCAGCTTTGTGTGGAGGTACAATTTCTAGTAGAACTGGTGAACTGATTTCTCCCGAAGTAGATACATCATATTTTTGTAAATGGAATATGGCACTTAGCAGTAATATTGGTGAAACGACCGAGACGACTATAAATATTGATAGTAATAATTTAAAATCTGTTTACTTAAACATTAAATTCAATACCTCTGAATCTAATAATAATTCTTACTGCAAATACCGTGCTCCAAAAATGAGTGTTATAGCTTCTGTAGGCGATGGAACCAAATTTACTAGAACTATTTGCAATTCGATGGATATGGTATATACGGTCCCAGTATCTGTTTTCGATATTATTGCTTACAAAGGAATTGATAATATGGCATATTTCCATGTCGATTGGAAAATGCAACCTTGTGGTGGAACTGCTGAGGTAGGTCAAATGCCTATGGATATATTAAAGTTACCGAACAACACTAATAATGTGGAAGGCTCGTTAGACTGTGGGTGGGTTGTAAAATCTGAGTCTGGTCGAATAGAATTACACTTAGAAGGAACTTTCCAAGGGTCTTGTGATGAAGAGTATTTAGAGATATCACGTTTAAATAAATTGTCTGTAGTAAGTCGCTACTGTAAAGATCAAACGATTAGTGATATAAAAGTATTACTCGGCCACATTTATATACAATATCATGCTCGCAACTACATGAATAATACGAATTTAAAGCTTTTGGCTTCCACAACTAATAAACCTTGTGGTGGTGTACTTGGTAATTACGAATTTGTTTTTGCTTCACCAAATTATCCGAACGGCTACGGTTCAAATCAAGAATGTATTTGGGACATTATTGTTGCAAAGGGCAATAGAATCATGCTCAATTTTATAGGTCGCTTTGCTATAGAAGATACTACTAATTGTACAAAAGACGCTGTAGTCATATACGATTGGAGGAATAATAAATACGTACAGTCAGACCGTCTTTGTGGTAGAACACTTCCTGGCACATATAACTCCACGTTTAATCAAATGAGAGTAATCTTCCGAACCGACGCTACAAACAATCTTGATGGATTCCAAGCGCAATGGAGTTCTATTTGTGGAGGTGAATATGAAGTTACAGAGACTGAGACAATTTTATACAGTCCTGGATATCCGTTTAGATATAAACCATTCTTGGACTGTGAATATAAATTAGAGGCTCCTAAAAATAGAATATTAATAAAGTTCTTGGACTTTTCTCTTGAAGGCCCTTCACCTTTATGCAATTACGATAATTTAACTCTAAGCGGACGAATTTCACGGCGTATTAGGTCAGATAAATTAGTATTTTGCGGTACAGATATTCCTCGATCGAGGATGTTTTGGAATCGTGTTACTTTGCGTTTTAAAACCGATATGTATATAAGTCAAAGAGGCTTCAAAATATCATTCTCTATATTGAAATGTAACAAAAACATAACAGAACCATCACTTATCACCTCTGGCAACAGCGATGATAATGTTTATGAAGCGAATCTCAATTGTACATGGATCATAAAAGCTCCCATCGATAAACGAGTAATAGTAAAGTTTAATTTTGTGGATTTAGAGTACAACTATGCTTGTAATAATGATTATATAGCAGCATTTGAAGGGGCGATAATAAATACGGAGAAAAGACTAGCATTATTATGCGGTCGTTTGAATACTACAACTGTAGTGAGAAGTACGGGTAGAGATATGGTAATACAGTTTGTGACCGATTATTCCGTGGGTTATAAAGGATTTAAGGCAGATATTTCTTTCAGCTACAACTGTGGAGGACAAGTCAACCTTACGGGATTATCTTTTAAAATCGTACAATCACCTTTATACAACGATATTATATATTCAGAATTTCTTGACTGTCACTGGACAGTTATTGCGCTTGAAGGAAAAGTTATTCAAGTAGAGTTCACAAATTTCCACATATCACCGTGTAGGAATGTAAATCAAACCGCTCTAGGAATTAGCAAATGTGATTGTGATTTCGTCGAAATCAGGGATGGTATAAATCCGAACAGCTTACTCATGGGCACCTATTGCGGACACGACAGACCCCCAACTTTATCTTCTTCCAGAAACTTGATCGGAATACGTTTATCTACGGACGGCGAAATAGGTAGTTCCGGATTTACCATCAATCTCAGAACTCTTGATTCACCTTGTGGTCGAAGCCATTACGAAGTAACTGGAAACAGTCAGATCATTAAGTCTCCCGGGTACGACGGTGGTGCTATACCGCGAGGGCTACATTGCTCTTACTATTTGTCACAACAAGAAGACACTTTCATTCATCTACGAATAGACAACATCGACTTACAAAATGGATCTTTACCTAACGTCTGCGACAAAGATATTCTTATGATAACCGAAAATATGCACTTTGAGAACACCACTTTAGGTACTGATTTGATTCTCCATACTCGTAATGATGATTTTTTTGATATTGGTAATATTTATTATAGGTGGCATGCCCCACAACAAATTGTACTGTGCGGTAATAGGAAATCAATTGATATTTATTTAACAGGGAATTCTAAAATTAATTTGATAACGTCGCCTGAATCCGAAAAGGATCATAGAGGTATTGAAATGGAGATATCAAGCATAAGTGGATGTTCTAGAAATTACACAGAGCCACAAGGGCGAATACAGATCTCTCAAACTGATTCATATACTGACGAATGTTCTATATTAATTGCAGCGCCAGGTAACAGCACGATATCTTTGTATTTCATTTATGTCTTATTGTCATGGGACAGAACCATGACTCTTCAAATTTTCGATGGTGACACGGCGACTGCAACACTTCTTACCACGATCAGTGAGAGTAACAGTGATATCGCAGTTTTTTCAACCGGATCTAACGTGTTAATACGGAAAAATGGTACTCAGGCAGGATCAGGTATCAGCTTTGATATGAATTACTACACTAGCGACAAGGGGCGCGGCTGTGGCGGCCGACTTCACAACATTGTGGGCATCGTCGCGAGTCCTTTGTATCCTAACACGTACCGCCATGTGGGGACTTGTGAATGGGAGTTAGAGACTCCGGCGGCGACGCGTCTCAAACTGCAATTTAAAGTTTTCGACTTAGGGGCTAGTTGCGAGCAGAATTATGTACAGCTGGTGGATCGCGGCGGCAACGTGTTCTCGACTTACTGCGCCGAGACCCCCGCCATTTATACCAGCAGTGACAATTATGTTAAAATACTTTTTACCACGACAATGAACAACGCGGGTTCCGGTTGGGTAGCACAATTTGTTGGTGTATCTCTCTAATTTTTCATTTTTTCAGGGTTCCGAGTATAAGGGCAAGAAAGGTACTCCTCTTTGTATTTTAGTTCTTTCCGTCCTTTTTATATTACAGCCTTATAGTTCAATTTCTTCATTGATTCTGATGAAAAATTGTATATATTTTGAGCAATAGAACAAAATTGTGTTATGTGAACTGTCATTTATGTAAAGGATTTACATTAAAATTGAAGTATGAAAATATATTTTTCACGCAAATCCATGTGTGATTGACATTAAAGCAAGGGCGGATCTAGCCTTCGAGTCAAGCGCGGGGTCCTAAAAGACTCGGTCCACCAAGAGCACCCTCCGGATCCGCTCTTGTATTGAAATACTTAAAATTCTAAGTCACTTTTTCACAGAAATGTATATTTCGCTGCTTATTTATCTTCCGAAACCAAACTTTGTGCCTTTCTATAGATTATTGAATCACGTATGAAAATTAACTCATTCGAAATAGAATTTTAAGAATTTCCAAGAAATCTTAATAAGAGCGCTTTATATATGACAAGGAAAATTATTTTGAACAAATTTTGTTTAAACAATTATTTTGAACAAAAGTTCTTAAGTGACTTTTTGTCTGAGGTGGATATTTTGTGTATTTTCCTATTTCAAATTTTATGCTCCCTTCTTAGTTTTTGAACCACAAGTGAAACTTTATCATTCGAATTTGAGTTTAATATATTTGAAATCTCAGTAACTGAGACCTATAAAATCAATGAAAATTATTTTGAACAAGGTTTATCATGTCTTTTAGATACTTACACACAATTTCCAATTGTCAGCAGGAACAATGTACTTAATAACCGGCCTCTATAGGCAAGCATGTGTATTGTAACTCAATAACGATCTACAAATCAAATACATATTTGTACCCACATTAATTAATACTGTTTCTTTCGTGTTTACAAGAAAAAAATGATGCGATACACGTTTCATCTAAACTTCGAGTATCTAATTATATAATTCGCTTCTAGTTGCGGAATCCTGTATTCGGAAGTTGCTGTAATAATGTAATTACTATAAATTAAGGTGATTTCCGTAACCTAATTACATGCCTACCACAACGTAATTACCGTAATAGGAAATGGTGGCCGCATACCTATTGTTGTGCTGTTGCATTTTCCATTTACTATTTATAATTGCTTTGTATATAAGCTTTTATTCTGTATTCAAAATTCACATAAATAAGACGAAATGTAGCATGTAATTATTTTTCGGGGAAATCGGAATATGTCTATTTTATTTTTGAATAATCTGTTAGACAAACTAAAAAGCTCAAACTGTCACATTGAAGGCCACCACAGACGGATTTTAGCAAACGAGGCAGTATCAAAATACGTTGTTGAGATTTTTTATGGTGACGTGATTTACAATTAGTGCTACATACTTCATCACAATGATTTACGTCACTACTGGTTTAGATCTTTTTAAAATATCATTAATTTTAAAAGTAATGATTATTAAAAAAATTTTAATCTTGTGTCCCGTATTTTAGAAATAACGATGGTAGTATTAAAACTTAGAATTAAATGTTGAATTACATTGAACGTTTCGTCGTTTTATTCATTATTCTCGTTACTATGAAATTTAAATAGAACTTTATTGGCGAATTATAGCGGAATACATTAAAACTGTATATTTTAAAGGAATTCAAATAGTAAATATTAAACTAAACAAAATAAACTAATAATCAATTGTTTAAAGTAAACGGGGAGAAATGGAATTAACAAGATTTATGAATAATTGAACCGTAAAGAAAAATAACGTTATTGTTTACTCGTTGTATACCTAATTCAAAGTTAAATTCTGAAGTTATAATATTACCGTCCTTTTTCCTGAGATAAATTATGTACAATGTTGTCTAACGTTTTGTGATTACAATTGTGAGTATTAAAGGAAATAATTTTTATCGCATTTTTGTAAGTACAATTAGTGTATAATCTATGATTATAAGCTTTTATGTTTATGTAATAAGTTGGATGTCATGATACGTGAGTCTGGAAAGATTATTTTTAACTTGTTATAATTTTTTCTGTAATCTTTTTAAAAAAATTAATATGTATATTAATGTATATATATACAATTGCATTAAATTTAAACTTTGTATTGATTTTTTATTTTATTTACTGTCAATAACTGATAGACAAGATTTACTATTTGAAAAGTATATAACATTTTAATGAGTAATATTCTAATAATATGTAATAATAATTATACTAATTTTAATGTGCAGTGGTTGCGTTTCTGAAATTTGTAATTGTTAGAAACAAGTGTATCAGCTATGTTTAAATTAATGTCCGCATGTTAAACTTCACGCCTTGTAAGCGGTGTTTTGTTTGCTTATTGTTTACTGCTACTTATTTGTTAACGCGAGTGCCCCGGGTACGTGTAAAATAAACTTCACACAAATTCGAAACGTTTTTTTTTTATTAATATTTATTACAATTATAGTAAATAATATTATTTTATGCTTAATTTACGCGCCAAATTATTTTTTCTTTTAAAAATGCAAACGTATTGCGCCCCCCTGGATATCTCTCCACACCCCCCTTGGGAGGCGCGCCCAACTGGTTGGGAACTCTTGATTTATAATATATACCTACTCCTCACATATGACGAAAAAAATTGATGTTATTACTTCATGTTTGAATGCTAGGTGACTGAATTATGTTAACATAGGCTGTTAACCAAAAACTAGTATGTAATACAGATGGAATTCTTAGTAATTTAAAATTTGATTTAATCATGGGTTTTGCATAATGAAGCACTATTTCTTTAAATACCCATATAATAGTTTTTATAATAAACTATCTCTTGCCCGTAGCTCCGCCCGTGTGATATTAAATGAATTTTTTCATCTTTTATCACGCTCTCAACCATGATTTATATTTTAGTACTGTAAAAAAATACATAACGTGGAAAAAAATAGGAGCAAATCGACACCGAATTTACCACACCAAATCTTATCGAATTTGGTCCAGTACCTAATTTTTGCGGTATTTGCGAACAAAATCATAGACGGACAAAAATTCCAAAAACCACTGGAATATATCTTATCATACCTTTAAGGTGCAGATTGTTTATCTCTACTTTTTAATTATATTCGTAGATTAAAATAACTAACTATACGAAGAAAATATAGTTAAAAGTGGACGAAGGAGAACGATACGAACAGACGAATGATCATCGAAAATAAATGAAATGCCACTAGAAATTGAATACTGTAACGCACGTAAGACTTTCATCGAATCAAAATAAAATATAAATGCTGTTTCTTTAACGCGGGATGTGAACGTAATCATAGTGCGATTTCATTTTGATACAGGAACACGAAACTCTTAACGATAATTATCCCCCTACATTTATTTTTTATAACCATTGAGCACGTTTTTTTGATTGCCTTAGGAGACAAGTTTGAAAAGTTTGATAATTTATGACATATCGTAAGAAACCGTTAAAAACAGGTGTTTCAAAGAGCACTTTTAAACGAATTTTAGAGAATTCTATTGAAGAGTGACTCAATATCTGGAGGGCATTTAAATTATGATAATAATAAATGTTTGGAATCATGTTTTTTTTCTATAAATTGGCCGTTTCATGGTTTTTTTATGTATACTAATATTGGTTTATGACTAAAAAACATTAATTTTAGATATCAATACTTTTTTAAAATTATTTAAAAATGTATGTATATTTTATTAAGAATAATTTTATGCAAATATTCTTTTGATTATAACTTTTATTAATAAGATCTCTCATAAATAATGACGCTTTTTAAAATTCTTTTTTTTATTAAATAATCATACAAAAAAAAACTTAATATTCAAAGTACAGCCTATCGCATTATATGTAGCTTAAATCAACGTCCAGTAAACTATTTGACACCTTCGTAAAACCATTCCTAGGTGCAAAGAATTGCCACATTGCATTTTTTAAAATCTTTAGAATCCATTTTTATTTTCATAAAGTAATTTCGCAATGAATTTGTAAATATAAATAGTAGTCTAACAATGCAAGATCCAGACTAAATACTGAACGTGGTAGGAGTTCAATACCACCAATTGTATTGACCTTATCCCACTTGACTTTTGCAGTATGTGGTCTAGTATTGTCATATGGTACAAGCACCCGTTTTCGGTTTGCTAAACCATGGATATTTCTGCCACAAAACCTCATACATTCGTGTCAGCTGTTCACTATATATCTCGGCAGTGGTAGATCGACTATCTGTAATTATTTTATCTAATTATCACGAAACATTCATAATTCCATCAGACACAAAACAAGACTTTCGACTTGAATCGACGAGTTGAGTGTTCTTTGTCTAACCACTGATCTTCCATTTTGGATTTTTTAGATAAAGCCGTTTTTCATTCATTGCAAGTAACAATGAAATAAAACGATCATGTTTCGGCAGGTGACAAGGAACTGTTTGCACAATTCTACTCGACGTTTCGTTTAAATCTCATTTAATTCGTGGAGCACTATTCGACAACTATTTCAGGTCTTTAACGATGATATTTTAAGTGGCGGCGTGTGGTGTCTTTAGGAGATCCAAGGAAGTCTGATAACCGGCGAGTGCCGGTGGTAGGTTGGTTTTCTACTGCTTCCCTTGTAGCCTCAATGTCCCATACAGGTGAGCGACCACAGCGCGAATGATCTACCAGCATCAAATATCCACAATTAAAACGATTAAACCAACACGGTGCTGTTCATTGATTGCATCTTCTTCGATTTCACGTATTTTCTTTGCCGTCGTGGCAGTTTTAAACTATTGTTACCAATAATGTTTTAATAATACACGAATTTCATATTTATCGCACTCCAGCATAAGTTTAATTATTATCAAAACGTCTAGCTCCGTCAATTTACACAGAGAATACCAAGAACAAAAATTTAAAATAATTGTACTCTTCATTGAACTACGCTATTACATGTATAAAATGAAGCGTAGTACGATTTTCAGTTATGAAAACTGACATTACTTTGAGACATTCAAATATTTTTATTTATTCCTTTTGTAATGAGTTCATTTTCCAAGTATTCGAAGGTGGTGTAGAGCATGAGAACTGTGGATTTTGTTTAAAGAAATATACAATTCATAGTATGGTTATGATGAGATTTGGCACCTGTTACCACCGTTTGTCCATTAACTTAAAAACTACACCTCCATTATGCTAATAAAAAAAGGACGTCATTTTTATTTCGTGGACTATGATTGTTCATTTGAGAGGGAGAGGGGCCAAGGAAGGAGATAAGTATTGAAGGGCAGGTGCGAGGATATGTGGGGGCTGAGGAAAAAGAAAGGTGAATGACAGCGAGATTTAAGACTTTGTCCATATGGGCGGAGTCGCATAGATGCAACTAATATGCCAGATTAAAGATTTTTTTTTTAAATAATTGCCACTAAACTGGTTTCTAGATTTAATAGTTTGTAAATTACAATACGGGTTTGAAGAAGCGGGGATACATTCTCACATTGTTGGCTTTGGCGGCATATAGCCTGTAAAAAAGTGTACAGCCAATAGAATCGTAATGATCCGATTTGAATTTCCAATGCGCTCATTTCTTTTAATATATTTGTTTTATTGAAAAGTATGATGCCCTGATACCATAGGGCGGATGGACTAACTGGACCATGTTATAACAGTTAATTGTCGATCTAAGGACCCCAAAAAGAAAAATTAATTATAATTTTATTATGAAATTTTGCATATTATAAATAGCCTATATTGATTTAGATTTTTATTATTATCGATGACCGAACCACAAGCTATACACTTTCTTGCGCCCACAAATCATCACGTGCGCATTGCACCAAGAACGCAAGGCCTAATGGTCTAAGATCTGTAGTTATACACAATCGAACGACTTCCTCGTTTAGGTGTACTTTGGAGGTATTTCGCTGCGGCAGAAAAAAAACACGTTAACGATCAGTATCGTTTAATGTATTTCCAGTAAACGCAATATCGTACAGAACACATGCATATAATTATTACTTAAAATTAATCAATTCTAAAAGGTCAGTACAAAAGAAAGCATTTACTAATACTGAACTGTTATATAATCAAAGACAAGAATATTGCCACAGCACAGACAAAGGAACTTAGTTACAACATCGTTTAGAATTTCAGTTCGATGTTCTAGATACAATCAAATAATATTTTGGGTATCCATTTCATTTCTGATGGGTATGTTACATTACTTATATTTACGTTAATCTGTTTAGAGTGGTCTTAAAACTGTGTTTACGGTATAAACTGATGTGCTCTTTGGACAACTGACTGATTTGCGACAAGTAAATATACAATGAATGTATACAAAATTTGTAACTGGCAAATTCTAAATATCATAATATGTTGTACAAAAACACACATACACAAATATATATATCAAAGAAATATGATAACAAGGTAGTCTTTTTTGAAAAGACACGAGGTTAGTTTGGCGTGGGCGAGTTTCTCAGCAGGACACAGTGAAGGTGAACAGTGCATGATCCAATGAACTGTCACGCAAATTAAATCATATACTATATATATTTAATTGTTATAATTCAAATAAAAATTAAATTACATATGGGATATAAGAGACAAAAACATAGTATATTTCCCTAAGTTACTATATTAAATATTTATGTAAACTAAGCAATATTCATTTCTGATATAATTTCGAGCATATTTTATAGCTAATACTTGTAATTTTGGAATATTTAAAGTACAATTTAACAGTAATTGAAAACAAATTTCTCACGAAAATATGGTTTAAGTACTCTTTTGAGGCTAGCCTATAGAGCTGACAAAATATAAATAAATAAAATATTAAATATATAAAAAATAAAATATTTAGCTTTCGTATTTACGAAAGCTAAATAACATAATGGTATTTCATTTATTGATTTTCTAACTTTACAATTATTGAACTATAATTTCTGAATTATGTAACTGAATCATGAATAAGTTTTTCCTGATTGCCACCAGATTCCGCCCAGATTAACGTTCGAGGTTCTATAGCCGAAACTCGCAAGATTTGCTGCCGCACGCGCACACGCGGGCTGTTTGTCACATGTTAGTTCTTCTGTTCTGCACTGTGGCATCGAACATACAAAATATGGCAATTTGGTAAAAATGAATGAAGGCTAACGTCTAACGGTAACAACTTTCACTGAAACGACAACAAATAATCTGTGACATACACTTAATTAGGGAGCAAACAGATATTATTTTTAGTTTTCTACTTCAAGAGTTGTCGCCTCTTGTAGTAAACATACATTAATTTGTTCATAGATGTTGAAAAAATATTTTATGGAAATGACTATATGATAGTATAATGGATATTACAAACAATTAAATTGCACATAGCAGAATCACACTGGTATGTTTTATAAATACCATTATTGACGATAACGTCTTAGCATAGTATCATTAAATTTGCAAGTTTTCAACCATAGTCTATTAAAGAAGGAAACAGTACTATAGATTAAAAAAAGACAAATATCCCATGATAATATTTGAATGTAAATTTGGGGAAATATTTTTAACAATCATATTGAAGAACTAGGTCTTACTTAAAGATTTAAAATGCAGTTATTTGTTTGACAAAACATTGATTTGTATATGATATATTGAATCAATTTCATTTTGTTGCGCTCAAGTTATTAAATAAAAATTATCAAAGATAAATTTTGAATTTGGACCATTATCACACAAAGATAAAGGTCAGTATGGAATAAAACCCATATGAAAAATAAGAATCCTATTTTTGGACCATTCCTGGAAT
Organism: Eumeta japonica; assembly: GCA_005406025.1. NCBI lineage: Eukaryota > Metazoa > Arthropoda > Insecta > Lepidoptera > Psychidae > Eumeta > Eumeta japonica. The sequence continues at coordinate 1,034,760 of BGZK01000026.1, forward strand.
AGAAAAGATATCAAAAAGAAAATACATTCGAGTCTGATATAAATATTAAACTATTTAACAATTATAAACAAAATTTGGTAGTTAAAAAGCAAAAAAAGCAGTTGTACTTTCACAATAAGTGGTTTACATAACGTTAGCCCCTCATCTTTACATATTTATATATAGCTTTCAATAGTATTATCATACAAACATTCTACAAAAACTACCTAACAGTAGTCTATTTACATGATTATTTCTACTATGATAAAGAATCTATAATTATTTAGGCACAAACAGTGGCATAGCACCAACATCATCATCTGTTTAAAGTAAAACACCATATACACTAATTGTGCTCTAAGAATTTAAATAAATTTAGATTTTTAGTACAAAAATAGTATTTAATTTAGGGAAAACACCATATAGGCAGACGAGTTACATGTGTGAGTGAATGTTTGCGAGCACATCAGTAAAAGTCATTGAATATTTTAAATCAAAAGTGCTCTTTGTCTCATAAGCTCTATATAAGTTATTCGAAAACGATATTAAAAGTATATTAAAATTATTAAATACACTGTTTCAATTTCTCTGAAATCATAAATGAAACAAAATTTTAAATTATTTATCAGTGATACAAAGAGTTTTAAAGAAGAATTACTTTATTTTTTAAATAAAATTGTCATAGGAAGATCCTGCCTTTATATGAATCCAGTTTCCAGTATTGACTATTGAGTCTGCACATATACTTGTACAAAACGCAAAAGCGATCACGTAGGCAACTGCGAAACAGTTTCATATATGACAGATCTGACATTATTCAGTTCACTTCTTGTATGATCTATGTAACGGTAGGCCAAAAATCTCGCGTTTGGCGTCCCGAGCTACGTAAAAGGTATAAATGCAATGATATTGTATGAAACTGATTTCTTTCAAATTTTTCTATTTCATTGGTAGATTTTTTCTTGTTTTGTATATTGTACAGAAATATCACAAATTGCAGAAAATCTGTGAAAAAAAAGATAGTCTGTATGTTCTAAGGACATTGTTAGAAAAGACACAAAGGACATAATTTCGGATTAACAAGTTTTATTTTTACCTGACCTTAACTAACACGCCATAAATGCAATAAGTAATTTAAATAAATCATCATGTCTATCCTTTTCTATTTCTTTATGATGAAATAATATAATTAAATTATTAACTTAAATCTAATTTGACTGTCACATTGCTTGTACTCTGCATGAAAACTCTGCTATGCAGAAATTATTTGAGTCACTTAATGAATGCATTTTATTTTATATACAGGCATCTCAACAAGTTGTCCTTACTAGGTCGACATGGTGAACAATTCTAAAGCAATCAACACAGAAATGGCACTTAAACAAATAATCTATAGAACTAATAAAATAGAAACAGAATTGTGACTCAGATAAAAAAAAAAAAACAAAATATACAATTTGATTTTAATTTACGGTATGTATTATCTGTGTTCATCTACGCAACTTTTTCATTCGTTATTTACAAAATTCACTATTTGTAGTATTATCAGTTTCTGAGGAATCATACAATTTTTTGTAACAACCCAAATCGTAAAGTAAAAAATTTTAACAAATGTGACATCACAGATTGTCTAAATACATAATTAAAAGATAATTAACAAAATTTATTTCCAAATATTAGCTTGTAATTTACATCACGTTTTAAACTTATGAGGCAAAACAATTTGAGACTGAGCATATAGATGTGAAAATTATTTGAAGTGATCTCGATGATGTAGTAACAAAAAGAAAAAAAAATAAGGGATTAACGGAATGTCAAATGTTAGATCCGAGCAAAATAACTATAAAAATCATAATAGAACTGTTAAGTTTAAGAGCTACTGACGCGAGATCCTTGTGCTTTGATATAGGTTATTAAATAGTGATACTTTCGTTGAATGCTCATCTGAAAAGAGATTACTGATTAGATGGTTTGTTTTACATTATTATGTAAGATATATAATTATACGCAGCTCATAGATACAATAAAAACAATTTTAATATACCTAATTGATCTACAAATAAAAGTAAGTCAAGCGAGTCGTAGATAACGACAATAACGTACTAATACCGTAGTGAATAGATAGGAGACCAAATTAAACATTTCTTATTAATGTTTAAATTTCATCTATACTTGCTTGTGTTTACTGAAAAATTAACGAATTTTACTGTACATATGTTTATATATTACAGTTTTTTCTCTGTGGTGTGCTTTGTTATAAAGTGTGTTTTACAAAACACATTCTATTATCCATAGTTTAAAACATCAAAAATTTGTTAACTTGTAGTTATGTAAAAGAACATTTTCTTTCTGATTAAAAACTGACATTTGCAGTCGGAGTATCGACAATGATCATGACTTGAACTGGTGTCCTGTACGAGTATCAAAAACAGGCAAAACCATTGAGTTTCTCGATGGATCAAATATTTACATACATATTTAAATATGTACAATTAGGTAAGTCTGTGAGAAACTCTCAGGGTCTGAGCCCTATTTGCACTTATCGAGTTCTTTCGTTTTAGTAAACATTGCTAATAATAATAATATTGCTAATAATCTATGACTAAATTTTAGGCGGCGGCGTTTGTAATTTTTAGCCGAATATTGAATCATATCATTAAAAACACTGAACAGAATTTTTTTTTAGAAATAGCACTTTCAAAATCATACTTCAAATGATATATTTATTGAATTTTTTTCTTAAGTATTTTATTTTCTAACAGTTAATTAGTGAAATGGACCGTTTGCGATTCAAAGACGTGGTATGATGCGTCAACAATTCAGAGCGTCGTTTTCGAACCGGAGCGTACCGGGTTTGATACTAATTCAGCTTGACCAATGAATTTTTTGACTCGAGACAAATTAAACCATTCCCTCTGTACTTCGTAAAACACATTGACCCATTGATCCGAAATGTTGTCATCATATTGGTGATAATGCTCGACAGTTTAGCACAACCCACATCGCAGTTTATCAGCTTAGAGGAATTAAGTTCCAAATCCCTCAATCTGAAATGAAAAGATCATAGGGGTACGCCTCGGCGGTGAAGAGATTGAAACTTGACACAATGACAACATCAAGGCCTAACATAATACTAGAATTGTGAAGTTATTTCTTGTATTGTATAGTTTTTGGGGAAAACTTGGTTACTAATGCACAGACACAAGCGATCTTATTAAGGTTCTGGTTTCCCTTATAAGGTACGAGACTTTAAGAAGCTAAAAGTGGTTTGTTCGATAAACGTGTCGAGGCAGAATCGTTATGATCTCACTCGCAGGTCGACTATGTAGCATCGCGTGCCTGATCTTTTAAATAAGAGAAATATTTGTATCAAAATACCATAGAATGGATACACTGATGTAGGCGCAGTGAGTATTAAAATAAAAATTAATAAATAATAATAAATAAATACCGGTATGGTAGTGGTATCACCGGTAGAGGTGGTGGTGTTGAGGGTCCGGCGAGGGCGGCGGCGCGGAGGGCGGCCGCGGCGTAGCGTCAGAGTCGCCGGCGTCGGTGGTGGCGGGCGTAGGCGGCGGCGGCCGGTTCATGGCGCGATAGTGGCGGTAGGCGCGTCGCCGAGCAGCCCCCCACGCTGGCGCCGTGGAAGCGCTCGCAGTGGCCGGCGACGGCGGCGGGTTCAGAGTGGGCCGCGGGTAATGCTCGTACGTGCTATCCGACCCGCTACACCTCAACGACCCACTAAACCTCGTTAATATATTAACCATAAATTTTTCTAATCTAATAAGAATCTTGTGCAAGGCACGTATTAAACTTGGAAGTGCGAATGTAATACTGCAACCCTGGGGCCATCAAAGGTCACGTTGTGACATGCATTGTTTGCTCGATTAAACGTGTAAAATCCTTTTACTAAAGGCATTTGTTAATTATTATCGACCAGGGGCTGCTTGTGTAGACGTAAATTTCCTTTCTGAAATCTAGTTTTTAATTTAGCTGCCACTTCTGATCCCTATCAGAGTCCCTGTCAAACCTGACCTCGATCACTACCTACGTCCCAGTCAAGATTCTTAACTCCTTTCCCTTCTAGGTCACACATTTGATTCCAGTCCCAGTCTCGTTATCGATTTTAATCGCGATTTCGCTTTTGGTTTCGATTCCGATTCGGGCTCTGTTCTCGATTCTGGCCCCAGCCCGTCCTCAATTTCCATTCGGTTTAATTTTACATTTCAATTTCAGTTTCCTCTATATACCGCCCCCGGCTCCCTCAAACACAATGAGAATGCAAAAACCACGTGAAATATCAATGTTACAGTGATAGAAGTACAGTTTAAAAAAAAGATCTTATTTCACTACTACTGTCAACAACACGTGCTTTCACTTATGTTTCTATTCGGGTCGCTATCTCGTGTCTGATATTTATATCTGTATTTAATATATCTTGTATTAACAAAGGAAATTTATGCATTTAAATAACTTCTAGAATTTATCTATGATGGTAGATGGCTGATGGGCCATGTATATCGAGTTTGTCCAATTAGAAATGTGATGCATTTTTTTGGCTTATGAAAAACACACTTATAAATTTAATATACTGATTTAAAAAGCTTTGGGTTAAAGATTGTTTCATTTACTTAAATTGTGTCTACATTAGAATCAAAATGAATTCATACTTTGTTGCTTAAATGACTGATTGAATCCAAAGTTTAGTTGCAGTCACGATAAGTTAAAATAATGTTTTAACATAACTGGACAACAATTGTAAAAACTTATTGAAATTGTCTCAAATTTCATTTATTTTAACTGAAATGACTATTTTTATTTAAATATAAATGAGCACTATTTATAATTTGCAACAAGTTTTTACAAGCTAATGAAATATGTGAATTGAAGAGCACAGTAATTCTGAGCAAGCCTAATTCTGATGCCACCTTGCATTTGTGTGACTTAGTGGAATACGGCCTGTAAGCTACACAAATGCTAGGATTCAAATCAAACTAATGAATGTTTTTATAATTTTATGTATATGGTTAAGTAAGGTTTTGCTAGATGGAACTGACATGTCTTAATAGACAAAAGTCCCTAAATAAATAAAGATATTAAAAAAAGAGCACAGATGCTACTCTGATTAGCAACAAACCGACTTACGTCAGAGTGAGGTTTACCACCGCGCGCCCTCGACTAACGTAATTTTGACGTCATTACGGTACAGACTGAATCGTTTTACGTTTACGTAATCAATTTGTTGCTTTTGTGTCCACCACGACCATTTTATTTCTTAGAATAGATCCTAATATACGTTTTTTTTTATGAAGTTTTACATTATTTCACTTCTGAATTAAAAGATAAAGTATTGATTGTGAGAATTAATGGATTGTGCGTACATAAACTAAAGACAGTTAATCTATCATTTTAATTAATTAACTTTGTGAAAAATTCAGAGGAAAAGATGTCACTCAATATAGTATATAGTTAAATGTTATGTCGTATTACATAACTGACGCAATTCAGACGAATGATGACTGTGAGGCAGTGATATGATTTGGGCTAGTCACAGTGCTTGAAAATACTAAATGATATAATTGTTATTTTACTATTGGAGTTGTTCATCAAAAATTGATTTAGAATCACTATTGGAGTTGTTCATCAAAAATTGATTTAGAATCACTATTGGAATCAGTCTTTCATACGAATATGTGATTTTCTAGTTTTGTCCATATCCTTTCAATGAATAAATTTTTGACACCAAAATGTCAAAGCATTCATTAAATTTTTTGTGTGATCAGAATTTTTATATTTAAGGAAATCAACTACTAATTGCAAACAAACTTCGAATGATTTCAACTTTTTAATAGATAATATTTGAAAATACTAACATGGTTAAAATACAATATTAAACGTATTTTTTAAATTTTGGTGTATGTACTTTAAATAAAATATTATGGAAAGTATATAATTACCTTATGAGAACGGAATCGGTACAACTTGCTCCGAGAGGTCGCGCCCTCTCGGGGGCCGGCGGTTTCGTGGGGTTGAGGCGGACGGCGGCGGCGAGGTCGGGGTCGCGCGGGCGCCGCGCCCCGCCCCGGCAGCGGCGGACCGCCATCCACACGCCGCCCAGCGCGGCCGCGACGCCGATGATGATGCCGCATGCCGTGAACGCGTTCGAATGGTGCCCGCTGGTCACTATCTGCATACGATAACGACAATGGATTGCCTTTTATATTTTTCGAATTATGTAGTATGAAAGTAATTGACGTGAATCGTTTGAACATAAAATCCCAATTTCTTAATTCCAAAAAATTAAGCTAACGAAAGGGACGAGCCTGTATGAAACAATTGATGATTCAACAATCAGTAAAGCAAAAGCAGAATGTAAATGTAATCAAATGAAGACTATAGGTCTTGCCTGTCACTCTGGCAAATAGGTATCAACATTTATATTTTAAAATTGGTTGAAAGATTTGTCATATTAATCAAATTCAAACAAAATAAGCACATTATTACCAAGTCATGAAGCAGCGATCAGCTTATGGCGAAGTAAACAGTACTATCTCTGAAGTAGGCCAGTGGTTTATTATTAATTATCGTCATCTCAATAAGAAGAAAACAGGTTCGTTAAATTTTCGTTATCTAATATTAAATTGGCCGACATGAACATAGCTGTCAAGGACGAGATACTGGATATTGTGGACACGGCTCCATTACTTGGTTTCACTTTAAATGCTAAGTTAGAGAGGAATTGTCATATAACGATATTGGCGAAAAGACTGAGTTTTGCAACATATGCAATCAAAAGGATTTGGCGGCTTACAGATGAAAGTACCGCGAGATTAATTTATTTTAGTTCGTTTTATAGTCTCACAGCCTATGGAAATTTGTTATGGGTTCATGCAGCAGATATAAACAATTTTTTGCTGCAGAAGCGGGCTATTCATTCCATGTACAATCAAGAACGAAAGCATCTCTCAGAGTAATGAGGAATGCCAGATTGCGGCTAGAAATGCACAACATAAAATATTTACTTAATATACCTTATTTATTTTTTGTATAATTTAGGCGATAATCGTCTATAATTACTAGTAAGGTTTATTATGCAACAAATAAATAGTACTTAGACTGAAACAACAATCTTTTGATGGGAGCGACAGTGTCATCATTTATCACCAGGAAACAAATCGATAAGTAATTAATGAGAAATGGAGGAGTAAAAGATGATTATCTATTATCAATTTTTCTTGTTCTTAATGTAGGCAGAAACTATTAAACTAGTAACTAAACTATTGACTGCTTAAGTTAACTGCTTGTGAATTTTATGTGAAAGTGTATTTTTGTAAATTTTTCGAGTTATATTCTCAAAATAGTAAACCTTACTGTGAATCGAAACAATGATTTGTCAGATTATGTGAAGAAACGGAACTTAAATAGAGCTAGAGCAGACTTCAGAAATATAAATGTAGACTCTGAAAATGTTGGAAAATTCTCTGTCCTAGCTTATTACGATTTAATATTAATTGCCTGTGGTACTTACCAGCTCTTAAACTGGCACACTCAAGTATGCGGCAATTGCAGGGCAGTAGAATGGAAGCAGCTAGTTTTGGTTCAAACTGCTCTTTAATTAGGGCGAGAATCGCGAGCCGACATATCAGTCTCAAAATATATTTTGTATATGTTTTCATTAGTTGCAATGTTTCTGGTCGGGAAGCAATAAAATAATATATTTGCAACTGCATGGTTGGCAGGCAAACAGTCAGATATTGTGATCGTACAATGGTGGTTAGCTGGTATCTGGAGTGGGCACGGCCTCAAATATATATTTCTCCACCAGTTCAGTTTTTGGATGAAGTTTTAATAGAAGATGAATGAGATTTGTTTAACGATCTATATATAGATTATTACCTACTAGGACGTTTAAGGCATTAGCAATAAGTGTTATGCCTGTTTTGCATTTATGAATGATATACAAACATAAAATATGCAAAAAATGACATAAAACAGGTCAAGTTTTATTATAAAAGCCTGTTGTACATTCAACAAGGCGGAAGGCATTTAGAAAGTCGACTGCAGTATGCTTAAATGCTCAGGTAAGCAGAGAAATATTAATTTTTTATTTTGAATTTTAGATTACGCAGTATTTGGTATGTTTTAATTTACGGAACATTACCCTTCAACTTATGTAACTTGGCAAGTATTTCGACAATTAAAATAAGTATTTAAAAATGTTATAATTGGTATAGCGGATAATCACATCTTTACTTGGCTAATGAGAACGGCTCGTGACGACGGACGCCATTAGCGTTGGGTGGGCAACACATTTTCGTATAAAAATGTGACGAATTAATATCGTTTATAACTTTAGTATAGTTACATTACAAATTTTAATTATATCATAAAATAATTTAAAAGTGTGTTTCCTAGTTGGGGTGTTACGGTTCTATAATTTAATAAAAATTACGTAGTATATGTAAATAACTACATCCCAAAATATATTATAATAATATTATAAAATAATGCTACACAAACCTGATCCTTCTGTACGTAGCCGCAGGCCGTAGGCGCTTCGTCAGAGCCGTCGGCGCAGTGTGCGCTGCCGTCGCATAAGAGTCGCGCGGCCAGGCACAGGCGGTCGTCACATCTAAGACAGCGAATTATTAGCGATCAGTCAGGGTAGTGACACAATATAATAAGTACAAAGGGTCCGCTCGCTCGAGCATGCATTTGATTTTAATAACCTACGCTCGGCCGCGAAACTGTGAGGGTATTTTTGAATTTTTTAAAATCGAAATTGTGCTATTATAAAATTTTTGGTCTCTGGCTACCTTTCTGGGAAATAGGCGTGAAATATAATATGATTTCAAAATACGTTTTTTTCTAACAAAACATTACATTATATTAGTCTTTGTACGCGGTTTCGACAGTGTGGACATCGATTAATGAATTCTTCATCTTTTATATCGTCAGATCACACTGTCAACCATGATCCCGATCTTGTTCAGCTAACGAGGCAAGTTTTGCATCATTAAATTCATTATCAACTATTCACTTTCTCATTTATAATATTAGGTAGGACTAACAAACAACCAAAATCACTTTTGCATTTATAATACTACTTAGGTTAAAAGATTTAAGACAAAAATGTGAATGTAAAATCTAGAAATAGGTACCCTACATCCTTTTCAATATATATCCTTGACAATGTGTTTACAAAAGTTCATGATGAGCTGTTGAGTAGTTAAGACATGAGAACGTGACATACAAACAAACAAGCAAACTCATTTTCGCATTTATAACATAACTAATGTTAGAAGATATATGAAACATATACCTTCCTACATATCAGATATAGCAAAAGTCGTCACACATGCTGCACACGATGTGACGTCACTAACACACGCGTAGTCTGTTCGGATATGTCGCCCACGTACACGCTACGACGAATGCATATCGCGTGTACTATCATATAATATAACGTGCGGAGTGATTGAGAGTCCACCTTCCATTTCACATATGTATTTTGTGAAAATGTGGCATTTCACTGGTCGAGCTGGCTCATTTTCATGCTGCAGTCAAGTTGGCCACAGCACTGCTCTACCACATATTTTATTGGTTATATTGTACTACAAACATTATTGCAATAATGATATTACAAATACCAATAAAATACAAAAACAACAATATTCTATTCGATATAATCATACCTAAAAGCATCAGGTAAAGGGCCCTGAGGACACAGTGCTCCGGTGGAGCAACCACCAAGGGAGTCAGCACAGCCACCGTCGGCGCAGCGTAGACCGCGCACGCACGCACCGCACTCTGAAGGTCCTTCGTCCGACCCGTCCGCGCAGTCTTCTTGACCATCGCACCTGCACATTTTTGCCCACTTTAATTTTCAGCTACATGCAAAAATGCAAGTTTTACATAAAATATATATAACACAAAAAATGTTATTCCACAGTATTTAAATTTTTTATGACAACTGATCACAAATAAACATTATTGTGATTAGAAATAAAATTTTACCAAAAAAGTAATCTTTAAGTCGTAATAATAAACAATATTTCTTGATGATATTAAGTCATATAGATCAATGTTCTGAATATATGTAATGTAATGATTACATAAATTTTAAAATAAAAATATATGTAGTGCTTACATAAATTAAAAAAAAATCTTAAATCCAATTTAGTGTGTTTGTGTTGTAATGTAATAACAAACTTGTGCAACATATGCTTAGATCAGTTATTAAAACTGAATAGTAGATTATTTCATAGAGCATGCCCATCTTTAAGTTATGGCGCCTGCAGCTTTGTCGTGATTAGTAATGTTTTCTGACTGAAATCATAATCGTTTGTTTCATTGACCTTAATATCCACTGTCAGCTTACAATATGATGTAGAATGAGATAGAGTAGTTATAACTCCAGTATCAAAATGAACACAATGTACTTCCTGAATAAAATATGAATTGAATAAAAGTGCACTCAGCATATTAGGTCAAAATTGCAGATGATCCATAGAACAGCAAAATTTATTTCAACTTTATTACTGTTTCTTACTCTCTTGCGCTTCGATTTCAAAAGCCAAAGAAATATATTAAGTTACACTATTTTATAAACTGATATAGTGTAAGAGTTGTTTTAGTGTGTTCTCTTTTAATAATTGAAGCAAATTTTCAAAAAGAATATTACTTTTTAAAAGTTCAATAGCAATAAATAATAGGTATTAAATAAAACTAAATAATTTTGAATCAACTGATATTTTTTAAGCTTGAAACAGTTATGCTATACAGTAACTGACACAGAGTAAATAATAAATGGAAAACTTATTAGTTTCATATACATTGTCATATAAAAATAATTATTTCATAAATTATTATATATTGTGACAACAGTGTAAATACGTTTTAAGTATAAATTGCAAGTGTTAACTGAAATAATAAAATTGTTAAATTTACAAATTGAGCTACTGACTTCCATTCGTTGGGCACGCATCGAGCGGTTTCGTCAGCGGGGTGATTGGCGACGGCGCCGGCGCTGGTGCACAAGAATTGGCTGGCAGAGCAACGAGGCGTAGCGGGCGCGACACAGTCCAAGCCACAGCCGCACGCGCCGCCCGCCAAACACGCACCCGGCCCGCCTCCGCATGTCGTACCCCCCCAACATGGATGGTCACGGTCTACCTACATACCGACACATTCAAACAAGTTTAGTGAAATTTGCTCCTTGTTATTGTGCTAATTATAAGGCGTTACTGTTTCAAAGATCAAAAAGGTTTAATCTATTGCCAATTTTGATATATTGTACTGTGTTTTTTATGAATTTACATACATTTCATTCAGTACTTCCATTTTTTAAGCTTAGATTTCACAACATACAATATCATTAATATATCACAGTTAATATAATATAATTATGTGGATCAGAAAAAAGAGAACTGTGAATTAGAATTGTGCTATGCTGCTAAAACTGTTATTGGTAGTGGTTTGCACGGCAAACATTTAATTTTTGATAAGCCTCCACTACTGTAAGAGATTTATTTCTACATGCAGATTGCTTGATCGCAGATCTGTCGATAGATAAGCTAGCTTCTGAGAGTCTAAAGCTCTGCAATCTCTATTATAGAGCTTTACATACAACAGATTCTGATATCAAGCGAATGGTAATTCAACATTATGTGTGTAGCCAGTTGCATGCAAAATTAATGGGGGATGCATTATGTGATGAAAAATTTTAGGCTATCCATTAACAAATTAACGACCATTACACCTTAATTAACAAATGTAGTAAAGTATTTATGTAACAAAATTATACAACTTTAAAACAAAACATGGCTTTCGATCACACACAAGAATCTCTGACTGTCGCACGCTGTGGTTTAAACGAAAGTTAAAAATGGAAGTGCATTCGGGTTATAGACAATTTTCCCACTCGCAATCATAAATTGTTCTAAACATCGTCTGAACTACTTTAATGACAATAATTTAATTTCAATAGTTTTTATACCTTATGAACGATTACAATAGCTGTGATTCTGCTGACGTGCGGAAGGGGGGTGGCAGGCGCATCACGGCGGGCCAGAGTCAGACGCATGGGAGCGCGGTCTCCACCGCCCCAGAACAAAGATCCGCCTAAAGCGCCCAGCGCGCCCACCCAACCGCCCTGCCATACTGTGCGTCTGAGAAAATAATGATGATTCATTACTAAATGAAATACATATTACAGAATATTTTTTTACTAATGAAAAACTATTACACAAGATAAGTTGTTTAAGGTACAAATTGAAGAAACTATTAAACTGTGAATGTTCAAATGATCAAAAAAGGATGACTAAACAAACATGATTATTGAAAAAAGTAAATTAAAAAAGTGATGAGTAAAGAATAACAATGTAGTTTCTTACTTTGCTTTGTTTTTCAATGTCAGAATGCAATTTTTAAATGATGTAATTAAATGTAACAAATATTTGCAGTTGGATACATCAGATTCATGTTTTATCACTTGCTGCACTCTTGATATATGTATGCCTTTGACTTCAAATACTTGTTTTGAATTATTATTAATATTGGAAGATTATTAAAAAAATCTAAATATTGGATGATTTTCACATCATCTTGTTTCTTTCTTTTTAGTTTTTTTTTTGTTAATAAATGTTGTTTAACTTATATTTTCATATTTGTCTTTAATTTTAATGTCAACTTTGTCATTATCATAAAAATAAACTAGTTTACTTGATGTAGGCCCCATAGCCTTGTCGATTTTGTTAATTCTGTTAACTAATTATGATGAGAATCAATAATAGAATTACTATTATTGAAAGATTTATTCATGGTTTGTGCCAAAAATTCCCAATATTGTCTCCTAATGTAACTATGTAGACAATCCCAGACTAAGAATGATAAGCCTAAGAAACCAAAACCCACAATAGAATGTTATCATTTCATATTTGCAAAATTTATTACATATTTAGGTATAATAATAAAAAATTCAAAATTTCAAAAGATAGTAAATTTTATGTGTAGTGCCATATTTTGTTTTACTAAGAGACTACCACTTCATTATGTTATGTTTTTTAATAGTTTACAATTACTTTATAATAGTAGTAGTAGTAGTAAAAATTATACAAAAATCTAACACATTAGCAGTAATTTCAACTTTAGGTTTATAAGTAATGTTTAATTATCAAAAAAGAATTCAAAAAGTGTCTTAGATTACTTTTAATTTGATGAATATGAGAAAGGAATATTTCTTGATTTTCATTGTTAACATTTATAATTTGCACATGGGTTTCATAAATACTAGTAAGAGAACTATTCAAAAGAATTGACATCCCACTCTTATGTAGTAGCCATATTTTTTGTTATTGTTTAATAATATAGCACTATAAAACATATGGCAACTAAAATTCATTGATTTCAAAAAACTTAGCTCATGAAACCCATTACATTAAACACAAAATAAGTATAATCTCATTTGTTCAGATAAATGTGGTAGCTTGTCCATGAATCTAAACATATACAATGAAAATAGGTTGTCTTTGTTCGCCAATCACGTAAAAACTACTAAGCGTATAGACATGGGACTGGCACCATTCGATGCGGGATGATTTGTAGATGGTTCTAGGCTACTTCATTTTTCGAATTCCGTAAATCCTTCGCCATTTTATTTATAAATAAAAATTACCCAGCGAAGCGGGCGGGACAGCTAGTTGATACATATGATTGTGCATCAATTCGTAGACATGTTGTTTAATTTATTAATTCTTTTTTCATCAAGATGTTTGATAATAAGGATTTACCTTACAATTTGATTTGATTTACAATCCCATTGTAAAAAAAACTTAGATTGCATTTAGCTGTTCAGAATCTTCACATTATTATGTATTTGATGATACTAGTAGCAGAATGTGGTCCCATAGTTACATTAGCAATATGATACAGCTATATAATTTTGAACAGATATACCTATTTGTGCCATCCACGTCGACAGCATGTATCTGCCTGGTCATAGCCCAGTAGACGACGCCTGTCGCCTGGTCTATCGCCAGCGCTGTAGCGTTGCTCGCCTGCGCGAGCTCTATCCGAGAGGTTCCGTCGAGGTTTGCTCTCATAATGCATCCCAAACCGATATCGTTCCACACCAGGTACCTGTTAAATAATACCCATAGTAATCTATACATCTGGAAATATTAAACTTTATTAAGTACTTATGATTTGTTTAAAAATAATTTTTAAAGATAAGATATAGACAAAAAAATTGTGTAAGTAGATATTGAAATGATATAAAAACAAAATCATTAAAGCATTACAATATAGACTTACAAAACAAAGACCACTTTGTTTACTATCATTTATTGTTTATAACTTAAATTATTGATTTGATAATTTTGTAGAAATAGTGTTAGAAAATGATAATATTTTGTAATGTCAAAATTTGAATTTTGTATTGATGCTTAGAAACAAAAAGGAAATTTTAATTAAATTTTAATTAGAAAATTAATGAAAATTTAATGAAAAAGAAATTTATGACAAATACAAAAATAAATTTATAAATTTAAGCAATTTGTTATAAGATATTTAATTTCTATTATATCATGAACTATAATTAAATAAAATAAATGAAAACTAGCCTCCCCCCTTCCCCCAACGATTTAAATCTTAATTACTCGCCTTTTTGTTTGATGAACAGCCAAATGTCGGGGCATCATTTTATCTTCTCTAATGATAACGCCAGTAGAAGAGTTGCTTACAATAGATGTTGCGTTAATCGAGTCCTTGTTAGTACAAGACCAGTACAAAGCCCTACCCAGAACGTCTAGGGCCATATGGAATGGTCTGGTTAAACCTGCAACAACTACCTTCGAATCGGCGCTGGCCGACGTCGTTGATGACGATACTGTAACCCTTCTGATTGAATGTGAATCTTCATCCATCCAATATAAGAATCTGCAAATGCAGATGTTCAAATAATGCACTCTTAAATAAAGCCATTGCCATAATGGAGAAATGTTGTATGGTGATGATTTCAAAACAAAAAAAATAATAATACTTTTTTTAACTACAGCAAAATTGACAACGACGGGCATTCGGTAACGATATAAAAATAAAGGAAATCATTTTATTCGCATGCGGGCGCAACAGAGGGAATATATTTTAAAGAGACCCACCTACCAAGAAAGGCAGAACATTTGCCATACTATTTAATATTGAATAAAAAATCTTCTTTATTGTCTGTGGAACTACAAGTTCAATATATTCATAAACTTCATGACTATTTAAAAAATATGGTAATCAATGATGGTGCACGTTGTACAATTGTTTCAATTAAAAACAATAGGTTGAAAGTCCACTGCTGTTTACAATTTTTTATATATGTTAAAAATAGTTTTTACCCATCCTTATAGTGTGGGATTTTTCACTACATTTTTCTTTACCATTAGGGAGCGGTATTATTGAATAAAGGAATATAAATATTTTGAAAAAATTTACTGGCACATACTCAGAGTTGAAATGAAAAGTCAAACATTGCATCACTGAGCTATTACTACTTTTACTTTGAACAATATGTCGTGTATAGTAGCACTAGTTGTAGATATTTTTCTCATTCCATTAGTACCGTTTTTGGGTGAGTCTACAAAGCTACATACAAAGGCAGGATGGTTAGCTTTAGAATAGCGATATAGCTCTTAACGAACGGAATCTGACCATTAAAATGGTAAAATTTGTGTGCTTGTGCGACCAACTAGACGAGATTGTAGAGGCATACACCGAGTGCATCCGACAAGTTTGTGATATTACCATTTTGACTAAGAGTTCATAGCGTAGACTGAAACTCCCTGGTGGAATTACAAGTTAGAAGGCCTGAAACGCAATGCGCACACCAAGAAGCGTCGCCTCCGAACGCGGCCCCTAGCAGACTTATGTATGTGATCAGGGAATAAGGCTGAGTAAAAAGATAGTTTACGAAACGGCAACAAGCAAAGCGCTGGTTGTTGGAAGCGGTTTTGCTATTCATAGAACAGACGAAGTCTGTGGGATGGCATCTATAGGGTCAAAAGGGAAACGGGAAGAAAAATAAACATCAATAAACATTCTGAAAAATAAAATTATCTGTGTATTCAGTAACATTGACATCTAGAAATTCATTACAGCACCACTTTAACACTCTTGAGTGATCATACTTAACTCGTGTACATATTGACCGCCAAAAAATATTTGCTTGTCAGTGCTCAAATTCAGGTGTATATACCCCTTAGCGAATGACCTCAAACATTCTCCGAGTGTGAACAAAACAATTTATAACATCTAAATGTCAGGTTCTACTTAAAAAACAACATTTGTCATATTCTGGAATATTCTAACCAATGAAAATGTATAAATATATAAACACCCACCCACGCATTTTAAAATAAACAATATAGAGTACTTATTCTCTAATATTTTCGCATGGTGTCGCCAACACTGGCGTAAAGCCTTAATTCGACTGACTACTAAGAAGTGGTCCGTGCCACCGTTGACGCCACAATACAATCTCGTATCCATAACTTTGTTTCTCAGCCGATCATTCATAATTATAATGTCTATCATGCTTTTGTTTTCTCCTCTCTGCCAAGTATATCACTGTATCCTTCTGTGGTCAGCCATAGTGTTTGTCATACATAAGTTAAACTCTTGATACATTCGGAGAAGGCAATCATCATTCTCACTCTTTCATTTCCAAATTTATCTAAGACTTGACTCATTTCCGTTCCGCTGAACGGAACTCATCCAGCCATTAAAATCACCTAACATTATAATCCTTTCGTTACTGTTTTCTGGCTGAAGATCAATGCGATGGAGATGCGATCTCTGCATTGTATGTGTGGAGTATTTCTAAAAAATAGATGTAGGAAGTGAGATCATAAAGCGGTGTGGTTTGATGGAACATGTAATGACTAAGGTAGAATATTGTGGGGATTTGGACTTTTGGAAAGTATGAATGAAAGTAGACTGACAAAACAAATCTATAAAGAGAATGTATCGTATACAGATTATATTGATGGCATATGGAAAAAGGGCCAAATTTTAAGCACTCAAAACGGATGAGCTTGCATGACAAGATTGATGGATATGAGTGAAGTAAGAGAAATATGCAAAGATTGTACCGTGTGAAAATCTATAGTCTCTACCTACCCTTTTTAGAAATAGGTGTGAATTTATATTATTATACTCTAATATTTTTAAGGGCAGTCATTCTGTTATTAAATTACGTCGTTTATGAGCCTAGTTCAAACAATATAAAAGTGTGAAATGGATGTTATAAAATATATATTAATTTTCCAACAGGCTTTTTAATCATACAAGACGAATGTTATCAGAAACTGATAGAACTGAAAAAAAATTTAAAGTTCTTTAAAAATGTCAATGTCAGCTCACCTGTTGACAGGATCATATTCAATTGCTTTAACATTTCTAAGTCCCGTGATAGGTAAAAACGCATCATAACTCTCTCCACTTGTGATCATAACCCTGCCGATTGTATTCTTATGAGCAAACAATAGAAACTCCTCTGGTTCTGAAACACAAGACAGTATAGTTTAATGAAACAAACAATTTTGTGTTTTTTGTTTCATGGAAACCAAAGAAACCGTCATAGTGTAACAGTAATGGTTTAACAGCAATTACCAATATTAGGACACGGCACAAGCAATGTTTCTATATTATAGTTTAATTCAAGAACGTTTTCTGATATAATTATTGTTAATTTCACAGTCAATTTTTATATTTAATTAGGTGATAACATTTAGATTGATAAATTCTAAAAGTAAAGCAAAAGAAGTAAGGATTGTACCAAACAGGTACAATCATTATAAAGGTCTCATGGAAAGACATGACCTAGTGGAATATTGTTATGATTGCTTTATTAAGGAAATATATCTATTAACTATTACAAATAGATTTTAACTAGTCAAGCCTTGTTGCAATCTACATTATAATTAGTATTGCTACATAAGCAACATTACTTTTTACAATCACAAATATTATCATGTATATATAAAAGACAAAGAATTATATACATCTTATATTACTTCTAAATAAACGATTTTTCTTCAATGTTTGTTTGTATCTTGAAAACAGTATTCAAGCAAAATTAAAAAGCTCAAGAACAACAATTTAAAATTTGAATATGCACAACTACAAAACAGAAATATCATACATACCTAAACATGTTAAATTATCACGATCTAGTTTGTAATGTGTGGCGCAGGAGCATTTATAATCAGCATTTGAGAGGTCTGAAGACGAAGGAAGAGCGAGGCAGAGGTGGGCGCACCCTCCGTTGTCCACACCGCACTGATTGCTACCGGCGTGTTTGTACTTATGGTACACTTTTAGATCCGATATAAAATCCAGATTTTTGTGTACATTCTGTCTATCTGAGCCATTAGTTTTTATAACGGATTCAATATCGCCTAATGGAAAAAAATGCTTATGTCATTGAAGATTCTAATATGTTACAATTTTAAGAGATATTTCAAATTAAACTGTAGTGGTTAATGCAGGTCAAGATATAATAAGACAAAAATGTAGACGTGCGACGTATGTTTGGTGTCCCACTCATGTACTCAATCTTATTCTTTTCACAAAGTCTTTTGGACGAGTTTCTGAGATCAAATGTTTTTTAGTACAGTTAGATCATTAGCAATTTTTTAAAATACTAGTACAAAGGGAACCATGTACTATAACGAGTACGCTCAAATGCGTAAATTATCTCGCGTTGCCGAAACAGGACGAATTTATCACTCGCGAATTGTTAATGTAAGTGCTTGATAATTTGATAGGTATGTTTGCCAACATGCATGAAAATGTCGATAAATAGGACAGAGAAACATAGACACAATTTTCCTTTAATATTTTAAAGAAATTTGATTTAAATTTTTTTAAAACATGTTTTCAGAAATATTTTCTGAGGTAGATATTTTGTATGAAATATTACAGATAAAGAATAGTGATATTGTTTACTGTGTCCAAAAAATTAAAGAAATTGATAATTTCATGGAACAACACAGAACTAAATTTGACATCAACTATATATCTCTGTTTTGGAATCCAATTGTGGCAGGCATAGAAGAAAACAATGTATTGATAATGTTCAACAGTATTACAGGTGCATGTTTTGCAAGAATATTGACAATGTTTTATACAAGTGTCACAGTCATTATAAAATTTAAAATAATTAAATTTTTTCAGTCTACTTAATTTTCAAAACTTTTCTTACATTGTACGAACTTTCTAGAAGAATCGGTCTTTAACCTAATCCCAAAACACATAAACATTCTTTTAACCGAGATCGCCTTAAGAATGAGCTCCGATGTTGAATCTCCAACCCTTGGAGAATGTTTAATCTTACAAGTTTAGAATTTACATTCAAACTATTTGACTTCTATATTTCCTAAAATTTGTAACTAGGAAAAATTCATAGTTACGATTCCAGTCAGTAGCGCTTCAACCAAACGATACTTTTCTTGTCTAGAAAGAATCCACAAATATTTACAAAATACAACTACAACAGAATCACAGATTCGGCTATGATTGCAATTGAAAAAAATTTGTAGTCGTTTATACGATGACGTTTTACAAGAACTACTTGAAAAAAAATAGGCATGACTACTTCTTTTATAGACAAACTCATAGAAAATAATCATTTAATGCATAAATTTGGTAATTTATTTTGAATTTTAATCAATTTGCACAAAAAACGTAATAGCCCTGCTCCCTGCTCACTGCCTTGTCAAAGGCCTTTTTGAATGTTAATTAAATGACTTATTATGTTACTACTAATCACTTCTTTGAATATTTGTGGTGATCAAAAACAAACATCATGCAAAACCAATGGTACTAGGCAGTAAGTCAGGTAAGGCAGTTACCCACCATTGGTAGGCATTTGACAGAGAAAATGCTGTAACTAGCAAGTGCTTTTATGGGATTTCAAATTGACAGCAATCTAAAGGAGTCTACTCAACTTAAGCTTCCTGGACATTTGAACCAATTTGTCTGGGTAGATTTTGAGATATCACAAAAATAGAATAATGTAAAAAATGTAATTTTTAGGCATAGATGAAAACGGTCAGAAATAAATGAGTGAAAAATTTACTAATGTAACTGGATTTGGTACTTGAACCAGTATTTTTTATTTTTCATAGCTATAGTAAAAATTTAAGGTATAAATCGATGTATTTCATTTATGTTTGACCAAACACATAACTAATTTGCATTTATTATATTTATCAGAAATATTCAAAAAATAAAATTTATCAAAAAAAAATATTAGTAACAAACCTGTACTCCAATCACCCCAATATAACCTATCCATATAAAGAGCTAGAGCATATGGTACAGGTATGTTGTCAGACAGTATCTTTCTTCTTTCACTCCCGTCCAAACGTGCATATTCTATAGCTGATGGTTCTATTGCAGCCCAATAAATGGTTCGTTTTTCATAATCTATAGCCAAAGAATTAACTTTACCCACTTGTTCAATCAAAACTGAAGGGTTCGAGCCATCCATATATGCTCGCCTGATAGTTTTTGAGCCTAGTTCAGACCAGTACATGAAACTGTAAAACAATGATAATCAAATTATAATTAATGATAAAATTAATTGTTTGAATATGGGCAATTATTTGTTTCGAGTTATCACATATTTTTGGTTAAGCTGAGAAGTAATAATATTATTGTAAGTGGTTCGTCAATGAATTTTGATACTTTAATTAAAATAATGAGAACTAACAAGTTAATTTGTGACAACTCTACCCTTTTTTAGGATCCAGAATGATGCTCTTGGGTTTTTTCAATCCTTGCCAGATGAGAGTTCTTCGACTAGAGCCATCAAGACGTGCCACTTCGATGCGTTGTGCACTTGTATCTGTCCAAAATATGTTCTGACCTGGCCAATCTATTGCCAAACCTGAAAATGTTTCAATAATATACTGTTCATAATGATTTTTCAGCTTCATCTGTATGAAGCTGCATTTGTATAACCTAAATTAAGACCTCAGTATAAACTTATAAAAACAATAATAATAATTATTATTATATAACTTTGTAAAATTCGTAATTATTTTTTTGCTTTTGTTCAATACATTTTTTAGAGAAAATTCAATATATGTAAATGAACAAAACAAAACACAATCTAGATATATACATAAAGCACACAAATATAATTGTTTCTAGTGCATACTACATGAAAATAATTTCAAATACCTTCAACCAAACCGGTCCATTCAATTATTTTTTCCATATTTGAGCCATTTATTGAGCAGCGATTTATCGTTTTTGTTTTGGTATCCGACCAATACAATTTGGAACCAGAAACATGAACAGTGAGTGCACTGCAAAATCGAAAATTAAGGAATTTATTACACACTTAATAATATATAAGGATATAATTGGTAAAACTCAAAACAATATAATTTATCCTCACTTCACTTCTTTCAATTCCTTCAGAGGCAGTACAGCATCATTGTTTTCATTTTCTATGCTGATTCTTCCTATAATGTTCTTACGACTGTATACTAAAAATGCTTCAGGTTCTACACAAGTCTTTCGATCACTACCTAATTCCAGGCCTGAAACAGGTGAAAAGATTTTCTTTTATAATTTGGAATACACTGTAACTGGATAACACACTCTAGGCCATAACAAATACATAAAAATGTTTCTAGTCGAATGGAAAAATGTATTATCTGAAGCCATTTCAAGATTGATAAAATTTTGAAGAATTCATTATTGATACTTCTTTAAAATTCATTCACTATATGGCATTCCATGAGTCTGAATTTGGTAAAAGACGATGATGTCTCATTAAACTAGTGTCTAATAAAGCATATGTGGAGAAAAATGAATTGCCACTATTATGTACTACATTTATGATATTTAGAAAAAGTTACACATTAAGGTGATTTAAACAGTTACAAAATACTGTGTCGAAAGATGGCGTTGTTCGGTTGTATTACAGAAGAATATTAGATTTTGTCCTAAATGCTAATTTGCGGTCAAACAAGCCCAGTTTCATGGAAAGCTATTTCTTAGTTTAACATATAAGAGCACCATTTATTCTAAAATTATGGCATGATTAGAATAATATGGCAAACTTTTATTTGCCTTTCAGACATTTCAAACGTTTTGTGCTATTAAATACAAATACACATGTCAGACATTACAATTGGAGTGGCTTTACGAATAGGTCACAACTTTTTAGGTTATAACAAATTCAAGGAGGTACAGCATAGCCAGTCATCCAACAATTTTGTGTTTATTTATCAATATGGTCAAATTATGATCAAAAAGAATATTGTTTGAAAACTCATCAATTGTCAAACACCCGAAAATAATTTTCATGCCTTTTTATATAAATTATAATAATAATAATACATATTTAGGGTTCCTGCATGAAATGATAGGAAAACTTAAAAATGGGAAAGCTTTATTGCAATTGAATCAAAGGTTTGATTTCGGAGTAGCAGAACCAGAATCATAATCTAGATGAAGTTGAAGTAAAAGCCGAGGACCGGCATCAGAATCAAGATGGACACAGCATCACCAGTCGATAGAAAAGATATAGTGATCCATTTTATGTCCACACAGTGAATTTGTGGAGGAAAATTATCCACAATAAAAAATATCAAGTATTTACTTTTTCTTTAGAGTTTCGTGAGAATTACTACAAATCCTTATAGTTTAACCAATAAAAAAGTATGGAAATGGAAAATGGAGACAACTGAAGACAAGTAATGGTTTATTTGATATATTTTTAGAGTACCATGAGAATTTCCAAGCCAATTTTAATAAAAAATAGGATAAAAAGAATTGGAAGCTAATAAAAGGATATCTAATATATTTTTTGGGTACCATCAGCATTACTGAGGACCCTTATAACGTAACCGATTTCAATACAATTTGCTATGGAGGCAATTGAAAAACAGTAAATATATGTTCGATACATTTTTGGGGTTCCATAAGAATTACCGACAATTCTAATAATTTTACTGAATTTCATAAAGTTTAAAAAGGAGGCGATAGAAAACCAGTAAAAGGTTATTCGATAAATTTTTAGGGTTTCGTAAGATTTTCTAAGAACTCTTTATTTAAGCTGAATTTAATAAAAATTACTACAAAGGTAATTGAAAGCCTATAGAAGGATATCTGGTATATTTTTAGGGTTCCGTTAGAATTAATGAGGTCCCTTATAATTCAACTGATTTCAATAGAATTTAATATGGAGACAATTGAAAACCACTAAAAGGATATCAGATACATTTTTAGGGTTCCATGACAATCTCGAAGAACCTTATAATTAAGGTGGTTGTAATAAAAAATACTATGAAAATAAATGAAAGACAATAAAAGGATACCAATATATTTTAAGGTTCCGTGAGAATTACCGAAAACTCTTGTAATTTAATTGATTATAATAAATAAAGAGATCATTTTCCAAGGCACAATGCCGTTTAGTTCATAAGACGCGTGTTGTCTTTGTCAAGCTTAAACGATCAGTAAAATCTAAAGCGGCAACACTAGGTCAAATAATGCGAAAGATGTCGTAATTACAGACATCTTTTTCACACGTGTATAGGTATTAAGCTAGCACATCATTTATTTCTTTCACACTTTCTTTGTAAATATGTCAAAGAAATATTATAAACTCTATGTTGATGTGACAGTTTTCAATTTTTACAATTAAATAATAATATAAGTTGCAGTATTTATAAACGCAATAAATGCATTCCTGTGTGCACATATACTGACGTAAACAATTTTTAATGAACTTTAAAATTAAATAACTAAGTAAGTGATTTTATTTCTCCAAAATCAAGTAACAAAGTTCACATTTTTTAATGTTATTTGTGGACTTATTTCTATTATAAAATCAAAACACACAACCAAATAATTTTATATGAACTTGGCATGTTTCATTTATTCTTAAATTGGTTCTTTTCAATGTTAAGTCACATGCACATGAAACAATGTTATGAAATCATCAGAAGTTTGAACTACTTCATTAAAATAAATAAATTTAGGGGAAAACCCTGATATTTATGCTTAGAGAAGAAAGCAATGCAAATTATCCATAACAAAATGAGAATTGTCTATGATGTTAATCAATTCTATTTAACATTTGAGGTAGTCAATACTGGATGTTGACTCTTCGCAAAATATCCTTTGATTTCAGAATGCATCTCAACAGGAGATTTAAGGTAGCAGTACAAAATCACCTTGCAGTGTTTATATACCTTTTCATAACCAATTCTAGTGGCTGTTTGCTTTTATGGTATCAATCATTAGTTATATTACTTAACAAAATTGATTTGGTCGCCTTCTAATATATTCTTGAGAGGATTCGGGTGTCTAATAGTAGATAGCGTAAATAGATGCATGTGTAAAGCTAAATGTGAATCCGACTCTTATGTACATCAAAATTAAGTTACACAAACATACCTAATGGACAGCTGCATATATAATCTTTTTGTCTATTGAAACACAAATGTGAGCAGTTCCCATTGTTGTTAGAGCATGGGTGAGTTTGGATGTTTAAGATCTCTTGATTTCCTAGGTGGATAGCTTTCAAGCCCAACATGTTAGCCATTTGTTCTACTACAAATTGTCGATCTTTTCCTGAAATTTAATTTAATACATAAATAAAAGGCTTCTAAGGCAAAATAAATGATGATTATGAAACAGGAATGTGATAAAAATTTTAACTGATAATACCAAACAACAAAAGTCATGTTTTAAAGTATAGAATATTATTTAAACACTACACTATTTTTCTATGACCTGTATCTTACAAAGATTTTGTAGTATTTGATGAATATTAAGTGACCTTTTATGGGTGTAAGTGCCAAAATAAACCATTCCATTTCATTTATATCATATTGTATAAAAATGAAATTAAATATAAAATTAAAGAGTGCCACTGTTAAAATTGATAGTAACACAAATATAAAGCGTGTAATTCATAACTCACCAGTTACTTTATCGACCCTCTCCAAAGATCTTCTTTGCATATCAGTCCAGTATAAATAATCACCGAGTAATGTGAGACCAAAAATATGCAATATGTCTGTATTGTGTATTTCTCTTCTTTCTGAGCCATCCATATTGGAAACCTAAAAATAAAAATCATAACTAGTAAACAAAATGAAATATGAGCGCGCCAGAACACTAATTACATTTTCATGTTTGATCAACAGTATATATTGATTAAAGGCATATATATGTATATCAAAGGTCAAAATTTAAATACAAGTTGGTATAAAAAGTTTGTGAATTTCCTTTATTACATGAACTGACTTATTTACATTTTTACTTTTCTGTATAAATACATAAAGATTAAGAATACATTGTGATTAATTCTGAAGGTATAAGCAAAATAGTATATAATAAACATTAAAACTCGAGAAATGATAAAACAATATTAACACATTCAGTGTCCTCGTTCCATCAATGGAACCAACATGTATCACGGAACGAACTGGACCACTCAACCTATAAAAATACAATTGATTTCCTAAAATTTAAATGTAACATAAACATTATTAACACATGCTTGGTATTCATGTTATAAGTGATAATAAAAAATAAAATTTTTCCATTGTGAGATGCATAGAAGCAGTGATGAGTTTCACTCTTCTTTTCTTATTTTTCGTATAAGTCCCATTGAAATATGTGACATGATCACATATTTCAATGGGACAGAATATGCTTTTAAATTGTTTCAATGAATCTAATATACATGTTTGAAATCACTGATTAAGATGAAAATATTGATTACTCAATTTGCTTTTATTACTCAAAAGCAAATTGAGTAATTAATAATACTCGAGTATCATTTCAAATTTTTAAATCAATAATTTCAAGAGATTGTATTGGGTAGCATATACTCTCTCTGAATATTTGAATAATTGTATTCAATGAAGACTCACTTTGAACAAAATACTTAACAATCCATCATTATTAATTTTATAAGTCAATCATATTGGAAGATTTTATTACTTATTGGTATAAGTTGAATAGTTATGAATAGCTATAATAAATTTAATGTATTCCACATAAATGTTACCCGAAAAACACAAAATTAACATACTGAAAGATAGATCTATGGTCATAGAAGTGAATGCTTTTGTTCTGATTAGGTATGTAATATTAACGTGAGAATTGCATATTAATCTAACACATTGCAAACTAAATGGACGTAGTGAATTAAAATTGTCAATAAAGCTAGCTTCAGATCCAGCCTAGAGATCCAATTATTTCCTTTTAAAAAATGTATAAACTAATGCAAGTACCTCGATTTTATGCGTTTTTGCATCACCCCAGTACATCTTATTAGCCTTCATATCTAAAGCGATCCCATTGGGCCACGCAAGTTTTTCAAAGACAATGAGTTTCCGATCAGTACCGTCTAAGTTAGCTCTTTCGATCTTGGGTTTCTTGTCATTCCAATCAGACCAGAACATCCAGCCTGCCATCGGATGTAAAGCTATGGCTCTGGGTTCATAGAGCTCATCATGGATGATCACCTTAAATATTGGTTATTTATTAAAATCTTCTCTAACTATATGATTTATTAATAATCTTATTATTTGTGAGACATTTAAAACCTTCTTATTACAAAAATAAATTGTCAAAACATTTCAAATATAAGTAAGTGGATTTGTGAACCTTTGGTCAAGTCAATTGATTTTTATTTGTTATTAAATAGAATTATAAAAATAATGACTATTTAATACATTCAAAAAAACCTGAAACATGGTATTATTTCAATTTAATATAAAATGAAATATAAATACATAAAATAAACAATACAAAATAGTGATTTCTACAAAAAAAGGGGAAATCACCTTTTTAAATGAGCCATCCAGCCTCGCTACGGTGATGGTATCAGATACAGGATCAGTCCAGTAGATGTTTCTAGCTAAGCTGTCAACAGCAATATTATCAGGTACTCCTACTCCACTATGTATCACTGTCATTTGCTCGCTGCCATCTAGCCTGGCTCGAGATATTGTTTTAGCCTAAAATAAAACTTTTATTTGAACTAAACACAAATAATACACTACCATGATACTTAATTTCTCATACTTGGAAAAATGTTTTTTATCTACTTATTATATATGTATTAGTGTGCATTATTTTGTCTATTTTTTTATACCCTCAAACTAAAATTTTATTATACATGTTGGAAAAAAAATTCCTAAAAATTACAGCCCTTATTATTAATATGTATTTAGTACTTTCCGATTGCGCACATAGATTTTCCATTTGAAATACAAGTAAATTTTATTTTTTATTAAATCTCCAGAACTCGGTGGCACTCTATGCTGTCACATCATACTAGGTTGCGATTCATTTAGAATTACATGATCTAGAAAAGTGCCCATTGTGGAAAAAGTGTAACACTGGTAAGTAGGGACGGGTCACTAAAGTTGATTTTTACCCGCAATATACAGTTTTTTGTTGTTATCTTAAATATGCTAACTTCACTGAAAAAATGTAAATGACAAATTTGTAGGAAAAAATATATATACAATGCATACATTTTATTTAATAATCATATCTTAATTAGGCGACACTTTTCTGCATTTTTTTTTAATGTTCTAGATTTTTCATCTTTTCCTATCTTAAATTCTGAAAAATGTTATTTACTACAAAATATGGTGACATGATTTGAAACATCAACATTTTAAAAACTTTTATTGTTATTTTTACAGAATTTGTCAATAACTTCTGGCATACAAGTGGTACAAATCACTATTCACAGTACGACAATTCTCCAAAGCAACAGTAGCCACGTGTCCAGTTTTTTAAAAAAAGAAGCAATCATTGGCTTAAAGACACTTTGCTCGCATGGCACTTTGGTTGGTTTTGGCTCATCTCGATAGAACTGAATGGTCGATTGCTGCTTTGTTTTGGGGTTGTAGCATTAAATCCATTTCGTCACCTGTTACTATGTCCTAATTTGACGCCCCCTCCTAGAATCTGGTAAGCACAGCAGTGCACCAAATTACTTGGTCTGTTTTTTGAGCTTCACTCAAATTGTGTGGGATCCACCGCAAGTACAGCTTATGTGTAGGATTGATTGTATTTAATTCATGCCTATACCTAAGAATGGCTGAATCTCAATATAGGTCACATGCATGTCTGTTTCGATCAAATGGCCACACAGCATCGATGTTTTTGTTATTCACAGCGGTGGACGGGCGACTATCACGAAATTGTCACTGAGATTGACACAACGGCACTTGAATTTTGAACACCAGTTGAAAATAGTCTTCTTACATGGTGATTCATCGCCAAAAGCAATTCCAAGCTGAGCAAGGCTCTGCTGAGCTGTCAAATTACACTTAAAATCGTAGAAAATTGTACTATGAAAATTTTCATGATTTAAATCTAGTGATGAAGACACGCAATTTTTAAAATGACACCACAATGTAAAAACAATTGACAATTGGATAAAATAAACAGTATTCTACAGTCATAGAGTTCCATTTTAAAATGTAGAATTTACTTTTTAAATATTGTTTATGTAAGTGGCAAGTTCCAGAAACTTAGTGCACCACACATAAAATTTAAGGATGGGAAACAAAAAAATATTGAAAAGAAAAACACACTAATATATATAGTTTAAATACAATTATGAGTTTATATAAAGGGATATTTTCAAAATCACAGATTAGTTTGAAATATGTATAAATTCAAGTATCTTATTCAAGTGTGCTTCTGTAATATTAAATTGATAAATATCCCCTTACAAACACAGTTTTTGATTTACAAATAAAATAAATAAATTTCATATCATAAAACTATTAAGTACCATATTATCAGCCCAGTATACGTGTTCTGTCTTGGGATCGAAGTCAACAGCAATAGCCCCTTTTACATCTTTGAGAGGCAAAGCATATGGTGTGTAATCAGACGAGTCGAGAGATATTTTAGATATTCCTGATCTGTGGGCCACTAACAATAGGGACTGGGGTCCGTTGTGGCATGTCATGTTACTTCCTTCTTTTAGCTTAACACCAGTAGGACAAGCACATGTGTAACCTTGGGAATGGATAGAATAAGTATTTAATTATTGTATAAAAATATATAAATATTCAAGTATATCAAATCACCTTTCCATTTAAAAAAAATTAATATTTATTGATTAAACAGCTATGCCTATCTAGGCACATTTTTACATACATCTTATAATAATAATGTAATATATTATACATTAATTTTGTTTAATAAATATACATTTATATTTATCAAATAAAACAAAATATAATTATACTTCAATTATGATTAAAAAGACATTTAATGTTGTAAATGTTGAACCATATTCAAACGAACCAAAAGTTGAATCATACCTTTACATTTGTAAAGATATGGTTCAGTTTTTTCATTAATTATTAATTATCATTATATCATTAAAATAACCATTAATTTATTTAACCTGATTACCTAAAATTGATATAAATCAATGAATTTTAGTGTATATTAGAAATATACATCTATGTATTAAGAATAAATAAAAAACAATATTGAGAGATGTATTTAGTCCAGAAAATAATGAAATGCAATCAGTCCAAACTACTTTGTCAAAAACATTAATTGAAAACACGAGAGTGATCTTATAAGTTCTTAAGAACTTTAAATACATTTTTTAAAAGTTGAAATCTGAAGTTTTTAGAACGTGAATATGAAATTTTTAGAGATTGTTTGACACTTCTGAGTTCTGACCTTGGACTAATAAGAAGTCGTTAGTGTATATTCTACTTAATAGTACAACTTTGTTGAAATCACTGTTTGTGTTAGCTGGTTTACAACTAGATGGCGCTTAGCGCCGACTATACATCTGCCAAAATATCCCATTTCACTTCCTTCTAATTATGAAAGTTTATTTTTATTATATTTATTGATATTGTTATTTACAATTTTATTTTAACATTAATATGTGTTATAGCTCACATTTTACTTGTATTTATTTGTATATCTTTTTTGTTTATCCTGTAGCATACAATTGGAATTGTGTTGAAATAATATACAGTACACGGAATGTAAAAATAATAGTGCATCTGGAAATGCATTTTTGATGCCATTATTTGTCATTAAAAAAATTTCTTCTTATTTGTACATATGTATAAAATTAACTGTAATTTATTATTTATTTTTATATGCTCAATTTAAGAGCTAATTACAAATTCTTATATACACTGGATAGAAAATGTTTATGTAAAAATTAGGCAAGATTTTATTTAATCAATTCTCCTCCCTTTAATCATAAGAACAATAAGACACAAAATTGCTTACCAGGCGGATGTGGTGATAGAAGGCACAAGTGTGAACATTCTCCATTATTCGACTGACAGGGATAATCACTGTAAGGCATGAGCTGTCGGCTAGGCTCATAAGTCTTAATATCAACAGGCACGGGGATCTGATTTGATCAACTCTTTGATCGGACCACTGGTCTCCATATCCCACATGTGGATTGACCTAAAATGTTTGTATAGAAACATAACATAATGACAATTATCTTTAAACTTTTGATTTTTAGTAGGCTTTAATGTATTATTCATTTCAGAAATTAAAATCAAACCATATTTTTATATCTGTATTGCTTAATAATATAACTTGATAATAAAAATATGAATATAACTGTATATAAAATTGTATATTATTTATATAATGACTACTGATTAAGGCTATTCATGGAAATGTATTTATTACTATACCGAAAATTTAACTGTATGGACAACAAACTCCAATAATTTATATAATATATTTACTACAGAAGTGTGGATGTTTTGACAATATTTTCCTTCACAGTTATAAAAGGACATATTGTTAAATAAACAACATATTAAACTGTAAAAATAACTCCTCGATGAATGCTATGGCTCGAATTTATGGCTTTCCAATAGAGATTCTAGTGCCGCCATACTCAATTTTTTTTATAGGGGCCACAAACACGTTTTATTCATGGTGTCGAGGGCCGCAAGCAAAAATTATTTAGGTCTTAATTAAAATATAATTCCAAGTTAACAATGTAGTTACTTTATTAATGAAAAAAGAAGTTTTGACATAAATGTTTACATGTTTTAATGCGATTTTTGATACTGTGAACACTTTTTTTAAAACTTTATCCAGATCTGGCTTGTCGCTACATGCTATCCTTATTACATCATCCAGGTGAGAATCTGTAAGTTTGTTTCTGTAAATGTTCTTTGTGTATTTCATTTCTGAAAAAGACGATTCGCACACATACGTAGACCCAAAGAATGTTAGTAGGATTTGGGTACATCTTTGGACGCTTTTATATTTTTGGGGAACAATACTCCAAAATTCCACATATTGTCTATTTTCACTTTTTTCTTTAAACATAACTTCAAGATTGGTATCATTTTTAAAATTGATGAACTCATCAAACAACTCTGAATAATTACAA
This sequence comes from Eumeta japonica, assembly GCA_005406025.1. Taxonomy (NCBI): domain Eukaryota; kingdom Metazoa; phylum Arthropoda; class Insecta; order Lepidoptera; family Psychidae; genus Eumeta; species Eumeta japonica. Next base: position 1,066,204 of record BGZK01000026.1, read on the forward strand.
TTTAAAACTGAAGCCAACTCTGAGATAGTCGTTGTTTCTAAATGGAATTTCTACAAGTAACAAATATTGTTTTAATTTTCTTAGATCTTGGAACCTATTTTGAAATTCGTTTAACAGTGCAGTTGTATAATTTAAAATTATGGAGCAGTTTATTTCCATGTTGGTATCGTCCTTTGTAGTTTTTGTCATAGTTAGAAAATTTTGCAGCTGTTTGTTCTGTATTTCTTCATGATAAATGCTTAGCTTTTCCTCAAATGCAAACACTTTAATTGCCATATTGGAGACCATATTATTTTCACTTTGTAGGTTCCGATTGAGATTATTGAGTTTTTCTGTAATATCACATAGAAAGGCTAAAATACATCATCATTCATCATTTTGTAATCCAGGGTACACTTTATTATTTTGCTCTAAAAACAGTGTTATTTCATGGTGTAAAGATTTTACCTTTCCAAAACTTTTCCTCTATTAAGCCATCGCACTGAGGTATGTAAAAGGACGTCGTTATACTCACTTTCCAGTTCTTTCAGAAGGTTATTTTAAATCTTCTGTGGTTCAATTCTTCTTCAATTCAACATATATAATTGACAATATTGATAACTGTCTTCATTACAGCTTCTATTTCTGGATTTACAACACGCCCCACCAAGTTTTCTTGGTGGATAATGCAATGAAATGTTATTAAATTGATTAAATTATATTTTTTTTGAAATAATGAAATGAATCCATTTTCGAATCCAGTCATTGAAGGACAACCATCTGTACACAAACATATGATTTTTTGTATGTCGATTTCATTCTGCTCCAAAAAAGTACAAATAGTATCAAGGTAGTCTGTGCCTCGGGTTTGACCTTTCATTGGTAGGTATATCAAAAAAATGTTCCTGTATTAAATTGTTTTCTGTACAATATCTAACAAACATCAAGCATTGCGATGTTGCTGAAATGTCGGTGCTGGAATTGAATGCCAAGCTAAAAAAACTTGCACTTTCTTAGGTTATCTAATATATCATCACTAATAAATTTAGAAATGTATTTGATACGTCTCATACAGGTTGAATTCAAGAGCTGTAGTTTTTTTGTCAGATAGTATTTGATTTTTATTATTGTGCTTATCAAAAAGTATGTTGGTAGCATTAACAAAGCATTCTTTTACAATTTTTGCATCGGTAAATGGTTTCATATGCTTACCAAAAATGTAAAAAAAATTCATATGATGCTTTGGTTACCGCGGAGTCTTGTGATAATGCTACAGATATAACATTTTGTTGTTGATGCAATGACCTCTTAAAAAAACTTAACTTCTCATTTCTCAAGGACGATCCAGGAGGAAACGTTTCGTCGAAAGATTTATGTTTAGTGGTGAAATGTCGCAAAATATTGTATTTCTTCAATATAATACTTTCACGGCATATCAAACAAGTAGCTACATTGTTTTTGTTTGGCACAACAAAATAATACGTTTCCCACTCATCTTGAAACAATCTATTTTCACTAGATATTTTTCCTTTATATTTAGAAGACACTCTTGACATTATATTAAAATTAAAATAATAATTTGACACTAAAAACCACAATTAACTGCAATTACTGGGTGAAAATAAATACAAAACAAGTTACGATCAGCCCAAGCCGGCACAGGTTCGTGATGGAAAGGGGATTCCCGCCGTCCATTCCGTCTCGTTCATGTAACACAGATTGCTAATAATTGGGTGCGATCCGATTCCCGCCAAAATCGCTGATAGCGCTCGGCTCACATTCCTGTTCTGAAACGCCCGTCCTCTGACGGGCGCGAAATTTAAAAACGGCTTACAATCAATTTGAAACTTCAGCTGGGCCAATAACAAAGGCCTGGCGGGCCGCAGGTCGAGTATAGCTGCTCTAGTGTCCTGCTACAAGCAGAACCAATTCTGTTTAAATTATTAAATAAGTCTCAATATTTGTTACTCGTTTAATTATGTAATAGTTCTCATTCACATAGTTAAATCATGTCTATATTAAAAGTGGAAATATATGTGTACAAATTTTATATCTACTGTACAGTTGCAAATAGAAATTAGTTAAAATCGACATATTGAGTAAATAAATATACTTACCATCTTTTCCAATCAGTCCAATATAACTTATCGCTAAACATAGTTAAAGCATATGGATATTCTAGGCCACCTTTAACAACTCTCTTTCTATTACCCCCATCAAAATCTATGACATCGATAAATTGGAACTTAGCATCTACCCAATATATAACATTAGCTATGTAATCCACTGTTATGCCATTGGGCCAAAATATGTCATCTTTAACTATGACTTTCCTAGTTTCAGGGTCACCATTCATACCAGCTCGTTCTATTTTCGGTATCTCTCCCCAGTCTGTCCAAAACATGAGCCTGAAAAATTAGGAAAAGGATTTTAAACGTAACTAGTAAAATAACCTTGTATGGCACAAATGTGAAATCTGAGTTATGCATAAAAAAAAGAAGCATTTTGTTAAACTATTTATGTATAAATTTCATTCAAATGTATTTAAAAAAATTGGTGTGATTGTGAGGTACTATATGATGATACTATTAAAAATACTTTAAGACAATTCAGGTAACATTATCCCAAATAATAGTTTACCATAAGACAAGATCATGTAATACATATACATTGTATATAGCATATATATCTCTAACCCGTCTTAATTGATCATGCGGGTGATACAGTGAGTACTTATAAGATCAATATATCACTGGTTGATCAAAGCGTACTATGTTGATTGTAAGTGATTTTTTATTATACAAAGAGTTAATACTGACTGATTAACTTACGATATTCATAAAATCTTTATTTCACGAGAAAAACATGAACGAATCTGCAGTTAACTCTTTTGATCCAGTATTATTTGATACATCCAAATTTCAAACTCACCAATCAAAAATAAGCCACTCCCGTTAATATATTCAATTAAGCATTTTATAATTTAGTCCATTATTCAACACAAGTTGCTATAATCTGATTTTTAAACATTTTCACTGTAGTACATATTTATTGATATAGAAAATTTTGTTCTGTAACATTTTGTTATAGCGAAGGTGCGCCATGTAATCATTAAAGTATAAGTTTAAATTTTAATGAAATACAAACAATACATTTATATAATTTAAAGATTTATTTATTTGATAAAATAAAACAGTGAGATTATCTATAAAAATCTACTCCAAAGGGTATAAAATACATAAGGCAATTCACATTTTGAAAAGGTAGTCTATTAGTGATTCTGCAAATTAAATATAAACAAGATTCTTATGTTTCCGAACAGCCTTTCAAAATTGTATAAAAAATGTATTCACACATAGAAAATAGCAAAGTTATGAACAAATAAAGAGTAAGAAATATTGTATATTATGTCTAATAATTCTAAAATGTTAATAATAAAAAAAGAAAATTCTTAAATAGAAGAAGATTTATAGAAGATTATAGGTATTTCTAATACCTGGAATCTATTGACATTATTTTAATTAAAAGCTTAAAATAGCACTTTGCACAATAAACGCATTGTTCTCAGGTAACTGCAATTCTAGCCGTGAGATACACATATATATGTCAGAATTTTTTTTCTGATTTCTAACTAAAAGGGTCCTTTGTTAAGTATTACGGATTGCACTTCACATTCCATATAGTGAATTGGCGAAACAAAATCTAAAATTATTTCATTTTTTTAGGCAACTATATTAAATGAAATTCCAACATGGCGTTATTTAAAATAATCGCTTTTAATAATCAAGTACCAATTATCTTACTAAGAGAAAAGAAGAAATTCAACTAAGTAGTTAAATTCCTTTGAAGTATGTTTTTGTATCTGGATATATAAGAATATGCCGATAAAACTATAAAGTTTAAAACTATAAAAATATGTTAAGCAATGGAGCTCAACATATTTTTATTTACAAATAGACTAATTACACATTTGATATTTTTATTCCATATATTAGATGAGAAAATAGTTTTTTTTTTAATATTTTCAAATTCATACTTATATAAAAAAAATTTGATTTTTCTAAATTATATTGGCAACAATTATTTCCGATTTCGATCACGCTCTCGATTTTGGCCCCGACTTTGCAGCTCATTCTGCTAAAATTGAATTATATACACACTTATTGCGATATAATATCAAAGGCAATAATTCCTCAAACAGAAAGAAAGGTCAAGCGACCTTTACATATTCATATTCAGTATATGTATATATATATAGCATAAAAAATGTGTATTATTTGAGGCAAAGAAGACTCACTGGTCAATTCACCTACGATTAGGATTCCAACTCGGTACCTGATATGCGATTACCCATGATAGAAACATACACTCCAAAGATTACTTTTCATACTCTATATAAATAATGAAATAATACTGGTGGGTATGAGAAGAGGATTCAAAATAGTATACATTTTTTTTTATTTAAATTTCAATACCAGCAAGCACTATTAACGAAAAAAAAAAACCATGCACTATATACCACATATTTTACATACTGATTTACTAATTATTTGGATCATTAACCCAGGTTTAAATCATTCAACTGCTGTGGTTGTACCCTTTGACAATCTTTTTATTTCAAATTAAGGATTTAGGCCTTTAATCATTCTATGCTGCCCCTGTGCAGGTTGGGGTTTGTTATTGATCTGCTGTCACAGATGCAGTGTCAATATCGGAAATCAATGGCTCTCCGAGGCATAAAATTAAAGTTTTAAGTATGACAAATTGAAAACTAATCATAATTCACCCCTGATTTAAATTTAAACTCCGTTATTTCCTATATAAGGGCAATGCTCTTGACCACTCAACCACTACCATTTTTTTTAGAACAACAATTGTAATTGTTATTAGTGCTAAAATACCATACCCATGAGTAGGAACAACAGCAATGGCCCTTGCCAGGTCCACTTCAGACCAAAACAAAACTTTCCTATATTTTTTATCTATGCTAATAACTTCAATTCTGTTTGTTTCTCCGTCTGTCCAATATATCTTTTCTGTAAACCAATCTACTGCAATACCTGTTGGTGTTATTAGTCCATCAGAGACTATACGCATCTGTAACAATTTTTTTATTTAGCCACAAATATCAATAAAAATAATATGCAAACACAAGTTCCAAGTAGAATGCAAATTCCATTTAAGTTTCGAGTGCTATATTTGCAGGGATCATGTATGTATATATATACATATGTCGATTGCATGCCTGAAGCGCGAGTTTAGGTATGCTTCTATTGTCACCTGAAAATCTCATCTACACTGGGTGTGACCATGATAACTAAAAAACTATTTAATTTTTAAATCTGATTTCTGTTTCAATCTCATCACTGATCGATTGGAGATAACTGTATTGAAAATCACAGCTTGATATAGACTGATTAGCTGTAATTGAATTTTTTAACTGGCAGTTATTCATATTTTGATTCACCATTTCGCTTAAATATCTAAAATAGAGGTTGAGATTGAGTGTGAAGTTGTTTATTGCATATTTTGCATTATGATGTCTAATAAATATGAAATTACCTATCCTTTTTTCGATTTAAATTTACTATAAAACTATTTGAAAATCAAAAATAAAAAAAAGAGGATTTTTGGTGAAAATCTCATATGTTATCATAAACCTCTAATTTAAATAACATACATATGACATAAGCGCTAAAGGCATGCACATTTGGTTTTACCAAATTTTTTATCCTTTTATTACAACTTCTACAAAACTGACCTGAACTGATTTAGATGCATATAATACCATTAGAATCCTTTCCATTATCTTGGGGGAAGTAAGCTATTTTCTAAAATATCCACACTATTTTCTAAACAGAAAATAGTGTGGATATGGTGTTTGTAATGTTACATAGTTGACTAATATGCAAAGAGATTATTTTTAAGTCTAATAATTATGCTCATCACTATTTTTCTAAACAATTCTAATATCTTTTTTTTAGATATTAAATTTTCATATATAAATTGTGATGCCTGAATTAAGATTCCTATTTCATTACACTGATTTATATGTAATTCGCAGTCCACATGGTTACCTTCTGAAGCATGAAAACGTTATGAAGATCTGCAAGTGTGTCCCCAGAGAAGAATGCTGTATAGTATTATGTTATGGAAACAGCAAAAACGCACCAATCCCGTAATCTGAGTTTCTAATAGATGTCTTATCTACATAATTGAATATTATGCAGAGCTAGTAATATGATAAACACTCCATTACATAATTAAATTACTGCATAAATATAAATTGAAAGTGTTCCATTTTAGTATACACATTATATTACTGGCATTTATATTGACAAAAGGATATCAGCCATTGAAAATATTTCAGTATATGGACTTTTGACTCAATCGTTGGTTATTAGTTTTCAGGTATAAGCTAATTGAGTTTGCCAATAAAGTTTTACATAATAAGACTATCAATTTTGGTACTATATACAACAGTATAGTCTCAAAACCATTTAACACATAAAACTAAACAAACATAAAAGATACATAGTTTTTTGCAAGTTTTTAACCAATCAGCAGAAATATATTTGTCATACTTTCAATTATTTGTTGGGGAAGTGTTATTATAAAAAAGTATGGAGTAAAAAGGTATATGATTAAATAATAAAGCGGCTCAAAAAACTAACATGACTGTCCCAAAAATTTTAAATAAAAAATTAACTAAAAATCAAATAGCTTGGAGCGGGAGTAACAAACCCATATAGTTACATATAAATACATTTTATGGTCTGTTGTAATATTTAGTATAGTACTTTTTGAGTTAAATGTACCATTGTAACATATGTAAGCCTTATATTATATGCAAAAGGACAATTGCACAATATTCTTTGGAAAATATGATTTATGAGTCTCATATGATTATGGGTAAAGTTAAGATGAAAATTCAACATTCAATTTAATGAAATTTATAGTAATGAGAAACTAAACTACAGCTTATAGCTTTTTATATAAAATTAAGAATATAAACATCAAGTAATGCATAGTTGAAGCTAGACTAACACAAAGCACTGAGTGGCTTCAGCAACTGTTGAGTAATTGGAGTACATTTGAAATTTTCTTAGATAATATTTTTAGTATGAGGCATTTTACTAATGATCTAATTTCTTTGTTGTTGTTAATATTTTTATCAGATAACTACCTCTTTAAAACAGCAATCATTTTATAATGATGTCAAAATAAATACAAACAAATTATAGTAAATGGAGAAGAGAATAAACTACAGGTTTTTACCTTTTCACTCATGTGGGTTCCGTTATAATACATACATTGTATTAATTCGGCATTCTGGTCAGACCAACAAATTAAATCCTTTCTATATAGAAAATCTACAGCAGACCCTTGGTCTAGGCCTTTTATTATTGCTGTGACTTTAGGAGATTTAGATATATTGGCAATGCGTATATCTAAGGCAGTAGAATATAAAAGCATAGGATTATTCGGCACTGTGTAATAACCTGAAAATATGTTACAATTTTGTACCATAAAAAGTTGAAGTAGGTATCATAAAACTTTGTAAATAAAATGTCAAAATTTAATACTCATGTATTAGTGAAAAGCAATTTTATCTCATAATAAATACCAACAAACATCGATTTACGAAATACTTAAAATTTATAACTTTCAGCAATGGAACTGAATATTTATAAACTGTATACATACATAAAACAAAAAATATTATTTTGTTAATTTATGTCATTGCGTAGCTGACTTAACAAAGATACTTACACTTTAACTGTAGAAACATTAACAAACAAAATATATGAAGCACATTTTGTATAATTTTATCAGCATGAAGTATCCTTCGTCGCTTTGTCATAATGGAAACAAATAAAAAGCAATAACACAAGAAAAGCTCATGTGTTTATGTTTAACGTTTCAATTAAAATAGTTAATTAAGGCACATTTTATTAAACATCAATAACACTACACAATGTTACGTCTATTCCTATGTAACTCAATTTCATAACAATTCACTATTTAAAGGCAAGGTTTGAAGGGAAACAAAAATACTATCATGAACCAGATATCATATCAACAACTTTGACATCCGCTAGCGTATGTGCGCTGTGGTTAGCAAAATATTAGTCTGTGTACTTCACGTCTCTAAACCCATAATATTATAAACATATAGAAGATAAACTCTATGGATTTTAGAGCAATTTCGCGTAAAAATAGCATTGGGTTTAGAGATTATGATACGAAAGAAGGAGCGATAAAAAAGTAAAAAGCTCCTCTCTAATTGGAATTGTTTTCTTATAACATATGTAAAAAACTAAAACAGTAATATGAATTATAAGCACGCCCCTGAATAGTTTGTACAATTTTTTCATTCTTATGAAAAAGGCAATATTGTGCCTTACTAAAACTGTTCTAGACAATTTATACACTTTGTTTTCACTATGAACCATAAAAAAAATTAAAATTTCTTTAAATTTGTTTCTGTAACAGTAAATAATTCAACATAATACGAACAAAGTATAAGTAAATTATATTTGATCGAGTTAATGTCTGATACGGCAGGATGCATTGGGACAAAAGAACACTGTTCTGCTCTGATATATCATTCGTCTAAGCACCAAAAGTTACGAACAATTCTTTCCTAAATTCCAAACAATAATTAATAGATACTATAAAATTCAGTTAGAATAACTGACAACCTCTTGTTGAAGCGTAATATCGATGTTTGTAGCATTACATTTGCACTTACCTATGTCAATTATAGTGACGTTCTTAAAGTGTTGACATGGTTAAAAAAGAAAAAAAAAATGAAAAATTTGCTGATCTCGATGGCCATTCCGTAAAAATAATCGATTTAATAATAAACTGTATTGTTCCAGGTCTAGTAATGATTTTTAACACTTGCTTTGATTGTGGTGTGTTTCCAGATCTAATGAAGCAGAATATAGTGATGTAATTATTTAAAACCGATAGTATACTTGATCTTAGGTACAAGGTTTAGACCGTTATCAATACTACTGATACTTAGTAAAATTTTTGAATAGGTTATATTAATTTAACTAATGCCGTATTTTTATAACAATAATTTGATGAATATTAAAAAGTTTGGATTCGAAAAGAGTCGCCCAACAAACGAAGCCAGTGTTGAGCTTATACAGCAAATTCTTGATGCCTGGGAGAATAAGTCTTTTTTGCGATTTATCCAAAGCATTCAACTGCGTTTATTATGATACATTGATCACGAAACTACATTTATACAGCGTCACGGATCGATCCTTTAGACTTATGTCTAAAGTAGAAAACTAGAAAACAAAGGCTGTTAAATTTTTTTCATCCAACTCTATATCGATTGATACAAACGTGATCGTAAAGAATTATGTACTGGTTATTGTGGACATAACTTTATTTTTTGGTCTCACTAAAGATGCTAAGTTACGTTGGAATTCTTATATTACAAGATTAGCGAAAAGGTTTTGTTCTGCAGCATATGCAGTCAAAATGATTCGGCGACTTACAGATGAAAGTATTAGTCCGTGAACCAGATAGAATATTTTGTCAGTCATTTCATCTCAATCGATAACTCGTGAAATAATTCAGAGAGTTGTAGTATGCAGCGTGGTGAACGTCAGCTGCCTCTCCGTGGGTGGGTCGGGCAGCGGCAGGCTCTTCATTACGTAATAAAAATAATTGTTTTCAATCAATTCCTCCCTACAGAAAATTTAATAAATGTTAGTTAATGCAATTATTCGAAGATAAAAAAAGTCAGTTGCCCATACCGTGGTGGATTATACGTCAGCTGGTCTCACGAACAGGTAAAAATAAATTTCGTTTAGTGATGTTTATTCACTTGAAAATTTGTCAGATGATAGCTTACATACAACTTTCAATAAATAAAAACGTCAGCTTCCTCTATGTTGGTGGAAAGGTCGTCAGCTGATGCAGTGATAGGTGGATCATGGGAGCCAGCCACTCGCTTATTTAAATACGTCAGAAGTGTTTTCTTTTATATATATTGCTCTTTAATGAATGCTCTTATTAACTATTATTTGCTCAGCTCTACTTAATAATAATATACATAGTTTTACTTCCCTATTAATTCTACTTGGATATCTAAATATTCATTATAATTTAACTATTTCCTTTTAATTTTTCATATTTTTTATATGTATACTATTTTTTTCTTTGGTTCTGATTTTGGTCCCGCTTCACAGCATCTGCTCATAGGCTTGAAGTCGAGACGGTCATTACCCAACTCGACCATGTTTGAGGGAGTCGAGTGATCCGGTTTTCCCACCATCACGAACCAGACTATTAATTGTCCGATCAGACATTTTTTTTATTCTTAATTACTGCTTAATTGGCTTGAAAGCTTTTCTCTGAGGTCTATTGTTGCGTCTCGTATTGTATAACGTCTTTTCTCATTTCAAAGTGTTTCATAACTCATGTTGTTTTCCCGCAGCCTGGGACTCCATTGATCCATGTTACGACGGGCACCACCCAGTCTTCTCGGTAATGAAAATATATTAGATGATTTAGATACATAGAAATTTACCGTCACTACCGCCTACTGCTTCGACATTTAATGAATTTTATCAAAAGCGAAACATTTTTAGACATTTTGATTTGTATTTTTATAATTTTTTAATATTGATATTGTCAAAAAGATTTATCAACATAAAATATTATAAATTGGAAATTGATTTGCTTTGAACTTTCTTTGAATTTATGGTCCTAATACCTATTTACTTGTCTTTTATAGCACTGTATATGCAACACTAGTCTCACTAAAATTTTAATTTTGATAAAAGCTTCTTTCTTAAGTTTTTGTATATAAGAGCCTTACTTGTTGCTCTATTTAGCGTCATTCATGAAATTTTGAGGTAGGTAATTACATTGTTGCCGTGTTATTGGTTCTCAACAACGAATGGCAAAGCATGATAGAAACTATTGATGGCACTATTTAATTAAAATACTTAGATGTACTTTGAAATATATCAATGTGTGGTTGGAAATGAACATTATCAAATATTTCTGCTAAAAGTTATTATAATCCGTAAGACTTCGAGTAAAGCTCGTTTGCCAGGTACTAAAAAACTAATCTAACGTTAATAATAGTAAATTGAAAGTAAAATAAGAAGTGAATAAATAATATAGGCAAATATAAGACATCAAAACGCTTCAGCATGAATTCAGAATTAATATTGTTATTACGTACAAGAAAAGGGTCATCTTAAACAATATAACTCAGAAAAATAAATATTGTAATAGTGTATAATATTAGACAACAAATGTACCTAATGTACTAGGGAAATGAAAGAAAAATGTAAAATATTTGTGAACATAAATAATAAAAATAAATGAGAAGAATTCGTGCAAAACTAATATTTTTATGATAGACTTAAATATTTTACAGAAAACACTAACCATAAATCAGGGAATAGAATATTTTAGTAAGGTACATTTATTAATTTGGTGCATATAATTTGATTAGTTTCACCTATTTCATCGTTTTGGCATTAATAAATTGGAAATATTGGATTGTTATTGAGATTATATATATATATATATATGTATATATTACTAACTAACTCGGTGTACATGCTTCTGCCCTTTCCTTTGGGTGGCGTGCCATCAAGACTGTACCCACTGTCTCTCCGTGTGAAAAAAACAATACATTTCATTAACTTCAATTTTTATATTGAGACGGGACACTTGTTGTTACACGCTATGTAATGTGTTTAAGCTAAAATGTCTACTAAAGATGAAAAAAAAATAAAAAATAAACAAAGATGAAAATATCCATGTTGAAGTATTTATTGTTAAATCAAAGGGCTATTTATTCAAAAATTCAGAGATCGGTACGTTATGCGCTTTCGAAATTGATGGTCAACTTTTTTGTAGATGAAGGTAAAGTATATATAGCGAGGGTTTTCTAACGTAATCTCGTATGTTAAAAACTACTACTTTTCAGGAAAGACAAAAACGTTTTATAACGAAATTTAAATGTTTTTAAAACATTTTTTTAAATATTTACTATTGATACATTTTTAAGACAAGTATAATATTTAAAACATTCAATAATTATTTTTTCTTTTATTTTCTGATATACGTGTTTGTCGCAGAGAAAAAAACGTATTGCGTTTTACGAGATTGCGTATTATTCTTTTCAAATAAAAGCATATAAATAAGTTCTTTAAATTATTTTATTTTGCGGACAGATGAACTTTTTGAATCATTCTAAATCAAATAAAAATATTATTACTAAGCCTTTAAAAAGTATTAGTTCTTAATTACTACGGTATAGTACTTTTTCAACGTGAGATAAACTTTTTTATCCTAATTCTAGTATTAGTATTAATATCACAAGACATAGTTTCATTAATACTTTCAATCACATTCATTGTCTTTTCAAATAGATTTATAAAACCAAACAATTATAAAATATAATCTTTTGTCATTGCTTATAGACAATATTTGTAAGTTTATAAATTTTCATAAAAAGAATGATAGTTATTTAATATTAATGGTTTGAGAGATAATAAGTCCGTGTATTTTTGCTTGGTTAACGGGATTTCTTTTGAATATAAGTCCTTCATTTCGGTTTCGACAGGATACTTCTTGTTCAAATATTGTGGAAGATTCTCCCATTCATTATCAAAGGATAATTTAAACATTTACTTGTCTTGACTATATTTCAATTCTCTCAGCTGTAAAACAGTTGGTGACCCAGTTTTATTTCCAAGCCGAATTGATTTTAAAAACTTTAAATCAGAGAAATTGAAAAAAAAATTATAACCAAGATATTTTACTTTGTACGGTTTGTACAAAATTACAAGGTACATTCAATTCGCGATTTTTTTACGTCTTTCTATTGCCGCATGAACCGAATCACATTTCGTTTGAGTGTGACCTTTAACTAAATATTTTTAAAATATTTCAATATTGTTTTTTGTAGCGAATTGATGTAATACGTTAGCTATAGCGACATTGCGGTTCTGGGCATTGCAACCGTCACTGTAAAATATAATCGGCGTATCGAGCTCAACTTCAGTCCTTAAAAAACCAATGAAACAAGACGCAAAAACGTTGCCATCCATGCCACCTTCATTTTCGTGCCGGACATAACATCATGCATCTCTATTTGCTGTATTATATATTGTTAATTGATGACATTTCAAGTTTTGTTTAAAGTAAAGAGCACCTGCTGGTAAACGTGGTGTCATTTGCACAGCTTGAAAATTTACAGTGAATACCTTGATCTCTCTAGCAATAGCCTTTATTTTTTCTTGGTCTTTTTCATCCCAAGTACGGTCTTTTTCTTTCACATATTTATTGTACTCCTCTGTAGATACATTTTGATTTTTAAAAGGAAAACAATTACAGCAGAAGCTTTTTCGCGGTTGAAAAATATCAATATTCATTGATTGCATTTTTTAAAGTAAAAGTCCATAGCCTAGTACTTCACTATCTGAAATGTTCAGCTCTTTCATAAATATTAAAAAATCCTAGTAAACATCTTGAACAGACTTGTACAAATTATTTAAATGTAATTTGGCGGTATCTTTGACTCCATCTTGAGTAATTTATTCAAAAATCCTGTACATGTGATAGATTTCCTTTGATTAACTTCGAATCTTTTCTAGTATTTTTTGATTCAGTTTTTTTTTAACAAACCGCAAAGATTATTTTTCTTTATCCAGTTTAGAACTTGGGACTATCCTAAACTTAATGTACTCAAGAACATTTTTTTACATACTATAAACCTTTGATTATTAACCATAAGATAATACTGAATAGTGATATTACGTCGACATTCCTTTGAATTTTCTTTTCGAGGAATAATTTTTTTAGGAACAAGAGAGATTAAATTTGTTTGAGTAAATGAACTGCTCTCATTTTTTTCTACTCATGCTAAAATAACCCTTACCTTCTTTGCGAGCTTTTTTTACTTTGTTGTGTTCCCAGCCTTTATTATCACTTTGATTCTTCCCGGGCCTTTTTTTGATATAATTTCTGAATGCTCATTAAGAGTGGTTGTCGAAGGACAAGGTAGACTTACGTCACTAATTGCACTATCAGTTTGGTTCAGAATTATCGAATTTGAAGAATTTAACAATTCACGTCATGAAACTGATAGATCTGAATTTACTACGAATAATCCTGTAGTTTCACCTAAGTGCATATTTAAAATAAACTATAATCAAAATTCTCGCCTTCATCTTCGTTCATTGGTGTACATTCAACAAGAATTGAAACTCCAGTAGCTTCATCAAGTACCATTCTTGCTCCTTGACTGTCACTTGCGTCATTATTTCTATTTTTATCTGGTATTATTGTTTCATTTGATATATCTCGATTTTCTTATGATATATTTAACTCAAAATAATACAAAAGTTAATGTCATGTGAGAATTGTGTCTGTAATATTAAGTTAGAATTGATAATTGTTTAAGTAATGATACTTACTGTGATATTTTTCTTCAATGCCATAAAAAAATGTATTTATTAACTGTTGTTTATCCACCGTGAATGATAATTACATTTTACTGAATAATAAAATTTTTATTAATATTATTTAATTAAATCAAACTGCCGAGAGGGAACTTGTTTATGCGCCATCTTATATTTTAAGATACGTGGTTGCGCATGACACAGTTTTTTGAATTGAGATACGAGATTGTATTTTTTTTAATAAAAAGAAAATAGATGAATATTTTTATTTAAAACCTTACAGATCTATGCGACGATATTTACCGATTAATTTTCCGATTAAATCTCAAAATCGTCAAATATCGAGTTATGAGGTGGCGTCAGAGAACAATCGCCTACATAATGTCTTAATTATTAAGACATTATGTATGCTTTATCTTCATCTACAGAAATTTCTTAACATTTGTACGTAGTGATGGTACTGGTAATGATAATGTCAGTGACATTCAAGTTGACAGTGACAGTGACAGTGACACCGAGCGTGACGACGTAACAACGACAACGACAGCTAAACGACAACGACAACGACAACGGCAACGGCAATGGCAACGGCAACGGCAACGGCAACGGCAACGGCAACGGCAACGGCAACAACAACGGCAACGGCAACGGCAACGGCAACGGCAACGGCAACGGCAACGGCAACGGCAACGGCAACGGCAACGGCAACGGCAACGGCAAACAACGGCAACGGCAACGGCAACGGCAACGGCAACGGCAACGGCAACGGCAACGGCAACAACGGCAACGGCAACGGCAACGGCAGGCAACGGCAACGGCAACGGCAACGGCAACGGCAACGGCAACGGCAACGGCAACGGCAACGGCAACGGCAACGGCAACGGCAACGGCAACGGCAACGACAACGATAACAATAAAGATAATGATAATGATGTTTATCATTAATTTAATCTCGGTTTATAGCTTACATTATGGTCACAATCCTTTTAAGTATATTAAAAATACCTGTGCCAGGAGGCGCCACTCTTCCGACGTCTATTTAAATATTATAGATCAAGATCAAGTACTGAGTAAAACAAAATTAGCGAAAGTACAGTTATTACATTACAACTATTAACTAATGTAAAATTAACAAATG
This sequence comes from Eumeta japonica, assembly GCA_005406025.1. Taxonomy (NCBI): domain Eukaryota; kingdom Metazoa; phylum Arthropoda; class Insecta; order Lepidoptera; family Psychidae; genus Eumeta; species Eumeta japonica. The sequence goes on from BGZK01000026.1 coordinate 1,081,777, forward strand.
GCGAGATGGCGAATGTTTGCAAATATATACGCGCATTCATATGCATTCACGAGTGCTAAGTGCACACGCGCTCACAAATGTGTGTGAGTGAGTGTGTGGATGTTTCGTGTATGCACGTGTGTTAATTCACACCACAGACACACACACATCCTCCAGCCACTTGTACATAAATTTATTCATTTTGTATACTTTTATTATAATGTAGCCAGATTAGGTAATGGTTTGTAATAGACTTTCTGTGTCATTATAGTTTATGGTTTGAAGCCAGTTAGCTAAGATTTTCTTACAATCAAAGTAATTCATGCAGTAGATTTTAAGTTTATTGTTGATGGTGTTATATAGGTAAACGTTTTGTCTGCTATAGTGTCTTTTCGCAAAGCTGGTTTTCGTAGTCTGTATAGGTACAATAGCTTAGTTATTTCTATTCCAAGAAATATCAGAATTATAAAATAAGAATTATAAATTAAGTATTTTCAGTATAAATGTCAGCATGTTTTCTTACAATTAACAGATCTGTATGCTTATAAAGTTCTTTTGTAGGGAGTCTGTGTGGCAGGGAGTATATTACTATAAGCAGACATCTTTGTGCTCTTTTCAGGCTTAGAAATTTAATTTTACTTGATTCACCTCATATAGATATACATTAACATAAGACAGACTGGATCAACAATATATAAATCTTATTCAAAAGAATATTCTCTAGTTGGTAGCGAGTGGCCTGGAAACAGTCCATTCATAGATAACAAAGTTAGGTATCCTAGTATGTTTTGGTGGTCTTGAGTCGGTTCATTATTTTTAGCTAAAACGTTGATATTTATATCTCCAGTGTTTACGATATTTTTATATGTCTTGACAGATTCTAAATGTATGTTCAAAGAGTTTATAAATGTTTCCGCATTTACAGTCGACGGCGACTTACATATTCCAAGAATAGCAAACTATTTACGTGTAGTAATTTGCAGGCAGGAAGCGTTCTCAAGATTCACTTCTTTAACGTTAACTTCCAGATGGCTTTTTATGTAGATAGCCACTCCATGATTTTGATTAATGTGATTGGTTGTTGAGTATGCGTTGTAGTTTATAGTAGTAGGGACGGGTTTACTAACATTTAGCCAACATTCAGTAAGAATAATGATGTCAATATCAAAATCATGATAGTGTCAACATTAAGTCATCCAAGTTATTGTATACATTTCTGATGTTTTGGGTTATCGCAGTGAAATTTTTGTTTGTTTTGTGAATATATTCTGAGACGTCATTTACATCACATGAGACGGCTAGCGCAATATCATAGTCGTCTATCTCGTTAACCGCGTTTAAAATACTATTAATTTTGGAGCATGTAAAAGAAAATACATGTTGATAGAACAATATAATACTGCATGAAAATTATTTTATGATACATCAAATAAGAGTCAGCAGTGTGAATAATATATTTTAGTTTTCGTAAATAATGTAAGTATGTATGTGTCGAGAGGAAACTGAGATATGTATAGTACATAATATGAAGACTGTCATAAAATAACGTGACATATGTGTGCAGTGTAAAGGTGTGTAATGTTTAATATACATATTAATGTACATATTTGTGTGTGAAGAACTATATAGTTTTTAGAAGTAGAGACACTTCTTAAATGGATCATAATAAACGATATAAAACTTAAAATTATATTTGGGAAACAGTCTAGTAACTTTTCCATTCTAAGATTATGTACATGTGTTTCGCTTCTGATTGCAATTATTGATGTTGTTTCATCTTTTCTCACAAAGACTTTTCCATAGCTAGTCCAACAAAAATTGTAGGCTCCTGTTTTGGACAACTCCCGAACGAGCAAGAAAAGAGAGATCTTATAGTTGTAAGCTGCTCCGATAGAAATATAGATATGTATTCATTCGTAGTCAAACCGAGATGTTTAGCTCGTAATTAAGATTTATTTTTAATGTTGTGTGTTTTGCACTTTTTTAGGATATCATTTTCTCAATGAGATAGGAGTATTAATTTGTCCTTTATTACTTTTCCATCTGTGAAACGTGAAAGAATATTTCGCCTTTATGCTTTAATGCGACATCGAAAATTGCATTGAGTTTTAATACATTTATGAATCAAATAGAAGACAAGGAGTCCCACCGAAAGTGAGATCAGACTCAGCGCAGTAAGCTGCAAACGACAGTCAAATAAATATCGAAAACGATATGAAGATTGATGTTGAAGTCGGGATTGAAAGTAAGACCAAAATCTAAAAGAGGGAATTTAGTTATACCCATTCGGGTAAAGTCGCAGGTAAAACATAGTAAAGTTCTTATGTGAAACGAATCAATGTTGGATAATGAAATCAAATTATACAAACATCATTTCTTTTAGGCGATTAATTTGTTTTCTATCTATTTAACTTTATATACAAAATATTCGAAATTCCTCAAAGAAATAATCAGAGGCTTGACTTAGTTCGATAATATCCAGCAATAAGACATTTTATTACATTAGTTTATCTTCTGTAACGGCTCGGATCTGTCGCCGTTTAACTAATAAGGAACTATTTCCTAATTAATAACTTTGGTTCGCGTAGGTAACACGTTGATTCAGATATGCTTCGAAGTTATGCTATTAATGTTTATTAGTACGCCAAAACTTTAGCTTACGCTGGTAGCATCGTAAGCGCCGAGAAAGCGCTTGCTTTTATTATTACAGTACATGATAACATGTTTGCGCAATGTTCAATTAAGAACAGTAACTTTATAACTCGTATTATAAAATCAAGTGTCCTCCTATAATGTCCATATACTTTCTGAGACGCATTTACACAACCGTTATATTACGAGATTTTTTAAGGTTTCATTTAAATTGCTAAAGATTTATCATCGAGATTTTATTAAATAATACGATCGCATCTGCAAACCTGATCTCGATTCCATTTCCAATTTCCATCCTTCCATCTACGAGTATTCCTCTCGCTTTTCATATTAATTCTTATCTCTCAACCCTACCCTATCATTTTCCAAGGAAAACGAACAAATAAACATTGCCCTTTAAAATGATCTATTCCGTTCTGTCTATACAGACAAATAATCTCTCTAAACTCTCTTGCGATAATAAGTTCTTTTAATTTACTAAAATTCATCTAAATCGGTAATAATATTACGATTTATAGGAATACATAAATTATTGCTCAATTTATGTATTCCTTCCTACAGAAATAGATAAAAAATATACGTATTTTTTTCCGATAAATGACTAAAATGTTAAGTTTGATATATGTAGCTTGAATATTTTGGATTTTCCATAAAGTATTTTACTATTTTCTCTCCATTAGGGGATCAAACTTCTGAAAATTCATTTTTCGCATTCGCCTATGATAAAACAGGAATCTTTCTAGAAAATTACTCAGTTTTGGGTTTGGTGTTCATATGTCAGTCAGTTAGTTTACTCTTCTGATATATATATATATATATATATATATATATATATATATATATATATATATATATATATATATATATATATATATATATATAACTCGCGGTTAAAGATTTTTTTTCTTCAAAAATAGATTCAAAGAGAATTCTAAGTATAAGAATGAGAAAGCATTAAGTAAGTAAATTCTGAATTAAAATATATGGTGTTGTAGTAACTGAGTTAGAAGTAGGTGGCCTGTGAGGCAGTCCCGCGAACATGAGTTTTATTTGAGTTCAACTTCTTATAAGTTGAAATTAGAATAGAAGGTTAGTTTGCCAGAAAACAAAAGTGGAAATCGGAGTAGTAAAAAAGTTAATGAGGGTCCCGGCCCTACAGGGGCAAAGACCTCGATAGTGATAAAAACCTGAATGTGAAGCATTTAATATGTGATATTGAGTACATACAAAATATTTTCAAAACATTATACAACCAAATATCAATGCATTTATCACTTAATTTTTGATGACTGGACAAATACGTATAGATAATTCGTGACATATTTTTTGACATTTGGAATATTGAGCAATTCAATTTTAAAATAGGCACATACTCGTAGCTCTGGGATTAAATTTATAATACACTGAAAAAATGTTATCAGAATAAGCAATTTATCTCGGTTGGTTCGTTGAGCGGTGGCGACATGGTTTTAATCACTTCCGGGAAATAATAATGAACGAAATCACGCACCCGCCGGAAGCCATTATTTTGACAGTGATTATGGAACAAAAGCTCGTGGGTATTCAGCGGTTACTGCGTTAACGCAGGGCTAAAGCATAAAGACACACAAAGGTGAAGTGAAAAATTTAACTATCTAAGAGACCATAAATCCTTTGTTTCGGGAGAACATTTTTGTTTTGTTCTAAGCGTCGCCCCTTCTGGTTTAGTTTAGAGTTTTTAACTATTCTTAAATTTAAAATCTGTTCATGAGAGAATGTAATCATAAATAAGAAAATAGTGCAGAAAAGTTTTTATTAACTAAAAAAATGTATAAAAATAAAAATAATTTCAAATAAATAAGAAGTCAAGAACCTTGTCAAGTAGGAGCGAAATATAGTATTTCAGAATTAACACACGTATTAATTTTCTACTAGCAGCCTTTGTCTTCATGCTCGGAAAATAATTACCTAAATTTCTTCTAAATGTCTTTCGATTTATTCCAGATTATTGTGAAATAATAAAACAGATCGAATAGAGAGTAATTTTTGAAAATTCTAGTAATTTAACGAACTTAATATTATATATCCCTTCATTATGGGATGATTAAGACAGCCTTATATTATAAAAATATTGACATAGCTTCTAATAATATATAGGAATATTCTAAATTCTTGTGGAGCGGTGGACGCTCAGCGGTCAAGAGTATTGCCTTCGATTGCCTTCGAATCAAAAGATTCCGGATTCAATCTTGAATCTTGGCAAAATCACCAATGAGTTTAAATTAAGTCAAATTAAAACCAATAGCTTTGTGCTTCCAAGAGTACGTTGGGTCTTCGGCGGCAGACGTTGTCATTGTATTAGTGACGACGGTTGTTAGCACCTCCGCACTGAGCCAGCGTGGAGGGCTGTGCAAAGGTTGTGGAAGAATATGGCTTAGCAGTGGCGTGAAACATTATGGAACTTTGGCTTATAGTGCGATATCCGGTATTAGATATATATACTATTTATACGTTACGTACATTTTTCATCTTTCAAGCACGGAGAACTTCTATTCAGTTCACCATACGGGCCATGAACCATGTTTTTTACGATTACACTATAAAGTGTTGTGAGAATGTAGCAGTCCTCGTTTCTGTCATTCAATTGTAAATATCAAGCAAGTAACAGTGCCAATATTTTATTTTTGGCGTCCATAAATTTGATTTGTTTTTGACGAAAAACTCGGGCAAAAATATTACGTCGATCACTGGCTGTCTGTCCATATCGTAATTCTTCTTTGATTTCCACCCATAAAGAATTACATGTAAATGTTATAAGTAAATCTGATCGGCCGTGTTTTCTGACGTAAGCTATCGCATCTTGAGTATATTCATGCATGTGACGTGGACTTTCAGTAAGCCTATATGGCAAGACGACCAATTTTCCCATATTATCGACGTTTCCATCATTTATCATAGCATCTATTAAATGGATGTTTTCATCCGAACGCAACTTTCGTTGATTATGGCGAATAAATTCTAATCTTTCCGATACAATTTTAACATACGTATCTACAATAAACTGTTGAAATAACTGCCGACAATTTAAAATATGGCTATATTCACCATTTCTAATTATAACTCGATAAGCATAAAATTGCATAGCTGATACTTTTTTGTTAGTTTCGACAGCTGTAGCTGAATCGATTTGTTGAATATTGAAATGATAACCAACCTCACCTTGCCAGAACCATTTGGTCTAGAGAAGTCTTAAACACATTGATTAGTTGATTGTGATCATGAAATAGACGCTGTAATTTTTGAATAATGTGTCGTTGTAGTCGCAAATGTAAGAGCGACGTTGATCTCTTTCAAGTTCTTTGTTACCAATGAAGTGTACTTGAAGGAATTTTGGAGTTTCATTATACATCGGCAGAAGTGAGACTACTCGGTGATAAATTTGACTTTAAATCTTCAAAACAAGGCTGAAATTTTCTTCGTGGCGTATTAATGAAACTCCGAATGAAGTAATTTGAAAAGAACAGTTGTATCAATGTATATTTTGTAGAAAGTGATTGAAATTATTCCCTGCGCCGTCCACCTCATGGGTATACCCTTCTCAGATTCTCGCAACCAAGCCATATACTGTTCGTTGTTGTAGCCGGTTAGACGTTTCACAAATTCGCTGACCTGAAACGATAAGATAGATATCCATTCAATTCAAGAATAAATGATAGAGATCATTTATGTTTCATACATTTTTAGACCAACGGTAGAGTGCCGGCAAATGGAAAAATGGTTTTTCCATTCATATATGCGAGTATTTGTGGTGGTGTCACATCTAATGCTGGTAAATTGATATTACCACTCGAGCAGCATAAACCAGCTATTTCGCCTTTAAATTTTCTCGCATGACAATACTCGCATATTCTTATCATTTTTCTGATGATAATATTTGGATGTTCACTATATTGTTTTTTTGCAATCATAATGGAACGCCTGAAGTTCTAAATTCTTAATTTTATTTGTTACAGCTCGTTTTTTTGCATAACGTAACCATTCTTTCTTTACTTCTTCTATTTTCTACTTCGCGTTGATCACCAGATAGACAATTTCTAAGAGTTTTTATTCGGGATAGCATTTCTTCGTTAATAAGTGATCTTTCTTCTTCGGTTAAATTTTTTCTAATTCTTTTCACTTCTTTACGAATATTAGAAGGAATTTTTCCTCATTGTTCTTCTGTTTTAGTTTGACATGCTACTTTTCTTCTTTTTGAATCAACTTGAGTTGATGTAATGTAATAAAATTACACAAAATTAATCTTTTGATTGTTATTACGATGGCACTGACAAAGTTATTGAATTTCGGTTCATATACCATCATACACCGAAATTTCTATCATCAGAACATTTAAGATTATTCCCAACAACGACAGCTTATCTTAAATCTTTTAGGATTTTTTAAATTATTTTTAATGTTTTCGATCGTTCTGGAATGTTAAAGAACATTTTAGAACTTTCAAGATTATTTCCGATAGTAACAGACCACCCTGGATCTTTATAACATTTTTAGATTATAGTAGATCGTTCTAGAATATTGTAGAATATTATAACAAAGTCTAGAAAGTTTTAGAAGTCCTTATGAATTAGAGAAGAAGGTTAAGTCATTTTATATTTTTTTTAAAACCTTGCAGAACATTCCAGATCGATTACAACAGTTGCACACATTTTGGAACTCCTTAGAACATTCCAGAAATTTTTAAAACCTTCCAGAATATTTCAGATCAATTATAACAGTTCCAAACATTTTGGGACTTTCTAGATTACTCCAGAAATTTCTAGAACCTTCTAGAATATTCCAAATCGATTGTAACGGTTGTATATATTTTAGAACTTTCTAGATCATTCTAGTAATTTTTAGAAACTACTAGAACATTCCGGATCGATTTTAACAGTTGCACACATTTTAGAATTTTCTAGATCCTTTCCAGAAGTTCTCGTAAGTTAGAAAAAGACAGATATATATTTTTTCACATTTTTGCCACCCACAACCACCCACTTCCACCCACCGCGACTTAACTCCCTTACTCTCATCGTGAGGCCAAGGGGTGTTTACCACCCAACAGAAAGTTGATTGGAATTGGTGGTGATAGAGAAAACCCTGTCTTTATAAACGAACATTAGCATTTTATAAATGTATTTAGATTTTTACTTATGAAGGGGGCAAGATTTAAGTTGTTAACAAAATAATTCAATTTATAGTAACATACCGTGGGGTGCTCGATATTAAATGATACAATAAGTATTTATTAGTAATTATTTATAAAGGTAAAATTGTTATGAAAGTATAAAAAATAGCACCCCATGCTTTTAAATGTAAATTGACTTATTTTGTTAATGACTAAGTTTTACTCTCTCCATAAAAAAAAATAAAATTTCTATTTTAAGCTTTATAAATAAGCTATAAAAGTGTGTTTTTATAGTTTTATCAAATTATAATATTTTTGTAATGTTTAGTTCCAAAACGATATCAATAGTATTTATCACCTCACCAGTATCCTTGATTTAAAATACGTTACGTGTGCCAATGAATTTAAGTTTATATTATTTATGTCTACCTAACCTTTTCATTTCATCTAACGCATCACTATTATATGGAACATTCCCCTTTTAACTTTGTGCAATCAAATTCTTCTATTTGACTTCCATTTAGTGACCTTCCGCGACTTATGCCACATAAGCCTCTCCGGCAGCAAACAATTGAGAACTCAGATAAATAACTGCATAATCTACCGTACAACTTTGCATTTTGTGTATGGTGGATTAATTAAAACATAATTAATAAACTTAGAAACATCAGCAGCACTTGTCTTTGACTGGTACCATGGCTATATGAGGTTGACTTGAGGTTGATGCTAGCGACACATTTTTTAAACACTCTCTTGTAATTCATCGATCAGCACGTTTCTTACCTTATATTGGATTGGGTGAATTTAAAATTGAGTGTAAATTTAGCGCTCGACATAAGAGAACGTTGCGTTTGCAGCTTATGATTTTGACATAGACAAGTTTTTTTTTAATTTTTTTAATATTAAATTTTACATAATTTCAGAAATTCAAAATTTATTTTAAATTTTTTAAAATGTAATGTTTATGAGATATGGTTGGACAAAATTAAAAAAAAAATTTTTTTTGAATCTTGTAACATAAATAACGTCGATCCATGGTAAATGTATCAAAATCGGTTGATAAGTCCAAGAAATATTGTTTGAGACATTTTTATATTTTATTATTTTTTTATATTTTATTATTATTTTTTTAAATTTCTCTACAGTTAGATTTTAAAAAATAACCAACTATCCTCCTTAGTAAATAAAGTTGTTCCTGTAAATTGCATTGAAATTGATGAGATTGATTGAGAAATATCACTAACGGAAAATTCTAAGAAAACATTAAAATAAGATGTAAAATTCTTAATGAATAGACGTTTGGTACTCGGCCATATTGTTTATTTTGTTTAAAAACTGCATTAGATGCCATACAGCAGAATAAAATCGAACACTCCATTCGAAAGATATCGTACTTAAAAAATTAAAACAAAAAGCGTTCTATTTAATATGCATATATTTTTTAAACTGGAAGATCTCAAACGCATTAAACTATGTTTTTGAGCTCGAAGAGTATGAAGCCATAAAATAAATATTTGAACGTGACTAGCTCAATAATGCACTTCTCTTTTATTTTTGAACATCTTGAACTCTACAGTTGTAAGAAGTTCCTGAAATAGCCTGCAAATCATATTTTTGAGGTCATAAAATCATAAACAATATTTACTAGTGAAGAAGCTCTAAAGCACGTCGATAAATGGTTGACATGTAGGGTCAACCATTTTTAAATTTTTTTTTGAAATGATTTATATGTATTATTCAAATTGATTAATGAAAACATAATTAATAAATTTGGTTTAGCAAAATTTTTCACTCCACAATTATAATATGGTTACTAACATGTTAGCGACGTCCTGTCGCTGTAACTAATTCCAGTGCATCTCAAAGTTTAGGATGCGACAATTCATTAACTTTAAAACAAAACGAATATTAAAAACTGGCCGTTTCATTAAATGAAATAAAACCGTCTGTTTTTATGCAAATTAAATATTTGAATTCAGCCACGACTATTGTTTCATTTCATTCGGTTTACCCTTTACACAAAGGGCTCTGACAGGCCTTTGGCGAGATAAAGTTCGTGAGATCTTTGGTACCAATTACTGAATATTTTTAAATTGTCTATATTTATTTTTCGTTCAAAAATGATAAAGGATTACGCATAAATCTGTGCGAGCATGTGCAAGACGCGTACTATCATTTTCGACACTATGGTAGTTGGCAAAGTACACTTGGCAAACGTGATATTATACTATGAACTTCTCTATCATAGTAATTTAAATTTTTTTCACTCTAAAGTATCATAAAGAAAAAATGAATATTTATGTCAACTTTGCTTTTATAAAGTCAAGATTTAAAATAATTTAATCTTGTATATTTTCTTATGTTGGGCGAACTCTTAGGGTGAACCTTAAATTGAGCATAATAAATTAATGTTCAATTTAATATTCCGTGGCGAAATAGAAAGAATAAAGTCTCCCACATATTTATCTCTGAAAAGTTGTTTATCTCAGAGCCTATTTCAAAAGTGAAGTTAAAATTTGCTACATCTAGAAAATTATCTGTTTATTATTGACAATTTAAAGGTATTTTAAGTGACTTCCAAAATATTAAAATTCATATTGAAGAACAAAGCAGTATAGGTGTGGTGTGGAGAGTGTATACACTTCAGCGATAGAGTGGTTATTGCATTGTCTCGTTCCGAAGTTATCGAGGTTTATATCCTGTTTACGATTGAAATTATTAATGGCTTTTTACCAAGATTTCAGATGTTGTGAACGTCTCGATCATTAGTCACTGGCGACTTTTAGTTGGCACTTAGCTCATGTGGTGGGAGTAAACCTAAGGTCCTCAGTTTAAAATAAAAATATTGTGGGAAAGTAAGTCTGCGGTGATTAAAAAACTTAACATGTATTTTTATTGTAGTATAGTTGAGAGGTAAACGAGCAGGCGAGCCATAAGAGAGTAGATAGTTACAGCCGCCCATGGACATTCGCAACCCCAGGTGAGTTACCAGTGCGTTGCCAGATCCTTGGAGGGAAATAGAATTTCTCAAGAAAAGGGATCACGTTGATGGAAGGGAAAGAGGAGAGTGGATCACTGGAACTCTCATTCACTGGATAAAACCCAACAGCAGAAGCTAGAAGAAATTATTCATTCAGTCGCGGAATTGTGGAACTTTTACAATAAACATTGATTTTACTGAGTTTTTAATCACTAATAAAGTTTAAATGTGAAAAAGGGAGAATTAAAAAAAATATATTATTCTAAAACTAGATATTATTAATAGCGTAGTACTATTTATATTCTTTAATGCATGAAAACTATTTTTTTAGATCCTAAATATTCCAAAAAAACTAGAACAGTAAATTTTTTCTTTAAAAAAGTTGTTTAGTACATGTTTATCAATAAATAAAAACAAAGACCATAAAGCAAATTAAACTTTGATGAGCTGTGAAAGAAACGGCGCTGATTTTTAAATTCGACCAAAAATAATTTTGAACAGAATTTAATTCCCTACAAAACCATACAAAGGGTTTTGTATTCACTATACTTGATTGACTATAAACAAAAAATAAGCGAAAAAAACATTTTTTTTCAAAAATTCTTATTTTTACGAGCGCAAACTCAAAAATTGAGATGGAGGGCTGTAGTTTTAACTTAATTTTTATTTCGTGACTATCAACGAAATTTTGATATAGGACCAAGAAAAAAAATATTCGTTTTATTTGGCACAGTCTAATACCTATCTATACATTATATAAATTATAAACCTAAGATTAATTATTTTACACTCTGTCTTATAGAAATTGAACGCTATTGACTTTATTAATTCCGATCGTCCCGGCTCGCATTTCCATGTCCCTGGGAGTGCCCAGGGATTTACCACCCAAGGTTAGCGTCGTGAACATGGAGCGCTAAACGCGGGTAGGTCTGACAAGTGCGCCGTTTCCTTTTCTTATTAATTACTCCGGTTCTGAGCGGGTATCTTTATTAGGGTCGGCGCGCACTTGCGTCGCGGGGAACCGCTTTATGACGTAATTACATGACGAGCTCCGACGAGCCCGCCCCGTGGCGCGTCCGTCACCGCCCCGAATCGGTTTATTTTGTGGAGTGTTTGATTTAACATGTCGACTAACACATCTATCTGCGCACGCATCATTAGGTAAATCATTTTAATTGTTTAACTCGTTGTATTGTTTGCTGATTATGTTATTTAATTCTATTGAAGCAAAATAAAATAAATATTTAATGAAACGTAATAGATTTTTGCATGTAGTATATTTAATTCGGTTTCTCAAATTGTCGATATTATTAACATTACCGGTGTTAACATGTTTAATTAAACAAACACCTTGAAGAATTAGATACAGAAAAAAATGAAAATGCTTGATGTTGAAATTATTTAGAAAAAGATTAAAGTTCAACGAGGTAAGTTTTTAATCGATAGAAGTTTTAAAAGGAAATTTGTTTCCGAAGTTTGTTTGTATGTCGATATCTGATATAAAAGATTCATCAAAAGATTTTTAATTTAATTATTTTTGTAATTCTCTTAATTCCTCAAACACTTCATTGCATGAAAGACCTCTAGTAACACAGTAATTAATGATAATACATATATATAATAACTAATAATAAATGAAAGCACGGCGAGACTAGTTTATTTCATTTTTTTTCATAATCTCATGACTTATGGAATTTTGTTGTGGGGTCACGCAGCCGATGTTAACACAATTTTCGTGCTGCAGAAGCGAGCTATTAGTGTTGTTTAAGATTTGAAACCAATGGCATCTCCCAGAGAAAAATTTACGGAAATAAACATTTTAACTTTAACATCACAATTCATATACGAAAACCTGGTATATGTCGAGAGACATATAGAATCGTTCCAAAAAAGGAGCTACGTCCATAACATTAACACTAGATGTAAGAACGATCTTGCTGCTCATAAAACCCACCTAAGTAAAGTTAACAAACCATCTAAGGGGCAATGTGTGCGCTTTTATAATAAGGTCCGGGTTGAAATTCAAAATTTGCTATTTTATGAATTTAAACATTTTGTTAAAAAAAAGTTATATAGCAATTATACCGTATCTGAATATTTTAATAAAAAAAGCCCACGAAATTAAAAAGTTCGGCTATCAGGTTGCTTCATATTATTTTTAAATGTCGACTAAATTATTAATTACTCAATCCTATATTTTGATGAGTAAAAAAAGCAACCTTTGAGTTTCTTGCCCATTCTTCTCTCGGTGAATCAGCATTTGAAATGGGCGGTAACGTCGAAAAGAATTTATTAATGACGTATTTCAAGTGTCATTTCATTACCTACGAAATAAAAATATTTTTGATTTGATTTTGAATACAATATTTATGTTATTGCTAGCTTTTTCCAGCAGCTTTGGCCGCGTGGATATCGAAAAAATTCTTTTATATCGACTGATCACACTGTCACCACAAATCCGATCTTGTTCTTTCGGTTTCAGTCCCGGCTCCGTTTTTGATTCCTATTCCGTTCCCAATTTAGATTTCAGTTTTGCTCAAAATATACATAATTAACCCGCGGCTTTGTTTGCATGGATACATAGTTTCAATTTTGTATTTAAACTTGTAGACCGAACTACTAAGCCAATTACAAAATTGTATTACTTGTAGAAATCAAGACTACCTCTGAGCAATATAGGTCAAAAAAATTGTTCTTAATTTCATATGTACACTTTTATTATAATATTGATTCAAAAAAAAATATTCGCACATAAAAAGTATTTCTTTTATTTTTTATTTCTTTATACAAGACTTCAGTAATTCAAAAGTTTTAAAATAAGTATCAATGTTCTTTCAGTAATTCAATTTTCAAAAAAAAAAAGTAATATTATATGTATCTAATCAATTTCTCACTTAATTTTGTTTAAACCTTAGAGATATTCATTCTTTATAAGTATTCGTATAAATAAAGTTTTAAACAGCGTCGTATCAAGTAATTTTTAAAAGAATGTCTGACGTTTGTCAATTATTTTATTTGACGAATATTTCTTTTTTTGAATTTCAAATAGTTGTACAACTAGTTAAAAGACAGTCTAGTCAAAGGAATTCCTATAGATTCGGCAGCGTTTTCGTAACGGTGAAGTTAAAACGTTATTTTGCGTGAAACGCATTAACCCTTGCAGCAACAAGTGTCAAATCATTTCAGAGTTATAAGCCTCCAACAATAGGGGGCGCTGGGCGGAGGCTGGGAGCGAATAATGGGGTGGCTCACAATGATATATCCGTCTTTAGCTGAAAGACTGTGGTGATCGGGCGTATAGAAAATATAGCATAATTCACTGGATTAAGATTTGAAATTTCATAAATTTTTCAGAGCATGTGGTTTTTTAAAAAATATCAGCTTATGATGAAAAAATAACTGAACAGCTTATGATTGTAATAGCATAGATATTTCGAAGAGAGAACCTTCTCATTATAATCTCTGTAATGAGGAAGTTTGCTTTTTGGATTTCCCAAGAGTATACGTTGTCGAGCGAAACAAAAATACAAGCCGTGCGACAATTTGTCAGTGCGACCGACTGAAATCAGAACTCCTCATAATGATTAAATCAATTGATTAATGGAAGAGCAAAAAATACCTAATATATTTATTGTTTATTTTTATGTGTAAGATACTTTTACAATCCGATTATTTACATTTTAGATATGATTATTTTTATTTTATATTATTCATTTACTTCTAGATACACATTACACCTGTGCATAAAAACCAGAAAAAATAGTGGCCAAGAGCATGTTGGACCATGCTCATAGGAATCCGAAGATATTATTATAAAGAAATGCATTACAAATGAAAAAAGTACATTGTTACACTTTTTCATGTGTAATGCATTTTTAGACTATTTTTTGTATGATTTAATTAAAAATGTATGATTTTCAGATATTTTTTTATAGGTGTAGTATAAGACGGTTTTATTTGCCAAATTTCATAGGTTTAGGTGAGAGTTTCCCAACGTTTCTTTTGTTGATCCTCCCTGGATTTCTAGCAATATTTTCTTGTCCCCCTTTCAATCTTACATTACGAAAAAAAAACGCACATTATTTTAAGGACTTACATTTATTTTAATTCAAAATTATACAAAATAAACTTCAAACAAATTCGAAAAGTTTTTTTTATAGATATTTATTATAATTATGGTAAATAATATTATTTTATTGTTTAATTTACGCGCCAAATTATTTTTTCTTTCAAAAATGCAAACGTATTGCGCCCCCCTTGATATCTCTCCACGATCCCTTTGGGAGGCGCGCCCCACTGGTTGGGAACTCTTGGTCTAGCTCAATGGAAAATATCCTATAAATTTTGATTCCCTTGAGAGTGTCAAAATATTTTTTTTGCGGCATAAACTGCCGTATCTTTTTTTCACATTAACTTAGAAGTTTGATATTTTCACAACTTCAACGAACTATATATTTGAGTAACGGTTTTAATTTTAACTGGATACCTTCATGCGTTCCCGAGATAAAGGGTCTTGACAGACAGACGGACGAGCGGACGGACGGACTGACAATAAAGTGATCCAACAAGGGTTCCATTTTTTCTTTCGAAGTATGGAACCCTAAGAAGAATACAGAAAGTTACAAGAATGAGGTATGTAAATATTACATTGCGCAAACTGTACAATGTACAAAGTCATAAAGTATCATATCCAACTTAATATAAAAAGCTCCAATAGAATATAAACTATTAAGTCAAATAGCTGCAATCCAACTCCTCAACTATTTTCTCAAAACCTTCTTAGAACAATTAGTTTTTTTTTTTGGTAGGAAGTACATTGACGTATTTAACTGTAACTTAACAAGAATTATTAGTGTTTAATGTTTTTTTTTAATTTTTGCGTAACATTAGTAGATTAGACCATGTATTTAGTTGTCTTTCAATATATTGAAGTAAACAATCAACATAATATTAAGTGAGAGCTCTAACAATAAAATAATCTTTTAACTTTAATGGAAGAATCGATACATTACTTACTCGCATTTTACTTATTAATTTACTTTGCACACTGATCAAAGGCTTCACAGAATTGTCATAAGCGCTGCTCTATCCAATAATTCCCTAATTAATTATGCTTTCAAACAGGCCATGATATACAGAGCTTAAAACAGGAGGTTGTAACCAGTTGCTTAATTTTTAAAACGTGAATGTGAAATATTTAATTTTTTTATACGTTGTAGAGTATGATAATTCAATTTCATATGTTAGTAAAGATGTAATTCAAGATATTTGCAACTTTCCGCTATTTTTAATTGATTGTCATTTATAAAAAGATAATAATTTGTTGGGATACTATCAACATAACTACCAAAGCTAATAATTGTAGATTTATCTATATTGAATATGAGCTGAATATCATTTAACCAATTATTTAACTTATTTACCCAATCAATCAAACAATTTCTAACTTCATGCCAGCTTTTCACGCAACACAATACAGCCATGACGTCAGCATATGAAACTAGAACATTCTCAGATAACATATTAAAGACATCATCAATACACAAAATAAATAATAGGGGTCCAAGAATAGTTCCTTATGGGACCATAATTTTACAATTTTTAATTCACTAATACAATTATTTACTTTAACGTATTGGTCTCTGTTAGCTAAGTGGTTTTCAATTAATCGGTGAGGCAAACCTTTGATTCCACGTCTCCACAGTTTTTCTAATATAATTTTATGATTCACAGTATTAAATGCTTTGGTTAGATTTAGAAATGCTAATACTGTCGGGAAAATTTTATTTAATATTATAAATGAAATTAGAGAGGAAAGCAAGTGTATTATCAGTACCTCTATTCTTCATAATACCAAATTGTTTATCAGAAATTAAGTTATTTCTCATACAAAAATCGTATAACTTCGTGTAATTTCTTTCAAATATTTTAGTTAAATTGGAGATGAAATAAGGGCTATATTAGTTGCCGGGTACTTTTTACTAGATTAAAAAATCAAAATAATGTCAGTTTTTCTTAAGGGAAGTAAGCCATACGGCTCTACTAATACATTTATTAAAAATATACTCTAACGGCAAAGTAATATAATTAACAATACACTTAAGATTTTTACTATGAATACCATCTATGCCGCCTGAATTATCCTTCAATTCATTTTGTAATCTGTTAGTAGGTATTAAAAAAATACTATTACAATTATGTTTTACAGTTTTTTGATATTAATTGTAAATTTCCAGGAGAGACGATCATTTAAATCGCTTATTCAAATTGAGACGATGATTGTAATCAAGTACCGAAACATCCTTGGCATTTCTATTGTTGGTATTAATGCCAAGGCAGTCAAATATGGGAAAATGGTCCTTAAAGATATAAGTATACGTGAACGACTTTATATTTTTAAAGATAGATTTGATGAAAAAATTATCAATACGTGTCCCACCAAAACCATTAGGTCTAGTTATTCCATTAAAGTATGAAATGTAGGCACAGTCCAGGAAGTTAGATAAAAAAATATTGGGAATTTCATCAGGATTCATTTCGTTTATATTAAAGTTACCAACAGTAATTAAAGTTACCTACAGTAGCACGATCGTTGCTATAATTATTAGAACTAATAATCATGGCACCAGTTATATTATAATTAGAGATTGTATTAACAAAATCTTGTTTGCTAACATCATGGCAATGATACACTCGCGAAGTTTTAATTGCTTCTGTGTCCTTTAACGTTATAATCGTAAAAACAATTTTTAAATTACCAACTTCTTCAGTAGACCTGCTAGACTGTTAGGATTTTTTAGGTATTTTAACTTTTTATTATACTGATATTGATGACAGAAATTATAATAATCGAAAAAGTATGTGTGTATTAGTGTACACACGTAAGAAGTGAACCTTCTTTATGACATCATTTTTCGAAAAATGATTTACTATTTACAACTTCACAGAAATTGGTTGAATAAAGCTAAATTAGATAAAGTTTATGCAAAAGGCTTTTATTATCATAGACATGGATACAAAAATAATACAATTATTTCACCTTTCTGCTACTAAGATTATAGCATTTCATTAATTATAATAGAATTATTACTATTATTGTTATCGTTATTATATATTTTTGTAATTAATGGCCTAACTCACTGATATTTACAATCAAAAACTAAGGTTAACCTGAAATAACCTTAAAAAAATGTAACTACTCAAAACGGGCCGCAAAATACATTGTAGACATTTACCAATCCCTACTCCGCTGGAGAAAGTATACTTCGAATCACGCGTGGTAGGGATAAGTAAAAGATGGCGCGTAACGGAAAAATGTGACGCGTAACGAAAAAATGTTACACTAAATTTTTTTCCAACCCCAATAAAAAAGTTTCACTTCAAAAAGTAAATAAATTTCGTAGCTCATTCATTTAATTGTAAAGTAGTACGATGCTGGTTAGCGTATATTACTGTATTAGATTTGTGGTATATCACAAAACAGGTTATTGTTTTTATGATTTCATATAAATGAACTCAATGACAGGAACTGACAATTCAAACAAACAAAACAATATAAACTTTTAAAATAAAAAAAAAAACACACGCTATTGTAAATAGATAGATATGTATTAGAAACTAAAACATTAACTATCGAATCTGTTCTCTCTGTGCACCCCGAAAAAGCCCGATTAGTAACAATGATTGTACTATAGTAAAGTAATATTTGAATACAAAACGAAGTCGCTTACGAAACAAAATCGTTTATTTATGTACTTTTGAGAAAAAACGTCCCACACCTTTACATCAAATATTGTGCTTCACTACTAGAAATTGCCGGTACACTGAGTATACATGGAGGCAAATTGCTTTTTTAAATAACTTTAATAACCTTTAATAGACAAGAAAGTATTAGTAACGCTTTCTCAAAAATCTCGTTAGGAACAATAAAATTTTTTGTAAAATTGGGAAGTACTGTTTTCAGTCCGATTTTAGAAAATTGAATTTAGGTTAAATGTTTGGCGTTTTAAGGTCCTAGGAATATGTATCGACCATTTTACAAGTGACGTCTGTATGTCTGTATGTATGTACATATGTATTTCCCAAAAAATTAAGAGTTAGCTACCGTGTTCGGTTTGTTTATACACCGAACTACATCTTCGATTCTCGTTTTTTATTTTGTTGCTGACTTCGAGCTCTCAAAAAAATTATTCTATGGGTAGCAACAAATTTATTCAGTGAGTTTAATCCGGAAAAATCGCGAGTTAAGCTAGCATGGAGAGTATCAAATTTAATATAAGTAATAAAAGAAATTTTTAAATTTATTTTTGTAGCATTTTCCAGTAACAATTTAGAAATAAATTTTCCTTTTATTGTTCCACTGATTATTGTATATTTTTTCACATTTCATGTCAGCTTTACATAAAGCTTAGCATTGTTGCTGATTTCTCGCAATCAGTTCTTACAACAAAATCAGTTTTTTGGCAACTAATTAGCAACAAAAAAGCAACAAGTTTTGGTGTTATTTTTTTTTATTTTCGCTGATTTTAGACTGCCAGCTTTTAGGACCTATTTTTAACTACCCTTATACTATTCAGCCATAAGAAGATTTCTCATATTGGCTTGGGTGGAAACACTGACTTCTAACTTTAATTTTGACTCCAAACCACCCATTAGTATGAGGGTAAGGCTATTCACATCACAATTGTCCAAATTTCAGAAAGTCCAAACACGGGTATGATACATTGTTCAATTATTAAATTCCAGTTTCTACCTTTTGAATCTCTTATTAAACTCTCAAAATTACTTACAACTGGAGTACATTAAAAAAAATCCAACAAGCCCATACACGGCTAGGATACGCTGTTTTTGTAATGGAGTTTGAGTGCCTAACTTCCGGCTCCATTATCAAGCCCTGAAATGCGCTCATGGCCACAGGTCATAGCAAGACAATTCCAAGAAGGTGAAGCAGGCTAAGAAATGTGCTGCAGGTATGGAGTTTCTGTACCTTCCTTCTGGTGCCATCATCGAACTGGTACGATACTATATTATTTTACTGTTATAAGAACAACACATAGCTTCCAAGTTTCATGACGATCTCATCATTAGAAGTGTGTGAAATTCAGCCTTTAAGATACCATCACATTAATAGATGCATGTACGTACTAATTTGATAAAACCGTGTTAAAAATGGCACAAGGACGTCATCCAGTTTCTTGTATGTGCGGGGTTGTAATTGCGATTCTATGCTGAACTGCACTTCAATTGGTTGTGGAGTTGAAATTGAAAACAAATGTAAAATATAGTTAATCACGTAAATAAACTTAGATAAGAAAATGAATTAAGTGCTTAAGATAAATTATTTAATTGCAGCCGGTCAATAGGGCAACGAAACGGTTTCGAATACAAGACAATAAGTCGTGACGTACAAAATTTTAACAGTTATTTCAGAACGTTTCTCACAGAGCACGGAGAGTTGGGCGTGCGAGGGGAATTCGCCAAAGTTGAAATAATACAATTTTCGATTCCGCCCACACGTCGGAATGGGAATTTAATAAGCACGCCGCAGGGATGTACTGTCGTTAAATTATCATTGTTCGGCGGATTACCCGTGAAACCCGCCCCGCCGCAATACCGGCGTGACGCGGTGATATTTAACCCGCGTCGTGTTTGCGCCAGGGATGTGAATGCGGTCAGAGGTTGAGGATGCGATATGTGTCGAATTGCGGAAGTATTATAAAGAGCAACGTTTGTTGAAAGCTTACAGCTTTTTTATCAATCGATGAATATATTTGTTAACCGCATACAGAATTACTTCCTCTGTGAAGATCCGTTTAGGAAACCATCCGATTGAGTATGTTTTCTTCAATGAAGTTTCATCGAGAGAAATTCGGTTCACAGCAGCCAATTACTATAAAATGCTTTTGTTATCGGTCGTAGCCAATTTCTAAGATGTTCGCTTTTCGACACAATATTTTTGTATTACGAATGAAACTTTTTTTTCCAAAATTATTTAGTATTAAATCTGTAAATCGGATTCTACTTCCAGTTTTAGAAATTGATGCTCTATTTTGTAAAATGGATATAAAATTTATTCTAAGTTTGCATTCTGTTGTTCATTGTTCTTTTTTAATATAGCTGTGAAAAAAAAAACAACTATTTCTACGCCATTATGTTCTTATTATTAGGTTATGAAAGATAAAATGTATGACGGCCATCTTTTGACGGAATTCGTGCATCAGATAGACACCCATTTACGGTTGAAAATAGACTGCGACGGTATTTATAGTACCATTATCTAAACGTCATGACAGAGCCACTTATAAGGTTCGTGCACGCCGCGAGGCTGTCAGGTGTTGGTACAGGCACAGCTACACGATTCATGCAGGCTTATCCGGTGACGGTGAAATTCTCCAGGTGCACTATCAATGCATCTCCTGCAGTTTCCGGTATTAACCCTAGAACCGTGCAGCGAGCTAGCGTGTGATGTGTGAATGTGTGTCTTTTGATTTTATCATATTTAGCAAATATATGGTTAGATACATTTTTCAATACAAAGTGTGTACGAATTGTATTACAATAAAAAAAAAAAAACGTGCACTCACCAGACTCGGTAGTGCGATAAAGAATAGGCATTGTGCAATATGTATAAGCATGGAGTTGATTAATATATATGTATTTTCTTTGACGGATTTGAACCGTCAACTTCTGGTTTTGTACTGTGAAAGTATCTAACTTTCAATCTTACTTACTTGGCATTAAAATTGACAAAACCGAAGTCTGGGAACACAAAGGTCTGTTTTTCTTTGGATCATATGACATAATTTTTAACTTCCCGCTAAGAAAATTAAAAATTATCGAAAATCGGGAAGTTTTGGTTTTAGCCCGTTTTCGCAAATCGAGTTTTCATTAGATCTCGACGTTTTGCGGTCTGGGGAAGCTATTTTGATGGTTCCCGCAAATGTGTCACAATGTCTGTATGTGTGTGTTTGTGTAAGTATGTAAACCTCTTATAACTTCCGAACAGCTTGACCGATTGGAACCAAATTTTAGCATCCCAAATAGTTCCATTAAACTTAAATTTCCTTAAAATTTGAACCGGTTCGAATTGATATATTCTAAGAAATTTAAAAAAAAGATGAAAAATTTTTTTTTGTGTTTTTTTTTTGGAATAACTTTAAAGCGATTTTACCGATTCCAACAGCTTTTAAAAAGCTTTACCAATCACTAATCAGCTATTAACATTAAAAAACCACGTCACGTTCATACTGTAACTAACCTCCCAAATTTAATTCTGTTAATTAATTTGATTCTGATTTTAGGGGACTAAACATCCTTTACATGGGTTACCTGACTATATATATATATCGAGTTATAACTTTTTTTTTGTCGAGTAGATTCATACAAAATAGATAATGACAAACATTTAAACAGGGAGATGGATTGTCAGGCAGACAGTAATCTTATAAGACTTATCACGTAAATATGGAAATCGGAAAATGTTTGGTTAATCAAGCGTTTGTTGCAGTTGCCTATACTCATTGATACTTAAATTAAGTATTCTTTATATATTACGCCATCGAGATAAACCGTCGTCTCGTCAAGGACACATCAAACGATTAATTAACACGATGAAAAACTTGACATGAACTTAGAATTTGGTACAAAAAGTAGACAAAAACAATAAAAGACTTAATGGATATATTTGATTGAATGCTATAGCTCTGTGTCACTTATTAATTAAGTAAATCAGTTAAGTAAACTTGGGGGCCATCTGTGTTTACGTTTACAGTGGAATAATTAAACGGAGAAAATTTTCAAGTATTGTATAATTTGCATCAGTATTAAAATGTTGGTTTTACTTTCTTTTCCTTGAAGATGAGGATATATACATATACTCTGTCACTGCATCCCTTTTGCTCATTTCTATTGTACTACCTGGATTGGTAGAATTGAATTGCGGTTTCCAAAAATGTTTAATCTAATTACAGAACAGTTATACTACCACTTTTACTTGTAAAAAAATTTCCTTTATTTCATTGCGATGTTTTTAATTTTTGCTACAATAACTTATAGGATTTTTACTAGAAATAAAAATCTATTCGTTAAAGCCTTAACCTCCTGGTGCCCAGTTGAAAGTTCAACCTGGAATTTAAAATAAATTTGTCCTAAACAACTATACAGGCAATCTAGTATCTGAAAAAAAAGTCGGAGCAAAATGAACTGTTTATTAGATATTAATTCATTAATATGGAAACATACAAACAACTGCATTGTACCAATTTTTCAAAAATTTTTAAGTTTCGTTAGTATAAATATTGGCCTAAAGCTGTTGGGGTTTGGTGTACTACTGCCTTTAAATAATGGACACACTTTTTTTCATCAAACGGGGGAACACGCCTTCATCTATACATTTACTAAATATAAACGCACAATGCATTCCATAATGGAACTTAAATCATATAAATCCATAATGGAAGTTACAATCGTAATAAAAAGACCATGAAGATCAGCAGTCCTCTTTACGTTAAAAGATTTAAATGTTTTGATAACTTTTTTAAAGCTCACATATTTAAATTCTAAACTAATACTACAGATCGGAACATTTTTTTTCAGTAATGATTCGACGAGCGCGATAGATGAGTTGAGAGACCTGAATTGAGACAGGAACGTCAGTAAAGGACGTTTCGAAGGCTTTAGTAACCTCTATGTTCTTATTTAAGGTTTTGTCATCTAACTTAAATTTAAAGTAAATAATTCGGTCCTTAATTCTGCCGATGTCGTTCTCTATGATACATATGTGAAATATATTTATATTATATATGAAAATATATTTCATCATATGTAAAGAAACTAGTGTTTAGTGCTTATTTTCTACACATATGAGAAGTTGTACTTTTTTGGCATAGATAAAAGAACGTTTTTCATTGTATAAAAATAATTAACTATATAAAAATAATAAAGAAACCAGGGTGGGATAGTTGATACGGTCCATATAGTTTAATTTGAGTTTGAAAAATTAAGTGAACTAATAGGTACTTATTTTCTTATAAAATGTGTAATATTATAATAATTTCATCTTTTTATATGAAATTATAACAATTATTAAGTGAAAATTGGAATATGTTAACGTTATTTCTAAATTATGTTTACTGCCTTAATCCGGTAGTGACTGAATTGGCATATCAGGTATTAGTGGTCTGAAGTTGTTCGCTAAACCGCTTGCAAGCAACTTCAAACAATATTTTACGTGTCACCCCGATAAAAATTCAAGCTTATCATAAAGCGTTAAAAAGTATGATTTCTAAAAATGTAGAAATGAATAGTGATCGATATAAACTCAATACCAGAAATAAAAATAACTGTCACAAATTCATTTAATTTGTTCAATTATAATAATGGTAAATATTGTATAATTTATTTAATTAAACAATCACTCACTAAAAAAAGGATTTTATACAATTTTAGAATATGAAGAAGACAATCCATGGACATAATACGAACTCTACCAAATCTTACTAATACCGAAAGTTAATACTAAGCGAAGAAAACGAAGTATGAAATATTAATTGAGAAAACAAATTTATGAAAAAAGGATATTTTAGAGTACATACGAGATCACAACAGGAACAAAAGGGAAAAAGGCCACATTGGCAAAGAGCAATGAAAAAACTGAAAGATTGCGGTTAAACCACACCAACTTCCAGAAGCAAACACTGAAAAGCTCTACACCAAGCAAAGAAAACGGAGAACGGAAGACAAACGGATGAAACTTGGCCTTTTCTACTATATTTGTTGATACATTATGGTATCTATTACTTATCCTGAATCCAGTTTCTGGCTAAAGGTTGCACGAATACCGGCTGGCTCTACACTCTACACTAATCCAGACTAGAACCTGCACTCCCCCCTAAAATTACGCTCCCTTTGATGTATCGGGACTTGTACCTTTTAGGCATTGCGACTGGTTGAAGGTTGAGCAATGATGATAATGATGATGATGACAAATATCCATGGACATAATAAGCGGCTCGATTTCTTACAAAGATGTTTCGTTCATCGATGGTTTTGTATTTGTTTTGGCTATGAAATTAGAAAAGTGCTGTCCTTATATTTTCTGCTGATTAATCTTGAGGAGAAAACTGTCTTCCGAACCAGTAGTAAAGTGAAGTATATATTCGCAAGAAAATATGGCATATTTCAAGTTTTACTTCATTAAATACTATGAAATAAAAATGTTTTGTATTTGAATTTGAATTACAATTGTACTTTGTGTCATATACTTAGGTGTACAATTTGATGAAAAATTCCGGCTCCAAAACAAAATGTAAAAAAAATATGCGATATAATTTGCCATTAGTGCGTCTGTGAAAATAGGCTAGCTCAATCGATTTGATACCACTCTTTCACAGAATGTAGACGTGAAGTAGTAGTTTCCGCTGTTGTGTTTCGTCTAATGTGTACAAGTTCCAGTGGTGCACATCCCTATTCATCAACCCATTTCCCTTATATCAGATATCCAGTTTCTTCTAAAAAGTGTGCTGGTGACTCTTCTGGGGTTGTGAGAGTCCATGGACGGCGATGATCACTTACTTCCTGGTTACTGGCATGCTCGTTTGCTCCTTAGGAATGCTATAAAAAAATCAATATTATTTCTAATCATGTACATGTATTTGCTTATTCTTTGGCATCGCAGAAACTATAAAACGAAATGCAAAAGTTGTAATTTATCATCATACGCCTCCGCCGGCAGGTGTGTCCGCATCGCGAATTAGCACTCGCCCGCCTCCGCTCCTGTCAGCGCTCACAAACTTCCAGCGAGACAATAGTGGTGGTTCCGCGACAGCGTACATCCGAGTTAATACGGGGCACCGAAACCTCTGAAATTAAATTTTCAGATAAGGGTTAACGAGATAAGGTTGTTTTCATTAAATTATTGTTCTCGCGTAATCCGCGACGGCCGCGCCCGCTCCACGCCGGCTGGCGGGGTCCGCGGACGGAAATACGGCGACCCGCGAGAGGGAGAGGTGGGGGTGTCCCGATAAGAGAACCGGCGAGAGGTGGGCTGTTTGAAAAGGGGATCAATCTGCGCTTAAGTAATATAAGCGGGATGTCATCTCATCTTTATCTATATTAATATTGGAAAACTGAAAGGTCGGTTCGCCGAATTTGGGGCTCATGTTCGCGTCGATATGCATCATTAATAAAAGATATTTGTTAAACGACGAAAATAAAAAAAAAAACTACAAATTTATAGTGATGTAAATTGTTTGTGAACTGTTGACTATACTCTAAATTTTTTATTATTTTATTACTATTTACGAGGAAAGCGGCCATACATATTTAAAAAAAAAATTGGGTATTTGTTACATGATTCAAATATTTTAAAAAGTCGTACTTATTAAGCGCCTTGAAGAGAATCTTAATGATTTAATTATGGTGACTGACATAGACAATATATGTGGGTGTAGAAATACATAACTAGTATAATATTTTCATTATTTATGGCCCATTTTAGTTAGAAATCTGTATAAGGACGTGAGAGCAAAATCCTTAAAGCCCTTCAAAAATTTTGGAGCTGAACTTTAGACGTGTCAATAATACAACTGTATAAGATGGCCTTCATCTCACAATAGCTGCTTAATGATTCACTAATCAGTATAAAACGTATTTATACAGAGTAGTGAATATGATATATTTGCATCCTATTGAGCTGCGATTTTCATATTCAGCAGGTATATAAATGGGTACAAATGAAGTACTTATTTTAAAAACTATGATCGTTTCGCTTCCTTAAATAAATAGGTATATTGTTTGTAGTTGGTCTAAATAGATGAAAATTATTTCAATTACATAAAGAATGTACAGTGATATATTGTATATAAAGTCAGGGAGAACAGCTGCCAACAACTGATGAGACTCAAGCAAGAAGTAAATTCTTGCTTGAGTCTCATGAGCTGTTGGCAGTAGATATCGGAATTGACAGTTTTGCCTGGTAATAAAGTAAAGCTCTGTATATAACACATATAGCATCAACTTATTGCAACTTAATCCGGGTTTCGCTGTAGTCTATGGAGCTTGCTTGCCTTTTGATAATGATCTTTTACGCATGTTCCTGTCGTAGTTAACCTATTTTTCATCACCAGTGATATCAATCTTTTCAAAAAAAGTTCGATTTTATTACGTTTCAACAGAGAATCGCAAATTAATACACGATTTATTAGATTTTATTCAGTGACCTCGTGTGGGATTCAAGTATCGAGCTTTTTGTACATCCAGCTTTTTTCAAACGGGTTAAAATTGTTTTGTAGCCAATAATTAGTTCTTCTGCAATGTTGTAAGAACAAATATGCCGATCTTGCTCTATTTTTTCCAAAATGGCATCGTATTTATCCGTAACGGGTCGACAAGAGAGAGGCTCATCTTTGACATCAAAATTACAAATTTAAAAACGCTTGAATCAATTTTTGCTACTCAAAGCAACATTGTATTAAATCGATAAACGTAATAATTTTTTTTGCTGTTAGATCGCTTTTTTTTATAAGAAAACTTCAAAATGTTAATTTCTACTAATACTAATAATTCCTATGTTAGATTTATTCAGTTTGATGGAAAGAAAAACAATAGAAAAAGGGCAAAACATCGTTTTTACTTTTTATTTTTCTTTTGTAAAATGTCAATTCTTTAATAGCATCAAAACTAGCCAGATACAAACAACACAACCAAAGAGATTTCACTGCAACTTTTTACTAATGAAATACGAAAAAACCTTTTCCCGACCTAATACAAATGTACTGTTATAGTTATATGTCGCCTTGAAAATATAACCGTTTGACCGTTTGACCTTGAATACGGGTTAACTTGCCATATTGTTTTTAAGTCAAATTAAGCCACTTTTTCGCTGTCTCGAAGAGCACGTTAAGTTGCCGGATCGGGACGTCGTCACCGCAATGACCGCTAGCGCCCCCGAGCCGCACCGGGTCGGCGTGAAGGACTTGGGTCCGAGCCCTTCAATTTGAGTTAAAAAGATTGTAAGGCGATAAAATTTAACGCAACACAACAACTGATAGTTGTTGGGTTAAATTTTTGAATCTTAGTTTACCTCCATGGCATAATAAAGCAAAAGAGAACATAAAGTGTGGAAATTCTCGGCCTGGTCTCTTCCTCCCGTTAAAGGGGGATACTTTCAG
Source organism: Eumeta japonica (assembly GCA_005406025.1). Lineage (NCBI taxonomy): Eukaryota > Metazoa > Arthropoda > Insecta > Lepidoptera > Psychidae > Eumeta > Eumeta japonica. The sequence continues at coordinate 1,109,702 of BGZK01000026.1, forward strand.
TGTTGACCTGGAAAAACAAAAATTCGCCAAAATTAAAACACGAACATTGTTAGAAAAGTAAAGACAAAAGTTGGACAATTTTGAACCCGCCCATTCCTCCGCGTGCCAAAGAGAACAATATTTATAAAAGACTTCTCGTGGAGTTAAAATCTTGAAACTCGTTCAGTGTGTGTAATTATATACCTTAAGGCAAAGGTAGGAAAGTGCACTAAAATGCTCATGTACTTATGATTTCCTCTCCCACTGTAAATATATATATATATATATATAAACGTATACAGACAGGTCGACCTAAGGGTTACTTTCTTTGTCACTCTGTGACGTGATGTCTCCCATTTACATTGGCGTTGGGGAGTTGTTACACGCGCTATTGTCTCGCTTGAAGAGGTTCTTAAAGGTCGAATATTTGACCTTTCGACTTTGGGAATAATATGCATCATCAATTTCAAATTCGTAAATTAATATTAGAACCAGTTTCGCCTATATTTTAGACGTTAATTGTATTCATGCTCATTCAACCAAAAGTCAAGGTTTTAGGTTAGAGTCGTTGTAGAAAAATATAGTTATGACAGAATTTTAGTTAGTATTTTTAATACGGAGATAATGAAAAACTCTTCTTATAAATATGAGTCCTTCATCCTAAAACAAAAGAATTAACATGTAAAATCAAGTGAAGCATTACTTATAAAAGATGTAATAAAGTTCTAATCGTATCACTTGCAATGATTTGTTAAAATAATTCTTTATGAACAGTCAAACTTCTCTGATTTCTGAGTGTGGAAAGAAGCTCACACATATTCAAAATTGTCTTATGTATTCTTGCGAGTTTTAAAATTCAATCTCCCTTTTAGTATTTTATTTATAAACCAGATACGTATACAGATGTCGTATCTAAAGCAATTAAAATGTTCCTATTTAATGCACCTGCTTACTAATTAAAAAAACTAAAAAACACGCTTTTAAAGCACATCAAACTAAAAAGTGAAAAATAATTATGAGTTTGAGCCGAAAAAATATGGGGCGCTTTGTGCCACGTTTTTCGTATAAAGAGCAACCCACGCTTTTTCCACAATAATACTAGTATTTTTCGTCATTGTTTATTATTTTTTTCGGCTCATATTCAGAATTATTTTTCACTTTTTAGTTTGATGTGCTTCAATAGCGTGTTTTTTAGTTTTTTTAAACTATATCTATTTTTCATTTTTTACTTGGATTGATTGTTAAAAATTTGTAATTTTTAACAATAGAACAATAGTTGAATTAATAATAATGCTTATTACTGTTACTAAATTCTGTTACAAAACAGTAACAGAATTTAGTAACAGTAATAAGCCACTTGCTCTCACGCAGACGATACGTGACGAAATTATTCGATCCTGGAGATCCTGATCAGAATAATGAGATAAACTTATCAAATTATTGTATTGTCACCGGTTCTTGATATGTGTACAAAGTTTAAATTAAATCTGTTCGTGTAAAGTGGGACAAAATCAAGTGTAAAGGAGTCGGTTACATACATATATTCATACATACAGTTGAAGCTAATAAAAACGTGTTAAAAGGGTCTAAAGCACTGTTAATGATAAAATACGCTTCGTGAATTATTAGTTGTGTGTTTTTGATAAGACGACATTCTGTGCATTTAAGTATTGTAAGAACTGAACGTATGAATGTCTTAAAATTGATATAATAACTTTCATAGCAAAATATATGTTAAATTCAGAATATTTATAATGTATTTTTTTGTAATTGAAGTAGTATTAGATATTAAAAAAACACCGGTCAAATGCGAGTTGAGCTCGAGCCACCGAGGATTCAGTACTAAAACATTGTAGAATTTGTATTAAATACTTAAAATAAGTTTCTTTAATTTATTCATTTACGGATTCTTAGCAAGAGCCCATTCGCATTAGATCAATGTTTTTTGGTTTTGTATTTATTTCCTCAAGTTTGCACTATGACCATGTTAAGTTTGCCTCTTGCATATGGTACTATTATTATAAATAATAAAGTAGAAATAAGAAAAATAAACCAATAAGCATTAAGTATATACTCACGTGCTTAGCGAGTGTCAGATTGTATTGGACATTGAAACGAACTGAAACGAAGCAAGTTATAAATCTCTTATAGATTTACCTGTAACGTTTTCGCCTACTTTCAAAAATTACTTTAAAACCGTTTAGACTAGCAGTGAAACCCGACGTTTCTCGGGTTAAAATAACATCGCATGTTTAATTGTATAAAAATTGTTTAAGGATACATTTTTAACGTAGATATCATAGATTTCTATCTTAGGTATTGAGAGACTTATCTGACCATTAAACATACGGTGTATATAGTGTAAATCAAATTAATTAACTAATTAACGAATTGAAATAATTATAAGTTAAAATGAAAAACACCTCAGTAAATGGAAAATGTATGTTTTATTTACACAATTATTTACATATTTATATTATACATATTACATATAAGAATGTATTACATATTATATTATACATTTACACTTTTTATTTTAGTTATATTTTTTTTAATTTCTTTTTACAGTACTTGCTTATACACTACATTTATAGTTTTATTGTCTGGACTGTAAATGAACAAATTTGGAGGTGATCCTACTCGTAAGCATGCAACGTACAATTGGCCGTGTGCAAAGAGAATGTGGTTCCTTTAAGTCAAATCCACAGTAATGGAATGTTTGACTTTGTGCTTTGTTGATAGTCATGCTGTAAGCCAACTTCAGCGAGAGTTATAAGCGCTTAAAAGTAAAGGGCAATCCATTTGACATTAAAGGTATCCGTGGTATAAATACCATCTGTCCTTTTTCTTTACGAGTCATTATACTGACTTCCATGATGTTGTCCGTAGCTGTTTGCAACACAAATTGGCGGCTTATAAATCAATGATACATCGGTTATTCACCATACCCCTTAATAATCATAATTTCTTATTATAATTAAATGTCATTTACAGTATAGCATTGGCAAACGGATATAGTAAAAAATGTATTTATGAACTCGTTAATAAAATACAAAAAAGTATTATAAAGAAAAGTATCTATCCAACACAATCAAAAGACCAAAGGAAGTAAATGGCTAGTTTGACATATTTTGTTACAATTTCGGATAAAATTTCAAGATTATTAAAAAAAAAACATAATATTTATACGGCCTTAAAACAAATAACAATTTGAAAACTTTATGTAACAATAAAAATAAATTACACAATAATAAAAAAATCTGGAATTTATAAATTAACTTGTGATGACTGTAAATCAATATATATAGGACAAACCGGACGTTGCTTTGAAAAAAGATACAAAGAACATATTTCGGCCTTTAGAAATAATAAATGAGACAGATCCCATTTTGCTAAACATCTATTAGAAACCGGTCATAAGCTTAATAACGATCACAAATTCGATGTTTTGCATGTGTGTGAGAAGGGGTTACGTTTGAATGTTTTGGAATCCTTCGAAATTTTAAAACATAAAGATAATAATAATATGCTCAACGACCAAATTGACGTTTATAAATCGCCATTATTGGACGCTTACCTGTAACTATTTGGGTAATGTTGGTGATGGTTAGTCTATGGCATTTGACAGGCATGTCTATTGGTGGTGGTCTGTGGCTGTTGGTAAGGATGATTTCGTCGCTCTTTGACCATTGCATGACAGCGGTTTACTTAACGAGGTTGTGTCCGTTGTATTAACGCTCCTTGCACCCTGGTGGATGTGACTGTCGGCAATTTCCTGAGGATGTGCCTGGTTGGCATGAAACGTACGTAGAATTAACAATTTAACGGTTGGCGGATTAAGATAATTATAAGAATAAATAACACTTGCTTAGGTGTTCGATATCTGTCAATCCTCTGGAATCAATATTCAATTCTTTGGATAGAGATTCGTAGTGGAGGGGCAGATTCGAGGGTCAGCGGTGGGTTGCATGCTGCATGTTAATGCATGTTGCAGGCAAGCGAGAACATAATAGAGTTGTTATCTTTTGACAAATGTATATTAATGATTCAACTGAAGTCTTTTTTATAGTGATGGGTCAAATTTTGATTCGTAAAAAAATCTAACAAAAGGTATTTGTTATGGAGTACCAAAAACTGCAAGCACGCACACATGAACGCAGGATCTTCCTAACTTTCTTTAAAATGTCACAGTGTTATATAATAAAATCAGTAAAGTACTAAATTATGCGCCTATCTCATATTTAGATTTTGAACTATCAATTTCAAATAATTACCTAACTTTAATCACTCTAATAAAAATTTTGTTTTTTTAATATTATTAAATTTAGATAAAACACACTTGGAATTTTAGAATTAATCAATGTAAACAGCTAAACTTAAATAAATAGCTAAATTTACTTTTATAGACATGCTTTGTTTAAATTCAAGTTTTCAAAGGCATTTCGATGTCGTGATTTTTAACTTTCCATTAAGAAAACTGAAATTTTTCGAAAATCGTGAAGTTATTGGTTTCATCCCGTTTTTCTAAAATCGAGTTATCATCAGATCTTGACGTTTTGAGGTCCTAGGAAGCTCCCTTGACGATTTCACGATGGAGTCTGTATGTCTGTATGTATGCATGTGTTTGTATGTTTGGGTATGTGTGTGTGTGTGTATGTGTGTGTGTGTGTGTGTGGATGTATGTAAACCTCTTCTAGCTTTTGAACGGCTTGACAGATTGAAATCAAACTCTGGTATTTTAAAGAGTTCCATCAACTTTGAACTGATTCGCATAGATATATTCTAAGAAATTTAAAAAAACTGAAATATTTTTTCAAATGTGGTTATTTTTGAATAACTTCTAAACGGCTTTACCAAAAACTAATCAGCTCTTAACATTTAAAAACTACGTCCAGCGCCGCCGGGCCGGTCGAAATAGGTTGATTCGTTTGCGAGATATCGTAAACAAAAAAATCGTTAAAAGTGATCTTTTCAAAATACTCTGAAATTTTGTTCCCAATTAAAAGCATGTTCTGATCACTTTTATAAACTATAAAAACTCGCGTTGATCACCACCGAGCCGGTCAAAACCGGTTAATTTGTTCGTGAAATATCGTGAACGAAAAAATCGCAAAAAATGATTTTTTCGTAATACCTATTCCAACATTTTGTACCTAATTAAATGCATGTTCCGAATTTTTATTATAGAACTTAAAATCCTGCGTTAATTGTCGCTAGTTCAGTCAAAATCGATTAATTTTTTTCAAGATATATCGAAAATTAAAAAAAAAATTTAAAATTCTATATCGAATCAAATTCGCATTCTCAAAATTTTTTACTCAAAAAATCGCGTCAAATCCTGTATATTTTAGAGTGTTTCGAACTCGAAAATAGTGGGAAGTTTCAGGGTTGGCCTACAGGGTTAACAGCTTTTCTAATTTTTTTTAAACACTTAATTTTTCGATCGAATTGAAAATTTTTGCCGCTATACATATATCGCTCGTCATTTGAATTGTGAACTATTTGAAAGAGTGTAAATTATTGTTTGTTTTATTTTTTGTTAATTGTAATTATCAATGTGATAAGACATAATTATTGTGGAGGTTTTATAAATGACAAATTAGCGGTCACCCGCGCGCTGGGAGTAAATTTAAATTTAAGATTTTTTTTATTATTCAAATGCGCCCCTTATTTCGCTTTTGATTACGATCCTATTCCCGATCAAAATTCTGGTTCGACTGATTCTGGTGTCGATACCGATCTCGGTCCTCCCATGGGCAACTGTTTATAAAGTGAAGTGAAAACTTAATGTGGTTTCTATTGTTCATTACCACGACAATTAGAGCAAAAAATTGTAATTTTTATAAAAGTTGTAATTTTCAATTAGTAATGATAATTCAGTGATAATAATTCAATTCAATTAATAAAAGTATACAATTTTTTATCAAAGTTTTCTTATGACGTCACCATGTAAAATTATCGTCCGTAAACCGACTTTACAGACAACCTATTTTTTAATATCATAAATAGCTTAGAACCATCTACATACGATCTTGCATTGATTGCTCATAACACTATGGCGATACGTTTAGTAGCTTTTGCGTGAAGCGCGGCCGAAGAAAACCATTTTCATTACATATATTGATATAGATATACATTTTTTACCATTTTTATAGGTTAAGAGTGTACTCAGCTCATGACCTATCAACGCAAAACATGCTGTTTTTATGCTTGATTTCTCTTTTTAGCATTAAATATACGACTTTATTACTTAATCTTTGTGTTTTAATTTTATGACATTATATATCAATTGGTATTCGCACTTTATTAAGTTAAAATGGTTTGAAACCATAATTCGGAAATAGCCGTTTCGAACTGCGGAAAAATGGAGCACGTTTTCATTGCCTATTGATGAATACAGGTTATTCTGACATTTAAAATGATAATTCTGTAAATTTAGAATCAGAGACAAATTTATAAATGTTATAATAGTTGCAAAAACTTATTATTAGAATATAATAATAATTATTAATTTAATACAAACTTAAAATTACTTACTTAGGGAAATTTACTAAATCATAGAATTCTGTAGCGATTCAAAATTTTTAAATGATTTTTTATAAAAATACTATTTTGTAATAAAAAGTCGTAATATCATAATAAGGTATATTTCCTTGTAGAAATGAAGCAATAATAAGAGGAAAATGGAATAACTTTATAAAATAATATTTGAAATCGGGCATCTTGTCAAATAACTTCCGTGATTTATTTTTTTTAAAGACTCAGGAAAGAAAATGAAATAACTTAGGAGAAATTGTTGATTCAAAACTTCTCTCTTTGTATAATCCTTTGCCTTTATCTCTAACGCTGAATGGGAGGCGTCTCCTAAGAAGTCCGGCAGCAGTGCAAGTAAAAGTATCCGAGTAAAAGTAGATGTCTACAGTCTACACCACCGCGATCATCAAGCATGGTGACTCAAGCCAAAACCCCTTAAAAAAACTTATTAGCAAAGTTAGAGATACTCGATTGGAGCTGATTTGATACTACACAGGACATCTCGGATGTCAGCTTGGTGGATCTCAAACGTCTAATAAGAAATAAGGCACCAGAGAAAAAAAATATGTCTGAACTCCTAAAAGTGCGTGAAAGAATGATACTTAACGTTTTTCAAAAGTTATATAATTCCATCATACTCGACTCGTACAACGCCTGAGATGTGGAGGTGTTAATAATAAAGCAGATAACATCGTTTTGCAGAATGAAAGACTCAAATATTATCAAAACGACTCGCAGGTTTGACGACTTCTACCCACCCGAACAAGCCGGTCTCAGAAAATAATTTATAGCACTGTGGAGCACATCCACTCGGTTCAGTAAATTATGCAAAAGACTAAAGAGTATTGTCAGCTGTTATGGTTAGCATTTGTGGACTACGAAAAAGCCCTTGATTCAATTGAATCCTGTGCGGTGCTGAATTCTCTTCAATGACGCCACATTAAAGTCAATATTGAAGTGCTCAGACGTCTGTACAGCAGTGCCATCATGCCAACTCTAGTAGAAAATGAAAACACAACACCAATTCACATGCATAGAGGCCTGAGACAGAGAGCTATTATGTCTTTCTGTCTCACAACTCTCTGCAGATAATTATATGGAGAGTTGATCACTAAATGAATATTAAAATTATAAAATGTTTTTTTTAAACCATCTATTCAATTATAGATCTATGGTTTTTGCTATGTTACGCAAAGAAAACTTGCGTAACTTCATGAAAAAATGTCTTTTTTTTTTGTTTCTGGTAAACCGTTCCCAATGTTTATTGGTTTCGCACAATATGGAAATTTGTTTGGCTATGCTTACTTCTTAAATATAAAAAAATATGTATAACGCCATGAGACGGCTATCATGGTAACACAATGATGTTAATGACATCAGCTGTTATTATTTGATATGTACGTTACGTATAATAAATATTTATGTTCATGCATTTAATGCGTTCAAGCACTTGAAAAACAATTTCAAAATATATTTTATCTAATCTGTATAAGTTACTTATGTATACAAAATTATGTAATTGTATGTAGAAAATATAAGTTCTTAGCGCTTTTTCTCAACAGTGTTCATCTTCGGAGGGTTCGGTAGTTTTTCACGAGTAAAAGTTTAAATGCTGAAAAATAATCCATTTCTTTAATCTGCGCCATCAGCAATTGAACTGTCCAATAATAAAAAAATTAACGTTGTCTGTTCCGATCACACGAAAAAAATGGAGACGCCATTAAAAGCACTCAGCGGAAACTCTCAGCTATTTCCTACGCGTTCCGTTTAAAAGGAATACAATAGGAGCATGGTAGGAAGATCGAAGGCGGAAAAGATAAAAGAGGGAAAAAAATCCGAGATAGCAAAACAACAATTCATCGTAAGAGCATAAAAGTCTGCGAGGAAATCGTTTCATGGTCTCGTCAGAGCGGTCGTAACTCTATCAGAATTGCTCCAGTTAACTTTCATGGGATTCAGGATACACGGTATTTGACGTTTGGCGATTTATGATGTTGTACACATACGACTAAACGATGGATCTAGTTCCATCTCAAATAGTTTTTTTTTTACTGGGGTATACAAAAAGTTTCAATTATTTAAATATTGGGAAAATTCAATCATTCAAATACGTTAAACGACGAAAACATTTTCGTTTTTAAAAATTTCTTGTTTTCATAACTGAATAGAACGGCTATGAAAACGGCTATGATCTTTCAAGGAATCGACTTTTTAAGATTAACAGTCTTGGGCTTTCTGAAACCAAAGGCGGAGTTTATAGTTTTTTGAGTGACGACGTCATTTATTGACCATCAACCGCTCTAAACTTTGATTTTTGTTTATCACTTTAGGATCTTTTCGCACCGACGATTCGTGAGCAATATTACCAACAATTGGCCATTTCCTTGTTACTTATTAAACTTACCAACTTATTTAAGTAGCTAACTTTTAGAGCTGTTTCCGTTCATCGGGTTTTATTTTGGATTCTCTATTTTGCAAATTTATTTTTCATAGACATTTTGAGCCTATCTCTCTGAATAGTTACAATACATTAAATACGTGGACAAGTCTTCCTCACTTCTTAGCGCTGTGATCCTTTTTGATACTTTAGCGATACCTCAAATTTAATGATTTCAAAGAGTAAGGTTAAACTTAGAATATTAGTTGAATAATACGGATTCTAGTATTTAACCTCACTATCGAAACAGAGCTCGTATAATCGAGCAGTCCTGCCAGATAGACGTTATCGTTCACAACTTCAATTCAAATTCTCCACTATCCCTCATCGGAAAACACAAAATAGATATCTAATGTGATTCTATTTCAATCCACGTTGATTTTCAGACCTAATTGATGAAAAAAAACCTGTTGTAATGTCTAACTATGGCGATAAATTCCTGTAGAGGTTTCGTTATTATGATTCATCATTTTCGTATTTCTCACATTTTACGCGAATGGAATATTCGCTAATTTTGATATTAAATAAGTTTTAATTGAGATAACAACTCTATAAATCATAATTGTGAACGGTTGGATCGGTTTCGTGGTTGTGCTCTGTATTATATTCATATGTAATATAGCAGTGAATTTGCTGTTTAAAAATCTCAACTCTTTTTTTTAATATTTATTGAAGTACACGAGTAGACAAATAATAGCAAAGTCTATTGCACGACAAATGTTTATCGGCGAATACATAACAACGTGAACAAACCTCGACCTCGCTGAAAGAGCTGAATCGTAAAAAAAAATATTGAAGGAAAAAATTCTAGCTGAAAACGCGAGAATAATGAAAATTTTTGAACGTCGTTCCAAGGGCTGTCACTTTCAGTAATAGTCTGTACTTTTATTAATAACAATTCTCATTCTTCGTGGCGCTGTACACGAGCTCAGTGACAACGAAGAATTCTACTAAGACAATTTAGAGTTTGCGAAGAACACATTTTGATCGTATCTGAATTTAGAAATTTATATTATCGGCACTTTAAAAATGAATATTAGCTCGTAGCAAAAATAATTGGTTATACATGAAAATATGTATTTCGAAAATAAAAAAAAAAACACATTTATTTTGTAGACGTATTTGTAAGCTTTCCTCGGACAATTCATTCCGGCGAATAAAAAGTTTTGTGTGGTATTATTGGAAATGGAAAATTTGTTTGATGTTTTGAAAAAATAGAAATATTGTGAGTGTCTCAGAAAATGTGTAGCGGTGAGATTATAGGTCATCAGTAAACAATTTTCCAATTTAATGACTATAGAATTCCAAGGTGATTTTAATTTTTGACTACGATTAAATGATGTTCCATCTGTTTTATACTATTATGCCGAGCGCCACGTTATCTCGTTATAACATTGTGCCGTGTTTCTTGCTTATTCATTCTACTGCTAAAAGATATCCTCCACAGTTTTTTTTTTATTTTAGATCGAGGTTCTTGGGCGGTAGGCCCTCTACACTAGTCTATCTATAAGTATAATTAATATGATGACCAATGGCATGGCGTGTTCTCTCTGAAGAATGACGCAAGTGATTTTATCCGAATTAAGTTAAAAAATGAATTGAGTTAAAAAACCCGTGGTGGAAATGAACCCGGTACTCTCAGGCTTTAAGGCGGCGTCCTTAAACACCGAGTCATCGTCAGTCTAGACGTCGTCAGCCAAACTTTAGTGTGCAAATACATATTAGAGCCACGTTCAAAAAGTTCGCGGGTGGCGTTCAAAAGTAGTGCATTTTAGAGTAGGGTTTTAAAGTAGTGTTCATAATTTTTAGCGATAGATATCAGACATGACATTTTTCAAAATGTCTCGCGGGCCGGATCAAATCTTAGAGCGGGCCCGATGCGGCCCGCGGGCCGGTGGTTGCCCACATATGGTCTAGAGCATTGCATAAATGTACTGTTATTTTAAAAACCACACCACGATTATATGATTTTAATTGTGGAGCCAGATCAAATTATAATCCATCTATTTTTTATTCTTAGTTGAAATTTTAAATCATCTCATTAAGGCATTATTAAAGTGTATTGACGATTACAATTTAGATCATTTTAATTTAGTTGACGTAGATAGTGTAAACTAATATATAATAAATACATTATAATTCATTAGTTTTTTTTAATTTTAAGCGAAATTTCATGATATCCCTCTGGTATTTTAAATAAGCTTATGAAATACATCAGATGATTTTCATTTTTTTTATACCCTTATTTGAAATTCGCAATGTCTCTCTATGGCACTTTTACAATGAAAATATCAAATGTAATTCGATATTTTTTCCTAGAGAACTGTGTACAACCGTAGCAAAAACTATCCTAGGTCTATCTCTATGCTTGTCTCGTTCTTTATCATTTTTTTATTATATCTGCTATAGTTTGTTACTTTACATCAAAAGCGACGTTTAAGCTTTTTTTATGTATCTCACTTTTCCAAGAAAAACATCTACAAGGATAAATTTGAAAAGCATTTCTTTATCAAAGTAAAATTGGAATGGTTAGAACTATTTCTGAGATAGCTATTTATAAATTTATTTATACAAGAAATGCTTACGTAAAATAATAAGATATTTTAATAGCATGCATTTATTCTTTTTGACACGAAAGTAAATGTGTAAATCAACCGAATCATCAAATTCGAATTTATAATATTTCAGTTTCGAATGTTGTAGATAGATAAACGTGAAATACCTCATTATGTTTTCTCGACAATACAAACTCTGGCACCTTCTCTCTCTCTCTCTCTCTATCTCTGTCTCTCTATCTCACACACACACACACACGCACAAACACACACACATACACTCGCACACATATAAACATTTTTTGGTTTTTAATTTGTTGTCACGTTTTATTCCGTATTTTAGTATTCAGTGGATTTCGCTAATGCCCTAAAACTATCACAAACTACAAAAAAGGAGTCCGTATTATAACGCGTGTACTTTGTACCTATAGTAAATAATGGCTGTCCTAAATGTAGTAAGTTATTTATGTGAATCAATATGAAACTTATGAAATTTATGTACGAACAAACAAAAAAATTATAAATGAAATTATTTAAAAAACAAATATTGCTAAAGCACGTAATACTTTCTTATAGCATATACGATTGTTGCGTTTTATTGTCGGCGCCCGCGTCACTATCGGAACGTTTTACAACTCTCTACACAAAGAATAATTATGCAAATTCTCCTCATTTGCATTTATCAAAGTTTATTACTTTGATACGAGAAGACGTTTATTTGTCCCTAGAGACCGTGGGGCTGGACTTTCAAGAGTTTGGTGCAACAGAATAATGTCTATAATTTCAATTTATTTTCGTGATTCAATTATTATAATCATTTGAATGTCTTCGGAGGGATGACAGCTCGTTCGAAATACCGGATCGGTGACGATGGAGAGGATAAGTAATGCACACGAAGAAAGTACATTGAATGTGTCCCGTCGTGTTTACAGTGACGTCTATTTCGATTTCAAGAAACTTCGTGTCTAAAAAAGCACATTAAACACTCGTGCCCGACCGAACTCGTGACTCTTATTATGCTTTAAGGCTACTCCGAAATATCTTACTGGGTGATCATTTGTTTCGTATAATACTCATCCTCGAACTTGTGTGTAGTAGCCACGATGATGCTTCATAATTAAGGTGAGGTTTTGCTCTACAGCAGCGTGTATAAAAAAAGTTGATTAGGGTATAGCATAACCCTATAAAATTAATATGAAAAATTTCTGGTAGATTAGTTGGTAGTTTGAATATGAAAACGCACAGACAAATGGACAAAATTTCGCTCTCAGATATAATTTAGGTTATGTATTAATCCATTTCATTTAAATGACTTCAAAGGACTACAGTTGTTAGCAGTACGAAAAAAATAAAATAAAAAATGCCAGTACGGCAGTTAGGACGGACTCATTCTATTTGCGGTAAATATCATAGATAAGTCGAAACAATCTAGAGAGATTAAGATGTAGTGTTTGCACGTCTTGCAAATATTGCGAAAGCATATAGCGCTGAGGCAAGTCTGATTTGACAGGCATGAAAATTCTAATATCATTTATAGGATACATAAAAATTTTATTACGAAAATGTAGAGTTGCGTATCATCGATTTTAGTCTGCCACCGGTCTAGAAAGACGTTCGTATAAATAATTAATCTCTTTGCGTGACCTCTCTCTTTGTAATTTGATCGAAATAAGTCAAAAAATATTAAATAATAATTGGTTTATTACTTAGCCCTATATTTGTAAAAAGTTCTTATCGTATACGTAGGGCACACTGAACATTTCTGGGATGAATGAGAAAAAATTACTATGAATGGTCAGAAATGGATTTATTGTCTCTCAAAACATTCTTCGTTAGCATAAATGCACTTTTTCATACGAATAAAACAATTTTGAAAACATTTATGCCAGTTCTCCCTAGTGACCTCGTATACATGATTTTCATACTCTTTGACAGCTTCTTCTGGTGATGAAAATCGTTGATGACCGCGTGTTTGGTACTTAATTTTTGTGAACAAAAAAAGTCACAAAGTGCTAGGTCGAGACTGTATGCAAGATTGCTCATTAATTCTACGGTTTTCTCTTTCAAAAATATATTCGTCTATTTGGCCGTGTGAGAGCTGGCATTGTCGTGGTGTAAGACGATACGACGTTTACGGTTACTTTTACGGAGTTCGTCAATAACTTCTGGAAAACTTCTGGTTGTGTATCCATTACTATGCACGGTACGACAATTCTCCAAAGTAACAGTAGACATATGTCCAGTTTTTTTTTTTTAAAAAGAAGAAATCTATTCGAACAAAGCTGCTTTGTTCGAATAGATCCATACGGTCAATTGCTGCTTTGTTTTGCGTTTGTAGCAATAAATCTATGTTTTGTCTGTTACTATGTCCCACACCAAATATGACGCTCCTTTCTTGAATCTGGTAATCATGGCATTGCACCAAGTGACGCAATCCGTTTTTTTGAGCCTCAGTCAAATTGTGTAGGATTCACCGCGAGTACAGTTTTTCATATCCAAATATTTGCTTAGGATTGATTGTATTTAACTCGTGTCAATGCCTAAGGATGCCCTAATCTCATGATAGGTCATACGCCTGCCTGTAAATCCGTTACTAAGTTCGTACTGTGCCACAAAAATTATACTACGAAAGTTTTCGCTACTTAACTACGTAGTGTACAATACACGCTAATTTTACAATGACGCCATAATGGAAAAACAATTGTCAGTCAGATGAAGCAAACTGTATTCTACAGCCAAAGAGTTTCATTTTTGAGTGTAGTAACTACTTTTTAAATATTGTTTATATAAGTGGCCAGTTACAGAAACTTATAGTCCAACCCACATACAGATAAAAAGGTGCCAGCCGTTTTGTAATACAATCAAAAGTCCAATGCCAGCTGTTGTTAGGTAGTGATGCACTTTAGTGATTATCTCAGAAGCTATTGGTTTAATGACCTTGGTTTCTTTAGTAAAATTAGACTTTAAGATAAGAAATATAAGCCATTTGCAATATAGGTATGATTTTATCCATACTGAATATTACTAGATATTTAAATATACATTTATTATAGGAAACTTACTAAAACTCATAAATTCCTTTATTTTTTGTACTATCTAAAGTTAAAGAATTCACAAATTCATTTCGTACTAATGTGATTAGTAACACAATTGGAATAAAAAATGTATATTTCAATTGAATCCAGAAATATTGATTAAGAGGTAGTAAGTTTATAAAGTATTTAAAGATTACAAAGGATGTCGCGGGCTGTCCGGGGTACTTCAACCCTCATGATGCGTAATGGAATAACAGAGCGATTGACACCCATCACATAGCTCAGCTACGCTAGCTCGTCGAATTAATAACGGTATGTAAATCAGGTCCGAATTGTGATTAACATGTGGACAAACAGGCGAATAGCGTTTACAAAAGTAGCAATTACAAATGGAATATGAGAAAAATGGAAATTAAAATTAATTTAAAAAATATATTTAGTTCTTATGATGATGAGTCTCACTTAGGTAATTCAAATGTAACATGAACAAACTTTCAGTTTCAAAACCGACCATTTTTAATCCGGCACACGTCATAAGAACGGTTGTGGCACAGTAAGCGTAAAAATTAGTTTTGCATTCAGGCATACAGAAAAAATGTATTTATTACAGCGCAAGAGCGCAAATGACACATTCATCAGTAGAGATATACAGCCAAAGCCAGGTGTCGCGTGAAGTTAAACAGCCGGTCCGTATCAACGAAACTCGGAGTAAAACATTTTATAGTGATAGGCGGGCGCGCGGAGCAGTTATCTGACATTTATGA
Organism: Eumeta japonica; assembly: GCA_005406025.1. NCBI lineage: Eukaryota > Metazoa > Arthropoda > Insecta > Lepidoptera > Psychidae > Eumeta > Eumeta japonica. The sequence continues at coordinate 1,125,006 of BGZK01000026.1, forward strand.
CGTCACTATACGTGTTCAAAGCGCGCGCTACACTGCCGAACTCAGTTGCTTTACTGCCCATAAAGAGATTGTACGCATTAACGCTTACGTGTACTTGTAAAAAATGTTATGCCATTGTAAATGAACTCGAATGAAAATATAATGTTAAGGAACCGTCACGCATACGAACGCTTCTACGCTCGTGTGGAGCTCGCTCGCTGCGTATGGAGGCGCGCGCCTCCAATGAATCCGGCGAAGAGGCTGACTGGGCGATACGTAGTTGTAGTCTTTGTCACCGCACCATACCTGAGGTGTGCATATCCACGATCTCTACATTTCGAATTGAGGGTTCGGGAGGTGGTTTTCCGCGGTGGTTGATAGAGACCGTCTATCGACCACTGGCTATCTATCAAATCGACGGCCCAGTACTTTCCGAGAGTCGAGGGTATTATTTGACTTAAATCAAAAACTTGATGCTTGTTTGACCTTCAATGATATGGTATTAAATACTAATGCCATTGCTGTGACTGTCTCATCGGAAAATGAAAACATTTGTTATTGCCTTTTTGTTGTAATATTATTAGAACGAGAATCATACTTCTTGTTTTCTTCAATGAGAATACTCTTAGTGAAGTAATAAAAAGTTATCAAAGACTCTATTTAAAATTAATGATGTTTAAAGGATCTTATTTATATACTCTTTTCATTATAATGAATTGCTTTATTACAAATAATTTAAAATTGTTAAGATGATTATTTTATACATAGTTATTTTAATATATTTTTGATGTTAAATATCTATTGGCGCGCCTTGGCAGTAAAATCGACTTGAATGTCGAGACAGATGACATATGCCGTCACGCCCCCCACTACGCGGCCGTTCTCCACTCCTTAGTGTGCGCGCGCGTATACTATACACTTTGATACTTCTCTGTGTGAGTTGCGTTCCTATGTTTCTATTCGACTATAATATACTTGACACGTATATTGTTTGTATACAGACGTCGTATTGTTGTTTACAATATAATTGTTCTTAAAGCGCTATAAAGATTTCGAATCAGTTATAATATTATCAAATCGAAATATGAGTGACAGTGACTATCAAGTGATAAAAAAGAAACAAAAAGTCAATGATGATCAAAGTGCAGGCCGCAGTGAAACTTTTAATACGAGACCACAACGTTTGTGTCACGGAACTCTTCCGACTCAAATCCAAATTTATAACTAAAAATCTTTAATTATAAATTTTTATTTATTATGAAACCTAGTGTTGATATAGATATTTCACATTTGCCAGGTGTCCCGTGACGGCTATTCTTTATCATTCTTAATAGTTATTGCCTACATTAAGAACTCGAAAGTAAATAACAATCATTTAATTTTATAAATAATGAACAGTTTCATAAACAGCGTCTCCCGTCTTTTTCCTTTTCATTATTATTAATTTATTTCTACTTTTGGCATTCGCTTTGCTTTCTATACTTATGTCATTAAAAACACTTTTTTTTTATATCAACAAACATGTATCATAAGAAGTTTCTAACGCGCATTGCGTTCGAAATTTATGAGAGAACCGTAATTATCTAAAATATTGTATTAAAAGTTTACGTAGTTGTTTCAGATGCGATGACGCATGATCGCGTGACTAGTACGACATATCTGGTCACATTAGCCAATAACGCGTCTGCCCAACGTAACGATAATGTCAACAAAAGTAACCTTCACAAAGAATATGTCATCCCTATAAAAAAGAAAATAAAACGAACGAACTTAGGTGAATTTTCATGTGAAGATGTGATTCTCTCGTCAAGTACAATAGCCGATCGAACTTTTTTGTGTTACGAAATACGATGCATGTCATGAAGGTGTCCGTTATTTATCAAGTTAATTTTTTTGCTGCACCCCCTAAATTTTTAGTTTAGGCCTAAAAAAATATCTGACCAAAAAGTCTATTAATAATGATATTAAACCTTGCCCTAAAGACGATACATTTCTTGTTAAATGAAAAGGGATTGTCTCAGCATTGACACTTACTTTTTTTGTCTTGAATGAATGAAAATATGATAGCAATGAAGAATATAAAATATATTCTAGTAGGAAATTGAGCGCTCTACACACTCTGTCGAGAATGATGTTATATTATGAATAACATATGATACATTCAATCCTTCGATAATTATTCAAGGTTAAAGTCAAATAAACTAAATTGTTAGATTCTCCTACCTCTACGGTGAAATTACTATTAGTGAAATAAAAATTGATGTAATTTTTATCAATTTCTGCTTATATTGCAATAAAAATGCGACAAAATTTCGAAGAATATGTGGCCGCCAGTCAGTAGTAGTTTTGATTACGTCAGTGAATGATAAGAATTTAAAACATTTTGAAAGTTTCAAGTTGTACAAAATAATACAATTGAGCAATAGAGTTATTTATTACCTGCAACAACGGTCTAAAGAAAAGTTTTATTTATTAATTTGCAATAATATAACTGATGCAAAAATTATCGATGGTTAAATATAAGTTTAAAATTTTCTGATTTATACTAAAAAATATCAGAAATCAAATCATGTCCTGATGTATTAATATACATTTATTTATTCTATTAAATTTTCTTAGATTACGTTTTGATTTTTTTTTCTGCAAATTTATTAGAAGACCTTGAATAACAGTTAAAAGAGTGAATTTGTCGTAAATCCGTAAAAGAGTTTTTTTGATAGAACGTTTAATTTCCTATCCGAACACGAATTTTTCATTGCTCGTTCAAAGAAAAAAAAAATGTAAAAAGAGGAAAAACCCAGTGTTGTTTAAACGGGAACTGTATCATCTGTAGGGCAAGGCTTAGTATGAATATTAAGAGCTTTTTAGGTCTGATATTTTTTACGTCATAAACTATAAATATAGGGCAAGTACCAAAAAAAAAAGAACTTGGTAAATGATGATTACTTTTATGTACATACATATACCAATGTATTATAAATTCAGATTTGAATCGCTGATGACTGCGAGACTAATAATGCGTTCGCAGCGGTTAAGCCTAAGACAGGTAGACCATGTCTGTATGAGTTCATCACGCAGCATTTGTTTTGTTTGTGATGTCATCGGACGAGTGTTAAAGCAGGGTCGCAATAGTTTCATAGTTTTGAATTAGCGTTGGGTGAAATCATAAAGTAGTGTAGTGTGTAAATTAGTCAAGCTGGAACGTTGTTTTAAATGTCATTGCGAAGATCTTGAAAAATGCTAGAAGAAACCGAAGTGATATTTTAAAAATATTCATCGGAATATTAGCAAAGTTCGATATCGTATTGAAAATACGATAAAATAAAGAAGTCGTCTCGAATGAGTTATGAGTATGCTCGAAATAATAGAAAAGGCAAATTAAAAGAAAGCTCGCTTCAATAGGCATCCAAGAAACCTAAAAAGGTCGAACAAACGCGAGGAAAATGCGACTGCGTCAAAAAAAAAATGAGTAACGCGCGTTATGATTTTATCGTGATGTTTTATGAAAAATCCACGGCGTAGAATTGAAACGCGCCTTTTTTTTATCACGCAATCAACATCGATGACACGAGTGAGCGGTGGTGGTGTTGTGGTTGAGGACGCCTTTTTCGAATACGAAAGTACCAGGTTCGATTCTGACCACGGACGGGACGAATAGACCGGCGTGCTTTCAACTGGAGTCAAATTATATCACACGTTCCGTGTCTCAGAGAGCAAATAGAGCCCTTGATACCCGATGTCCTCACATTTTTGATGTTTTTGTTATATTGTCACATGTCATAGTTGTCACATCGATAACGACGGCCATTAGCAGCACCCTACTCGCTGGGCTAGACCGGCGTGGACGGCTTAACGTCCAACTCTCTCGACTTGTAACAGTATATTGTGCGAGGATGTGCCTCGGCGGTGGTGCGAATTAAACCTTACCAGTTAGTGCGCTGACTTCTGCGGCGTCGATTTGAATTTGCGCAAGCTTGTTAAAATCAATCAGCCAGTAGAATCTGTAAACGCGGCTCGCCTGTGACCCAGATCATGGAGCTCCTTCGCCGCGACCCGGTGCTATCGGCCGGGCGAACGATTCTCCTAACGCCGGGGATCGCTTTCGGACGTCCGATTGCGTGTAATGACCGCAACTTTTGTACTAAGAAGTTTTCCTGTTCGTGCGCCGTCCGAATCTGTTCTTGTCCGGATCTCGTTTATATGAAAATTCGTATAACAAATGGCTTATGGTTCTTCATATTTCGGACGTTATACGTATCTATATGTTAAATGAATTTAGGTATTTTATATGTGACTTTTTTACGGGCAAATGTGCATGCAAACCACCATATAGTATGTGACCACTGCCGCCCATGAACACTTGCAACCCCTAGAGAGTCACTAGTGTGTTGCCAGTCTTTTAGAAAAGACGTTCTTTTCTTGAAGACCTTCTTGTTATAGATGATTGGGAATATCCGCTGATGGTAGATTATTGCAAATTATTACTGTGAATGGCAAAGAATTGTGCATGACGAATACGGCAGTAGAACGCCAGTTATTTAGATACCGATGAGAGTATTTGCGGGAGCGGAATGATGACGAAATTAAAAATAACTTATCATTTGATTTTCATATTATTTTCACTATTTCCTTTATTTGTTATCGCGGATTTAAAACAGTCAAACGTAAGTATTGCTATTGCACATAATGTAACTTAATATTGACTTCGGCAGAAAACACTCAGCTCACTATAATAGGTCTGGTTGAATTTACGACGTATGTTAGCTTGTCATTACTGTTCTCTTGTCAATACTGTTATCTTGTCATTACTGTTTTCTTGTCATTACTGTTCTCTTGTCACTACTGTTCTCTTGTCACTAGTGTTCTCTTGTGACTACTGTTATCTTGTCAATAGTGTTATCATGTCACTACTGTTCTCTTGTCACTAGTGTTCTCTTGTGACTACTGTTATCTTGTCATTAGTGTTATCTTGTCATTACTGTTATCTTGTCATTACTGTTCTCTT